>ML779759.1:1576220-1612635 GCA_009831015.1 Picea engelmannii | reverse complement strand
CTCCTTGAAACTTGCAGTGATGGTATATGTTTTCTCCTTGAAGGATGAGAACTTGGCTCTACAAGTTGACCTTCTCCTCTTGTGAGTTTCAACCTTGTGAGCATCAGAAAACAAAACACTTGCAAATAATCAAGTCTTCAAAACCCTATGCTCTGATACCAACTTGATCTAAAAAGGAAGAAGACTTGTATTCTTGAAAATATTTGCAAGTGAAATTTATATGTTAAAATGAAAATGGATCAAATTTACAACACAACTTTAATAGGATTTAATCATTCAAGATGCATATATAAAGTAGCATAATCAATGAACATAAAACACATAACACAACAAATGATAAAGGAGTTCACCCCTCTCTTGGGCTACATCTCCTGGTCCAACTTCCAATGGATCATTTGTATTATTTGCTCAAAGTTCTCAAAAATGTACTTTACAATGCTCAAAATTCCAAAAAGACTGGTCCAATGGCTTCAGAACGTCCAAAAACCCCTAGCTGGGCTTTTTCGGCACCTTGTTTGGCCAAAAATTGAAGTAGATAGGCTTCCTGGAAGTCTCCCCTTCAAGCTTGTTGTCTCTGCATCTACAAAACACACCTCTCTTGGCTCAACCTAGCCCACACACAATTTAAAGCGTAAAAACTTGGCACTGGGTGCAACCACACAACCGGTCCAAACTGTCGAACAATTACGCGCCGACCTTAACTACCAAGGCCCGTGGGCACATGGTCGTCACACGACCACGCACTATAACACAACAGGGCTTAAATTTTAAAACCGTTGATAACCATAATGTTTAAACCCACGCGCATATATATGTTGGTCACATGTCATATCAAACCGCACACATTCAAATGGTTATAACATATGTTACGGTGGGTTTAACCACCGTAGCTCTGGTCGCATGCAATATAACATATAACCACAGGCCGGGGCTTAGCCCCAGCCTGGTCCATACCCCAACATACATTTATACGATGTTAAATACATTGCAACGCATATATATATCAAGTAACATGTGCGGGTGCGCTGGTTGGGAAACCTTTCCCAAAGATTTACCTTGCCCCAAAGGTCACGGGGTCAATTCCTGCTGAGTGCAAAGATTTTAACCAACAAACAGGTGACACATGGTGGCCATTGATTGGGACACGTGTCACCATCCCATTCGCTGCCAACAAACCATGTCACATGCTAAATTTCCAATAATTGTCTGCCACATCATCGTACGGTCTACCACGTCATCGTATGACCTGCCATGTCATCGTCTGTACGAACTGTATGGATTGTACAGTCAACATCCCTTTTTTGCATGTTTGCCATTTTGAACAGAACGCGATATCTCTCTCTCCCGACGTCTGTTTGAACCCAAACAAGTTGTGTTGGGTTTGCAATGACGAGCCCTACGCTCTCGTTCGATTTGAAGCAATTCCGAGCACTTTGAATTTTTGAGCAAAATTTGATCCCCTGATCAGTGATAGATCCCACAACCCCACCTAGCCTCCAGGATAGCAGAGACTCTAGGTCATGATGAGTGATTGTTTTTTTTTTTTGGAGTATTGGCTTCCAATTGGAGTAGATCAATAGTTTTTTGTTTCCGTTTTTGGGATTACTCACATACTACAGTATACAGTTTGGATAAATTATTAAATTACCTAGGATTTTTTAAATCATTCTCACAAGCTGGTGCTGAAACACGATGTTTCAACACTGTTTTCCCAATGCTCATTACTTGTGTGTTTCCATGCACATCGCACAAGTGTCATCCTGATCAGTGATAGAGCCCACCTAGCCTCCAAGATAACATAGGCTTCATGTCATGACGAGTGATTTTTTTCGTTAGTGATTAGAGTAGATCAATGGTTTTGTGTTTAAGTTTTTGAGCTTACACACAGTTTGGATAAATTACCTAGTTGTTTTTATATCATTCTCACAAGTTGGTGCTGAAACACGGTGTTTCGACACCATTTTTGCAATGCTCATTGCTTGTGTGTTTCCACTCACAAGTTTCATCTTGATTAGTGATAGAGCCTAGCCAACCTCTAGGATAGAAGAGGCTTCAATTCATAACGAGTGATTTTTTGGGTTAGTGATTGGAGTAGATCAATAGTTCTATGTTTAATTTTTTTAGCTAATGGCATTTTTAAATCATTCTCACAAGTTGGTGTTGAAACAAGGTGTTTCAACACCCTTTTTCCCAATGCTCGTTGCTTGTGTTTTTCTATGCACAAGTGTCATTTTGATTAGTGATAGAGCCCACCCATCCTCGACCCTCCAGTATAGCAGAGGATTCAGGTCATGATGAGTGCTTGTTTGGGTTAGTGAAACAATAATTGGAGTAGATCATCATTTCTGTATACTGTGTATGTTGAAGTGATTTAGTTTTAGAAAAGTATTGTTGGTTTTGTAACTTGTTGAGAAGAATTGAGTTCTTAAAATTGATATATCTCTTGTATTTGTGTTGAATTTCCAAATGGATGACTAATTTTATATTATTTTTCTTATACAGGTTTCACTTTTAGTTTCTAGATTGATTTGAAATTCTAATTGTGAAAATTTCAGTGATATGTCAAACAACAATTGTGGAAAGAAAAAATCAAAACAGAGGGATGTATTTTCTTACTTTCAAAAGCCTCAATACAATAACCTAGATTCTCTTCATGATTCAATATATTTTGAGCAACCCATAAGTGAAAGTCAAAGAGATGTCAACTCTTTTGAGAATGCATCTAATATCCATATAATAGATGATGAAATAGGTTCCTCTAGTGGTCAAATTGAGATGCTTTCACCAAAAATTGACAATAACGATGTTGAAGGTTTTTCCTTGGAAGGAAACACAAATCATTCACAATCACAAAAAAGGAAAAATGGTCAATGGGACATAGGGAGACAATTCCAATTGGAATGGGTCTCAAAATTTACATTTATTGAACTAATACCTCCAAAAAATGAGAAAGAGGATTCACGAGAGGTTAGATGCATTATATGTAGTTGGAAACTTGGAAAGACAGTAAAATTGCAGATGAAGTTAGATACAATAGAAAAACATGCAAGAAAGGTGTATGATAAGGAAATTGTAAATAGCGAGGAGAAATCTATTATCAAATGGAAATATTCTG
Organism: Picea engelmannii; assembly: GCA_009831015.1. Classification (NCBI taxonomy): domain Eukaryota; kingdom Viridiplantae; phylum Streptophyta; class Pinopsida; order Pinales; family Pinaceae; genus Picea; species Picea engelmannii. Next base: position 1,609,520 of record ML779759.1, on the reverse strand, counting down.
AGGAATGTCGACATGTCAATATGAAGATGAATATAATAAATTCTTAATCAGTAAGAGAAAACTTGAGGAAAGTGGACGAACCATCACATATCTATTTGGAAATATGATGGAAAGAAATTTTTTATCCAAGACGATGCAATTAAGCACTGTATTTCACATCTTATTTAGAGGTCGTCCTATGACAAATTTTCCAGATTACAAGAAATTTATATCTTTTAATGAAGTGTCAAAATTTCCATCTTCTTATTGGTTAGTAATAAGTGGTTGGGAATGGGAAAAATATCTAGCTCAAGTAGAAAACGATGATTTGAAAGGGAATATTGCAAATGCTATGTTTTTTTCATTGTCCTTGGATGAAGTTACAACAATTGATAATACTTCATGGATCTGCATGAGCATTTATATGGTTAATGATCATGTTAGGAATTCATATTTACTTGGGATTCATAAAATGAGGAAGAATTCTATAGCTCAAAATATTTATGAACTTGTCATCAAGACTTTGAAGGAAATTGGTGGTATGGATCATTTAGTGATTTTGAAAAAGTTGGTATGTGTCGGAGTAGATGGAGCAACAGTCATGAAAGGGAAAAGGAATCACCTTTGTGTCAAACTACAACTATCAGCTTCACCATTTATGATTAGTATTCATTGTATGGCTCGTAGAATGAATATTGCATTTAAAATAGTAAGAAAGTTTCCACTGGTTTCAAAAGTTGAAGATATTGTACGTGAAACTCATGCATACTTTTGTTGTAGTCCCAAGCGATTTAAAGAGTTTCAACAATTTACTGAGGGTGTTACAGATGGAAAAAAATACTAAAACATGTTGATATAAGATGGATCTCATTGAATGGACCAACTCAAACACTATTTAGTGAGTATCCTTAGTAAGGGTGATGTATGAACATCACTTCAGTGTATACAAAGATAAAGATCTTCTCTTTCGATTAACTGATATAGAGACATTATTAACATTGGCTGGAATTATTCCTATGCTTTATGAAATCAATATCCTTGTGAAAATGTCTCGGAGCCACATAATGTATATTCTAGAATACATACATACAAGAAAATTAGCATGTCTTCAATTGGATAATTTATATACGATGTTTGAGTCTTTCATAGGTCCATCATTTAAAGGTTGGACTACTATGATTGATATAGAAAACATTGAAATTATTTTAAGTTTGATGGAAAAGGAATACTATGTATGGAAGTGCGCAGGTATATGGTTCCATTTCATTATGTTAGATATATGGGACACATCAATGAAGAGTGCCATGTATCAAGAGACCAATTCAATAATGTTGTGATTTCAGTAAAGCACAACTTGATAGAAATTGAAAAATCACTAGCATCAGAGATAAGGGAACGACTTCCTCGAGATGAATTATTGGAGGCCATGTCTATGGTATACCCTCAATATTGGAACCCTGAACACAATAGAGAGGCTAAAAGAGTTCATTATATCCTCCTGTGTTTCGGGACACATTTCCTTAGTTAATTTGAAATGGTTGGCCAAAGGTGTACTAACTAGTTTTGCATTCTGCATTCTAAACCTTTCCAACACCTTCTCTATGTACTCACCTTGAGACAATGTCAATTTGCGATTTTCCTATATCTTGTTATTCTCATACCAAGGATTTTCTTTGTAGCACCCAAATCCTTCATCGCAAATGAATTTTCTAATTTCTTATTGAGCACATTTATATCCTGCATATTAGACCCTGGAACAAGCATGACATATACATACAATAACAAGATAATATAACTTCGATTTTCTAGCCTTTTAAAATAAACAAAATGATCAGAATGACATCTATTATAACCTTGTTCTGTCATAAACCTATCAAAATTCAAATACCACTACCTTGGAGCTTGATTTAGGCCATGGAAGCTCTTCTTCAACCTAGATACCAAATTATCCTTCCATTTGACCTCATACCCTTATGGTTGCTACATATAAATCTCTTCCTCCAAATCCCCATGGAGAAAAGTTGTTCTTACATCTAATTGTTCAAGATGCAAATATTCTACTACCACAGGAATTAAAATAGTCCTAATTGAAGTCATTTTAACAACAGAAGAAAATATTTCATCAAAATATATACCTTCCTTTTGTGCAAACCCCGTTAAAGAAAGTCTAGCCTTGTACCTCTTTTTGCCTCCATCTTCTTCCTTCAAATTGTAAACCCATTTATTTTGTAATTCTCTTTTTCCTGCAAGAAACTGAACCAAATCCCAAGTCTTTTTCTTTACCAAGGAATCCATTTCCTCTTTCATTCCCTTCTCCCACTTCTTTTTGGTGTCTAGTTGTATTGCCTCTTCATAACATTTTGGTTCACAAGAATTAGTCAACAATAAATAATACAATGAAGGAGAGTATCATTCAAGGGGTCTACTTAACCTAGTAGATATTCTAACAACACTTGTAGAAGTTTGAGGTACCTATTGCTCCTGTTGTTGTACATTTTAATTTTCTAGTACCTTTGGAATTTATTTTTCAATGATCTCATCAAGCACTGTGTATTCTGGTTTTTCTTTTTCTTGTATCTTTCCCTGCAACTGATCTTTGTACATGAACTTCTCATTGAATATGACATCTCTAATCCTAATGATTTTGTGATTTTCATAATCCCATAAGATATAACCAAAATATTTAACACCGTATCCAATAAAGATACACTTCTTGGATTTTTCCTCAAGATTTGTTCTATTTTCTTTATCAATATGGACAAATGTTTCATAACCGAAAGTATTCAAAAAAGAATAGTTTACCTATTTATTTGTCCATGCCTCCTATGGAATTCCACCATCCAAAGAGCTTGAAGGTCCTCTATTTATTAATTAAACAACAATATCTAAATAGTTTGCCTAGAAGTGTAAGGGAAAACTAGCATGCAATCTCATACTCCTTTCACACTCCATGATTGTCATGTTCATCATTTCTGGCACACCATTTTCTTGTGGTGTTCCTGGAATTGTCCTCTCTCTATGAATCCCATGGTATGAACAGTAATCATCAAACTCCTTGCTACAATATTCACCTCCATTGTATGATATGAGACACTTCAACCTTTTTCTTGTCTCATTCTCAACCAAAGCTTTCCCTTTCTTAAAAGTATCGAAAACATCAGATTTTTGTTGAATGCAATAAACCCAAGTTTTTCTAGTTGCATCATCAATAAAAGTAACATAATAATAAGAGCCACCAAGAGATGATACCTGAGCTGGTCCCCATACATCTATATGCACAAGATCTAACCTTTCACTCTTCTTTTCTTTTCTGACTCTGAGAAATATGACTCTCTTATGTTTTCCATAACCACAATGCTCACAAAAATCCAAAACAATTTGTTAAGATCTAAAAAAAAATTTATTTTGTGAAGTATCTGCATCCCCTTCTCACTCATGTGTCCAAGCCTATGATGCCACAGTGTTTTATCCACTCCTATAGAAGCTAAATAGATAGAAGAGCCGGGATTACCAGTACATAAATACAATGTACCTACCTTCTCTCCTTTTTCTATCACCAATGATCCTTTGGTGACCTTCCAAACCTTATTTGTAAATATGGATATATAGTCTTCACTTTCCATCTTCCTTGTTGAAATTGTATTTTTCCTTAGATTTGGAACATCTCTTACCTCTTTCAAAAACCATTGGTTTCCATTCCTTTTCTTTATTTTTACCTTTCCCATTCCAACAATTTTGCATGGTGCATCATCACTGAAATGAACCTATCCAAAATCATCTTGAACATAATATAGAAAATGTTTCCTATGGGGTGTGGCATGAAATGAAGGCCCTGAATTTACTACCCAAGACTCATAAATATTATCTATAGAAATAATCAAAGCATTTTGTAACACATCACCTGCTATATTTTCTTCCTAATATTTCTTCTGTTGTCCATCTCTTTGTTTCTTTGGAGCTCTACAGTATTTCTTCAGATGTCCTTTCTTTCCACAATTTCAACACTCTATATTTCCTAGTATATATTTGGATTTTCCCTTCCTACAATTCTTGTGGTTCTTTGAGCCCTTTCCTCTATCCTTTTGTCTTCCCCCGTTCTCCATGTTTAACGCATTACCTGATGTCTCACCTGTGCATTTCTGTCGAATTTCCTCACTAAAGATAACACCAACAACATCATCAAATTCTAAATTATTTGAACCAAAGACAGAGTTAATTAGATCCATGACCAAGACATTCCATCTTTCTAGCAACAAGCACAAGATTAGAAGAGCCCTGACCTCATCCACTTTTACAGAACTTAGATGATTAGTAACCGTATTAAATTCATTTAAATGATCTGCAACAGACCCACCTTCTGACATCTTCATATTAAATAATCTCTTCATTAGAAATACCTTATTGAACGTCGGGTTTTTCATATAGTTTATCCAATGTATTCTTCAACTTCTTCGTTGTCTTTTATTTTGAAATATTGAAAGCCACCAACACTACCAGGCTCAATCATATCGTTCCTAGTGCCTTTATATCAAGAACCTCCCATTCCTCATCCTTCATAGTCGTCAAATTCTTTGTTATTCCACCCAATGGTAGAAATAGATCCTTCTAATATAAATAATCTTCCATCTGCATCTTTCATAAATGGTAGTTTTGGTCGTTAAATTTCTCGACCCTAACATTTCCATCTTCCGCCATTGCTCTCACTCGACCCAGGAACCCTCTTTTCCTATGAGTTACCTTTCTCTCTGATACCAGTTGCTAGAAAAACAGGATCATGGAACAATAAAATAAAACAAAAGCGGAAATAAAACACAGAAGATACACAATACAATAGAGACACAGTTATACGTGGTTCACCCAGTGTGGGCTACATCCACCAGAGAAATTTTCAGGTCCTTCCTTTATTATTATCCAACAAATTAGGGATACAACCTACAACACACCCACTGTAACTTCCTCTTCTTTCTCTCACAGTATCCTCTCTCAGAATACAATATTCATGAATAATACATAGCCACAATACATTTCCCTCATAAAGGAGGGTTTCCTTCTAGGGAAAAAAAAATAACATAACTTCTACTGTCAGATCTATGACCTTATAATGAATGGTCCAAATTTACTATGAAATTACAATATACATTTACAAGGCAGTTTTTTCTTCGGGTGTACATTCTTCTAGGCTATAAAGTCTTCATGGGTTATAAACATGGCTGAAAACAAAGACCTCTGAATCAAGAAGATAATTAGGCTCCACAACCAACATTAATCAGTAATAGAAATTCAGTTGAACATTGTCACTTCTTATTAAGAGATTAAATTGCCATATACAATGTTAATTCTCCAGTGCTCAATGGAAAAACAAGGACTAGCAACTAACATCTCTCTCCAACTGCACCATTTCATGTCCCCATGAAACTTCAAATTTTACTCACTTAGAATCAGAGTTCGAGTCAGGGCATGAACTTCTCCAATGCAAATTAGAAATATTGTAGGACGATGCATCATTCTCTTCTAAATTCCCATAGACCCTAGAATAAATCACTTCTGCCAAATATTCCCTTTCATTATTCTTAGTCATTTTGTACTTATTATGATACTTCTTTGTTGGTATTCAAATAAGAGGGAAATGAAATTTAAGCCCCAGCCACTGCGGACCACAATTTTGGATGCACTCAATATAGCTAGGAACCCGAGATAGATCATAGGTAAAATTGTCATCACTGTCGGGATCCTTGGTTCTCATGGCCAGAGAGGATGCTTCCCATCTAAATATTCTACCTTCCAGTGCAAACAATTTCTGATCATTAATTTTTTTAACACAAGAATCTATGACAAACCTTTGAAGGTTTGTCACTTTTCTAGTCATGTAAGATGAAGAGAGTAGGTGTCAATGTATATTAAAAACAATAGCAAGAGTACATGCTTCACCCATAATCCATAATGTTGCTTCTCCTTCATTCTTCTCGATTGTGTGGAAGGCATTCCACCATTTTTCCTAATTGTTCACAAAAGAAGTGAAGGATATTAGTTGCACATCTCCTACATATGGAACATGATTAAGTATTATATCCAATAGGCATGCATGTTCATAAAAATAAAGCTCACACAAGAAATGTTGATTTGAGAAATCACTATGGGGAAAAGTTTCTAAAAACTCAGAGGCACTAATCGTTTTATAAGGACTTCCTTCCTTAATATCTTTAAGCTAAAAAAGAGTTAATTGTTCATGAAGGAAGACTGGGTATGAGGGATAAGGGCTTCTACAACTCAAAAAATCTTCTTCTAACAAATGCATTTGATTTTTATCATGTTGCAGAATATGGTACTTAGCTTGCAACTTCTTCAACTCTCCCAATTCCTTCGTCATTTCTTCCCCTTTAAATTTCTGAGACATAAAAAATTCAGTGTATTTCTCCCTGAGGTCATGTATTTCCTTTTTGTGGGCCGGCATAGGAATCATTCCTTCTCCAAACATGGCAACCTATTGCTTCCATTTATCAATCTCTGCCAACAAAAAGATAGTATTATCTTAAGTGTCATGATGGTCATCTTCTTGTTCATCCTCATCACTAATTTCTAGAGAAATTTGAGCTTGTGTCACTAGTTCTTATGTAACATTGACTTTATATGGTTTTGGTAATTCCTCTTCCTCAAGCACTAGTTCTTATGTGACAATTTCTTCTTTCATGGCCTCATAAGATTGTTGATTTAAATTAGGTACCAATGGTTCTTGTGTAGCAATTGGTACTCTCAGGCTGGGTTGTTTCAACAGTCTTAGCCATCACTAGTTCTTTTGTTACAGTGAAAACTTCCCGTATATCATTTTAAGACTGCATATTTAAATCAGGTACCACTGGTTCTTATGTTACAGTGGCATTCTCAGGTGTTTCAACATTCTTCTTTTCTTCTTCCTTAGCCATTGGTTCTTGTGTGGCAATGGGTTTATTTCTATGTACTTCCTCAACAATCTCTTCCTGTCTTCTGATTAGTCCCAAATTTGAGGGCTCAAGAAGGGCCACCTCATACCCAACCAATCTATAAATATCCCCACACTCAGGAAACAAATATTCCTTAAATGTTTCATTTGTTTCAACCTTCTCTGATGGCACAGTCTGTCCTCCTAAAAGATGGGTTGCTTGAACTAATAAATCCATATCATGAGGTGGAGGCCGTTGGGATCCCTTTTTTTCTTTTATGATTTCCAATTCCCTCTTAAGCCTCTGGAATTCTCTTTTTAATTGATCATTCTCAAATAAAAGGGAATGAATCTGACTTTTACCTCTTTCAACAACAGGTTCTTGTGTTTCAACAAATCTTGGATTTGGGTTGAGGTTGTTAATTGGTTCTTGTGTTACATCGACAACTTATTGTTGTTGTTTATCACCCAATGGTTCATGTGTAACAGTGGGTGAAAGAGGACACAACACAAGAATCTCAATTTCTTCTATTTTAAGTTTAGTTGCTTCTATTGCGGCAACAACCCTGGTTCTTATCCTTGTACTCGGGAAAGTTGATGGAAATGCTGGCAATGGCCTATTCCTCCTTCATATATTTGGAACTATTTCGGGACGTTTGTCTGAGACAATTTCAACTTCATAATCATGGGAAACATGGGAAAAATCATCATAAAAATCATATGATTCTTCCTGCAACTCAATTACATTCTCGCTTTGAATCGTTGTTTCAACCTTCGGAATCTGTTCTGGTGGAGTTTCTTTCCTTTTAGGTGACGATGAACTCTCCACAATTCATTTCTTCACTGTATCTCTAGAAGGAATTTATGTATCTAATCCTTCCCTCATTTATACCATGGGTTTTTCCACACTTGGTTCTTTTTCTGTATCCCATCCTTCGTGTTTTGTTGGTTGATTCTCCTCTATCAACTACTCATTTTCCTTTGTGTTGGAATAGGGGCAGAACCAGGGTTCAACACTTCAACAACACACCAACAAAACCCTAACTATCGGCCCTTTCAACAACACCTGCGAAGCAGATGAAGTCTCACCTGAGGTAGAGGCAAGGGTGGTTGCAGGACTTAAATGTCTGCAACCTAGCTGGGACACAGATCTATGATTATACCACTCTAACAAAGCAATTAGCATTTAAAATTCATCAGTATTTAACCCTTATCCACATCACATATCCAAACCCTAATTACAGAACAATGTATTATTCAACCATATCTAACACATCTAAGCACATATCACATGGAAAAAGATCGGATCTAGCATTTGTTCACATCACTTAAGCACTAAGATATCATACTAGATTCATCTAAACATTTATTACTGCACTTAATCTTAAATTATATACACAAGACAATAACCATAATTCACAAATCAACCATAACATAGGATATACGTGGTTCACCCCAGTGTGGGGCTACATCCACCAACTCTTCTCTTCTTTATTATCTTCTGTCAAGCTTCTTACAGGCATAGAGAATCAAAACCTTACTCCACAGAGGACAGGAGATCTACCCACACCTCGCCAGACCCTTCTTCCCTGAGTTAGGCTACAACACAAAGATTCTCACAGTCTTTACACAAAGCACCACAAATGACCTGCACTTAGCTATGCAAGTCTCAACATACACTATGCACAAAACCTCTTACAATTACTTTCACTTAGCAAAACACTTAGAACTTAGCATCACACCCATACCTCGTTACTTACATTGCTTATATTTCTATTTATACATTACAAAATGGGCCTAAACATGGGAAACCCATGGGCCGACATCCCATACCCATTACATAAACCCTAATCCCAAAAATTCCCTAAAAAGGGGCTGAGATCCCACGATCTCCGCTTCGACTTGCGCTCTGCCTTAAACCAGCTTGTCGAAGTCCCAAAAGAGGTCAAACATGACCAAGGATCTCCAAAACTTGGTCAAGAGCCAACAGGCCCCCAACACTCACATGTGACTCGTCCCGAGTCACTCTTATCTGGGTAACTCTGCCTCAAAATCCTGGAGCTTGGCTCGAGCTACTTCAACCTGTTGTTGTGCCAAGGCCTCTTGCTCGACAAAATCTTGAATAACTACCTCGTTCACAGGTCCCTCTAAGATTTGTTTTACCAAAGTGACTACTCATTCCAACTCTTCTCCTCGACCTTCAATTTCCTCAAAAAGTAGGCAAGCTGCATCCTAGACTGGCTGGAGCTTCTAAGTCACTTCCATGAATTTTCTTTGTATGGCATGGACCTGTTGCTGAGCCATGCATTGTTCTTGGGATATTTTCATTTGCTCGACCACTGACAAGGGATTTAACTGCACTTGTAGTATTATTTCTTGCTTCTTTGCTTCCTAGAGTTGTGACTCTAGTGTTTTCAGTTCAGGGTCCTCGGTAAGGCACTCATAAGTCTGTGCACTGTGACTTCTTAGTTGTTTACATTCCACAACTAATTCTTTGATCCTTTCGACTATGATCTGGGAAGTTTCTTCTCTCTGGTCTTGCACTTCCTGTGGAGTGCTTAGCACTTTTTGTAGCTCTAGTTCTGCTATTCTCTATTGAAGCTACTCAATGGCTTCAACAAGCTTCACCACTTGACTCTGCATCGGGTCTTCCTCCATTTTCTCTAATCCCGTTACAGAGAAAAGTACTCTGTGGAATACTTCTTTAACTGCAACCTACTCCGTGAGAAACGTTTCTTTCTCCTGCTGGATCTGTGCTCTATTCTCTTTGAACTCTATTTGGAGGTAGTCCTTCTCTTGTTGTGCAACTCGATATTTCTCTATGATTTCCTCTTGTGCTTGATTCAGGGCCACTGTGGCATGTTCTTTTTATTCCTGCACACGACGAAGGTGAGTTTCGGTCGCATCAGCTATTCTGTGGAGTTGGGCAGGCTCATCTCCTAACTCTGGTTATTCTAGTGGTAGGGTTGCAGTGGACACTGCGCGACTGGAGTGAATGGTTTGTTGTACTCCTCTCAGCTCTTCTTCAATCCTTTCATACATGGTTTCCTTTTTCGATTCAGTTCTCTACAAAATATCTTCCGAGGCATCTGATATAGCTAGAATAATGAAGTCGAAGTCATCGACCATGAGTACAGTCTGCAACTTTGGCTTACTCACTTTCAACTTCTGTCACGATGTAGGTTTCGTCAGGGAAACCTTTATTTTCTTGGATATCTCTGCCCCATCAAGGGGGTTCCTAGGCGATGTTACTTCACCCTACTTCTTCTTGTCTTCTTCCCCTTCTTTCTCTTCTTTGTCCACTTCATCGTGTCCTCCTCCACTAGGTGAATCTGATGCAGTCTCTTCTGATGTGCTTTGTATTTCTTGTACATCTTCCTTCTTTTTCTTCCTGCTACTGCTAGGTGCATCATACTCTTCGCGAGTAACCACCTGACTTCCAATAAGGAACTTTGCAGGCAATTCCTTAGTGATTTCTTCCAGGTCCTCTTCTGTGAGCTTGTAGTAGGACTGAATCTCTTCTTTACTTTCATCTGCGTGTGCAGTAATATAAATACAACACCTATTTGTGCGGAACTTCATAAGGGGCATGAACCTATCCAGAGTGTTCGACATCATACGAGGGAAAGAATCAATAGCCCTCTTCAGCTGAAGGTAGTAGGTATGGAATACTATGATTGACTCCCATTGTTTCCCCATATCGCTCAAATACCAGAGCGTGGTGAACTTTGCAACTAGTGGCTCAAACGAATCAATGTCAAGGAAGGTCACACCTTCCGACATCTCCCAAGTAGTGAATGTGATGAGGATCAACAACTAGCTAAAATGGAACTCATAGCCCTGATCCTGAGCTTTGCGAAAATCCAGTTCTAAATGATTGACTAGGTAACTGGCCCAGTTCATCTGTAGTCCTTCCACGCATTTTCCTGCAAGGTCAACGACAAACCCTGTGACCTGTGTGGGTCTGTTCTTTCAGACTAGCTTACTAACAATCAACTGGAAAGAAAGGTGCACTGCTCCATTCTGAATGGAGGCTACCTTGTATCTTCACATCCCTTTCTCTACATCAGTGTAGGTGTATTTGATATTTTGTTCCAGGGTGCGGTCTACAACCTTCCCTGGATAAAATTCTTTCAGGTCTGTTCCCTACATGCTCAATCTGTTGATCTTATGGATCAACGTCGGATCGTCGATGATGCATTTGTCTAACCATAGATACCCTCCATGGAAGCACAACAACAGGATATTAATGCACAAGTTAACCTCTTGGTGCCTTCCAAAATGTGGTATCTTCATCACATTCAAGACATTGGACCTTGCGATGTCCATAGTCCACGGCTGGGGGATTATCTTCGAATTCTTCCCCTTGGTCTTGGTCAAATATTTTTGAGGTGTGAGCATGCCATAGCTCTTATGGTATCCTAGGTTATAGTCATTGATCTTCAAGATGGAATCCTCTCCAACTACGGTCTCATTTCTTGTATTCCCTTTGAAAGGTACGTAGTGATGTCTATGTAGTCAAAGTCCCTCAGGACACTGTCACGACTCACCACACTGGCCAAAGGTGGGATGTAGTCGGGTAGGAATGATGGAATTAGCTTCGCATTCACCAAGTCATCACGATGCTTGGTTCTTTTCTTGGTCACAGCTCGGGATGGTCCAGATCCACGAGCAGTCGATGAGGAGGCTTGCACTACTCGTGTCAATGAGTCTTGGATTCCTACAAACATCACCTTCTCTAGCATGAGGTCTTTTAGAATCTCTTCGATGACTTTTCCTTCTGTGCTAATTGCGTCTGACACGCACACTCAAGATCTGATATCTCAGGTCGGTGAACAATACTCATTGTAACAGAATGGATGGCAAGGTCTCAATGATCATTGCACAAAATAAACTAGTTCTTTGTGGGATCGGATAATCACAATTGGCAAAAGTGTTCTTGGTGCAACACTCGATGGGATAAATAGATACTATCGTAACAGTTTCTTTCAATGGGTCGCAAATCCTTATTCAATGCAATTCCATCCATTATGGCACGGTCCCAATGGTCCAATGGTGAACTTTTGGGCCATAACGTCTTTCCTAACCCTTCGGGAGCGTCAATTGAACGGTCATATTGCCTCCAACGGTCATATTTCTTCGTCATGGCGAAGTGTCAATATGTGTTGTACTAATATTCCAACGAAGTTCAAGTTCTGGAAACCTTCCTTCTGTGAAGTATTCTCTAGAACTTCTTTTAATTTTTATAACTTTTCCCTCTTCTTACTGATCTTTCTGGCCTTCTTTCCTGTGATCTGAACCACTGGTTTCCTCTTTCCATTATCGTTCTTATCTCCTCTTGGCATGATAACTTTTCACTATGGAGGGTCTTTCATAGGATTCAAGGGTAATACTTCTTCTCTTTCGGGGGTAGGTGCTCTACTCTCTTGTACATACAAGTACCTCTAGTCTTCTTGTGTCCTTTCAACTTCAACATCCATATCTTTGGTACTTAGTAGCTTCGACTAGTTATCTTGTTCTTCTAGTAAGTGCGCGATTCTCCTAGCCATGAAATATCTTAGTTCTTTCTTTTTCTGTTCTATATACTCCTCTTTTTGTTTCCTTCATATCTGATCTTTCTCAATCCAGGTTTTTCCTAGCAAGATAGCAGATGGGGTGATGTTCTCAAAAAAGTTAACGATCGCAAATTCTTCTTCTGTCAAAGTGCCATGAGCACTCATAGATGTCTAGGTAAGTCTTCCACATAGGGTTATCAACTTTCCTCTAAATAATCCTATTCCTCCTAATGAAGGAACCATAGCAGGCTTTCCCAAAATTTCTCAAGTTCTTTCTGTCATGATATTCACTTGTGTTTCCTCATCTAGGACACAGTCTATGTCAAAGTATCCTATTCGTGTTTCTATTTACTCTTTCTCTTTTAATACCTATGATAAGTTTATATTTCTATGATCATTCAAGGTTTCTTTAATCTGTAGTAATACAGTCTCTGATTCTTTCTGGGGTTCTATCATATCCTTAGTTTCTTGGTCTATCTCATAGTTTTCTTGTTTCATATTCATCTTTTCAACTTTAGCAATCATTCTAGGACAATCTAAAACTTCATGGTTCATATCTTTACAACAAAGAAAACTATGTCTTCTACGATGGCATTCCTTAGCAAGATGTATTGGTCTTCTGCAACTGTAACAAAGGGTTAATCCTCTCTTTCTCTTAAATGATCCCCAACCTTTCCTATACTGTGTACTGGGATCACAATAACTAACCTGCAAAAAAATATTTTTAGGATCCTGCATCCATTTGTTAGTCCAAACATTCTTTTTATGCATAGGAATAACATATCTTTCATTTCTTCTATCAGATCTATTCATATAAAATATTCCTTCTTCTAATTGTGCCCTAGTTTTTATACTAGGACAAAATTTATCAAACATACCTAGATACATACTTTCGAAACAATGTTTTTTACTTATCTTACCTTTCTCAAAGCACAAAGCTTCAATATCTTACCTCTTTTCTTCAGATCAGACTCCTCTTCTTGGCACAGAGCTTCACAATTCAAGTGGAATACTGCTCACTAAAGCAAAAGATCTATGCACAGAGATTTCTTTTCTTCAATTCCCAACAATCACAGTTTCAGTCCCGACAACGGAACCATTTGTTGGCATATGGGAAGACCTAGGGTTCAACGCTTCAACAACGCACCAAAAATACCCTAACTATTGGTCGTTTCAGAAACACCTTCGAAGCAAATGAAGTCTCACCAAAGGTAGAGGAAGGGGTGGTTGCAGGACTCAAATGTCTGCAACCTAGCCGGGACACAGATCTGTGATTATACCACTCTAACAAAGCACTTAGTAGTTAACATTCATCAATATTTAACCCTTATCCACATCGCAGATCCAAACTCTAATTACAGAACAACACAGTATTCAACCAGATCTAACACATCTAAGAACTTAGCACATGGAAAAGATAAGATCTAGCGTTTATTCACATCACTTAAGCACTAAGATATCATACTACATTCATCTAACCATTCATTACTACACTTAAGCTTAAATTATATACACAAGACAATAACTAGAATGCACAAAGCAACCATAACATAGGATATACATGGTTCACCCCAGTGTGGGGCTACATCCACCAACTCTTCTCTTCTTTATTATCTTTTGTCAAGCTTCTTATAGGCACAAAGCATCAAAACCTTACTCCATAGAGGACATGAGATCTGCACGCACCTCACGAGATCCTCCTTCCCTGAGTTAGGCTACAACACAAAGATTCTCACAGTCTATACACAAAGCACCACAAAGGACCCCCACTTAGCTCTGCAAGTATCAACATACACTATGCACAAAGGCTATTACAATTACTTGCACTTAGCATAATACTTAGCACTTAGCATCACATCCATACCTCATTACTTACATCACCTAGATTTCTATTTATACATTACAAAATGGATCTAAAAATGGGTAAACCCATGGGTTGACATCCCATACCCATTACATAAACCCTAATCCCAAAATTTCTCTAAAAAGGGGCTGAGATCCCACGATCTCTGCTTCGATTTGCACTCCACCTTCGACCAACCTGTCGAAGTCCCAGAAGAGGTCAATCATGACCAATGATCTCCAAAACTTGGTCAAGGGACAACACTCTTCTATAATGGTAGGTGATTTTTTAGGGTTTTGGTGTAGAGATTCATCCATCTGCACTCCAATATATTCCATATGTACAACTTATGCAACCACAACTCCAGGGATATCCCTCATTTTTACATCACCACTACCCTTTCCTAGTTCTCCAACGAAATTATCTTGTCCCACTCTTCATTAATTCCTTCTCTTTCCTCTCTTTCCCTGTCTGCAATACTACTCCTATCACTACTTCCTACCTCCTCTTTTGATTCATTTCCATCATTTTCATCAACTTATACCGCTCCCCTGGAAATGAATTGATCCCATGTCTGGTTTTGTAGTTCCAAGGCTCTCAACACTATTAATTTCAACAGAAATTGGTGTGGGACATAACCTTGGGGAAAATGGGATTGTCTTAAATAATGTGCCATATTATGCAAAGATTCTAACATATAATAAGGTACATTTATCAATGATCCATGACGAAGGTGTGACAACAGAACAAAATCATATGTGTAAACAATCTTGTACATACCTTCACATGTAATATATTTCTTCAAGAAAACAACAACCCGGTCCCAAGGTTGAGGTAAAGAATCTATTGTTGTTCCATGTCCTCTAGGATGCACTTGCTCTCCTTCCTGTAAGAAATTAGTCTTTTCATTGGGAATGGTTGTCCTTTGTCCATACCATTTTCTGTCAGTGTTAGGAAGCCTCGTAACAGAGGATATAACCGCCTCTATTACACTAATATCCAAACCTCTAACATGTGAATGGGTTCCTATTAAATTCCAGGCGAATTCTAGGGAAATATCACTGTCAAACTCGTCCAACCACTCGAAATATGCTACCCACCCTGCTTCTTCAAATATTTTGTAGACTTTTGGGTGCGACGCATGGCGTCGAGGGTTACTGGTTCATAAAGAACTACAAATCCTCCCATCCTGAATGTTCTTTTGTGTAATTAGTTGTTACAGTATTTCAAAGGAGTTTCAGGTTCAAAATTCCCAACACATACCCATGAGCTTCAACATGCATGAGCACACAGGAACAATGGAAGGATATTTGTTGGTATTTTTGGAAAGGTGGTGGTGATTCAAATTTCGTGGGAAAAATAAAATTGAAAACCATGTTGATGGAATGTTTATGGTGGCAATTGGATAATTTATTCAAGGATGATGGGATACCCCCCAACTTCAACTTATGGTATTGGTCATTTTTTGGTGATGTGGAAGGGCGTGGAACAATCATTATTTCATAGTATCATGTCAAACACATGTCACAGTGACCAGTCATACCTATAGGCTGTAAACCACGGAAAATGGATATGTACATGAAAGCATTGACAAGTGACCGATGGTCATCGACAAGAAAAATATATTATCTAAGGTGGTGATTATGTTCAACTTATCAATACCTTCCATTAATAGATACTTATTACTGATGACCATAGATGAAAATGGTGGAGTAACTCATAACTCTTCTGGTTGGATATGATGGAATCAATGGGGACATAGCCCATAGTATTCTTTGTGTGTGTTTCAACACATTATTTTAGCACGGTGTTTCAGAACCAACATATATGCATTCATTCTTATTAATTCTGCATAGTCTTCTTTGTGGATGCAGCGTGTTTCAGCCAGATATTTCAACCTGGTTTTTCAACACCAACATATTGTGGGATTACTAAGAGGGGGGGTGAATCAGTAATAGAGAAATTTAATCCTTTTTAACCATATAATTCAAGTGTTATATCAGTGTATCATTATCATCCAATAATTGCAGAGTAAATAAACAATGAACAAATGAGCAATCATACACATACACAGTACACCAATGCTTTTACGTGGAAATCCAAAGCGGGAGAAAACCAAGGAATGGTTTTTCTTATATGTATTGAAGAATTACATTCATAGGAAGCACCAACTTCATTTTTTTCCAACTATAACTGGAAGGAGGCTTCAACCCCCTAGTTTGTCAGGCTACAACCTGAGGGAAGCTCCAACTCTCCAATTCTCTAGTTATAACCAAAAGGAGACTACAGCTCCCTAAGTTCTCCGTCTACAACCACTGGTCCTTGCCCGGTCCAACTGCCCTGAAATATAAATGCCAAATGTAGAAAACCTATCACTGTCAATGAATCAACCACTGCCATTGTCAACCTGCACCAATATCCTGTAACAACCCGTAGCAATCGACCTGCACCAAACAACCTGTACCAATAACATGAAACAACCTTTACCAAGCATCAACCATGCATCAAACTTAAATAATCAAGATGTACCAACATCATCAACTATATACCTCATTTATGTTACAAATCATCAAATATAACCCTCATGTATGTGTCAACTCATCAACTACTTGTCTCAACCATGTACCCAACATGTACCTCAACCATATACCAAAGACATACACCAATATAACCATCAAAATTTATCTAACAATTCATCACTCTATCCATAAACCGAATACCATAAACCCTTACATCAAACCATGTGCCACAACCTCACTTTTATGTAGCCTCAAGCTAAACCAACAACTTCAACAACACATAACAACCAAAAGACCAATACCGATATGCCAAATACAAACACTATCCCTCAAAACAATATGATATATGCAGCAATACTAAACATCCAATACCATCTCAAGAGATAAACCCTAGCTCACAAAACATACCTCAAACAAGATGTGCCATATCTCTCATAAGTAGACCCCAACCATGTTGTTGTCGCGATTTTTCTGCCGCAATTTTGCTGCCGCACTTTTTCTGCCGTGATTTTTCTGCTGTGATTTTTCTGCCGCGATTTTTCTGTCGCTCTTTTTCTGCCATGATTTTTCTGTTGCACTTTTTCTACCGCACTTTTTCTGCCACACTTTTCTCTATCAATAATACCTACCCAAATAACATTTCACAAAATATATATTCAATGATATTCAATAGGTTCAAGTGTGATTAAATGAGAGAGACTTCCCTCTTATTTATACTTTCATGTAGGATCCCTCTTATCTTATTTTAGGGATTTCTCCATTAAATTTATTATTTAAATAATTTATTTTGCAAACAGTTTGAGTACTTTGACCTTTTGGGGCTTCTAGATGACTCATGATGGTTCTCCAACTTCACATGCCCATAAATCTCTAACCGTGAGGAGTTATGTGACATTCCACATACCACGAAAATGGCATGACATGTAATATCCATATAGAATAGTATTAACTACAAATATATCAAAACTCATACCATTATCCATCAAACAAACTTGGGTCCATTACCCAAAACTTTGTGCTACCATAATTCACTACCGAACTTTCTTCAAGGGTTGACATCAATGGAAACTATCTCAATTAATCAACAATATCCCCCTTTGGCGTTGATGAAAACACTATGATGCAATAATGAAGTCATATCACTCATGCTCCCCCTGGAACCATGCCTCTGTGCTCGTTCTCCAAGAAATTATATATTTTCATCTGATAAATCTCTCCCCCTTTGTCATCAATGGAAAAGGTATATTTCCTTCCAAGGCTTCTTCCCCTGATTGAACTCTTCCTGAAACTAATCTCCCAACCTGAACTGTCCTCTTTATGGTTCTTCCTCATGTAAATATAAGACATATAAGATAAGCATTCAAAATCATTCATTATGGAGTATAAATTACTCTGAGTCTCTGGCGAAGATACTCAAAGGCTTCTCTTGGAAGCAATTTTGTAAAGATATCTTCCACTTGTTCTTTTGTGTCCACATATTCAACTTTGATGTTCTTCTCTACAACCTATTCCCATAGAAAGTAATACTTGATTGGAATGTGCTTCATCTTGGAGTGCATCACCGGGTTCTTTGAGATACTAATGGCACTTGTATTATCACAATAGATTGGAATGGGCTCATCATACTCAACCTGTATATATGTTAGAGTTTGTTTCATCCATAAAACTTGTGTACAACATGATGTTGTTGCAATATATTCTACCTCGGATGTAGATAAGGATACTGATGATTGTTTCCTCCTTAACCATGATACTAAACACTCACCCAAGTAGAACGTTGCTCCATTGGTGCTTCATTGATCATCAATGCAACCTGCCCAATTTTCATATGTGTAGGCAATAACTGTTAGATCCTTTTTCTTGGATACCATAATCCAAACTCTTTTGTTCCTTTGAGATATCTGAAAATCCTCTTCACTGCTAATACATGTGATTCCTTTGGTGTTTCTTGAAATCATGCCACCTGTCCAATTGCCTCCATTACATCTGGTTTGGATGCTATCACATACAATAAGATACCAATCATTGACCTATATTGCCTCCGGTATGTATACTTTTAATCATCATCGTTGCTCAACTTTCAAATGGTTTGCATAGGAGTGGTAACTAGTTTGCAATCTTCCATTTCAAACCTCTTTAGCATTTCTCTTATATACTTAGTTTGAGAAATAAAAATGCCTTGGTTGCTTTGATGTATATGACCCAGAAAGAATGATAGTTCTCCAAGTAATGACATTTCAAATTCATTCTGCATATCCTTTACAAATTTATGGCTTAACTTGTCATCAATACTTCCAAAAATGATATCATCAACATAAACTTCAATTAATAAAATACTATCTTGATTTACCTTGATGTAAAGGTTGTTGTCTTCACTTCCTTTTCTGAACCCTGCCTATTGTAGATATTTATCCAGTCTAGAGTACCATGCTCTAGGAGCCTGTTTTAGACCATACAAGGCCTTATTCAATTTACACATGTAATATTCATTCTCTGACAACTTAAATCCTTCTGTTTGTTCAATGTATACTTCTTCTTCAATTTCCTCATTCATAAAAGATAATTTCACATCCATCTGATACACTTTAATATTCTTGGAGCATGGATAAGCTATGAGAAATCAAATTGCTTCCATTCTAGAAACAAGAGAAAATATCTCTTCAAAGTTGATTCCTTCAATGTGTGCATATCCTTTACATACCAATCTAGTTATGTTCCTTGTAACTTGCCCATCTTCATTCAATTTATTTTTGAATACCCACTTTGTGCCAATCACATCCTTATTATTTGGTCTTGGAACCAATTCCCAAGTGGCATTCTTATCTATTTGATCCAATTCTTCATCCATGGCCTTATTCCAAAATTCATCCTTGCTGCCCTCTTCAAAAAAATTTGGTTCAATCGTAGATGATAGTGCTAGGTGTGTTTGTTTTGGTGAATTGATTCTTCTTCTAGTATCAACTCTTGCATATTTTTTTTTCTGATAATTTGATCTGAAGGATGCTTCTTCTATACTCGTTTGCTAGGTGTCTTTGGAGACACTTGTTGAACTTTCTCTTCTACTTCTGTTTGATCCTCTTCATCTTCTGCTTCTTCTTCGTAAATTTATTCCATTGATTCATTTGCTTCTTCCTTTAATTCATGTCCACATGTTTCATCAATCATTACATTGATGCTTTCCACAACTTTTTTCAACCTCAAATTGTAACACTTGTATGCTTTCCTTGTACTTGAGTAACCAACAAGTACTCCTTTGTCCACACAAGAGTCAAACTTTCCCATTCTTACATCTTCTCTTTTGATGTAGAATTTTCTTCCAAATACTCTGAAGTGTTTCACATTTGTTGGTATTCCTTTCCATAAATCGTAGGGATTTTTTTCAGTGTTGCTTATGAGCATTACTCTATTTTGAATGTGAACTGTTGTATGCATTGCATGTGTCCAAAAAATATGTGTCAATTGGGAATCCATTAGCATTGTTCGAGCCATTTCCCGTGTAATTATCATTCATTATGATAATGTTCCTTTGTCTTTGAACCACTATTTGAACCAATATATGAATCCATGATCTTTTCCATACTTTCCAAGACTCTACTTTCACAATTGTCCACAATGATGACCCATTTATCACAATACTATCATGAAGTCTTGATTAATCCATCAAATTTTCCTTTTGCTAATTGACTACTCTAGATCTGTCTTCTCAAACTATGCAGGTTTCTTGAAGGATGGTTATTTGGTCTATCACAACTATCACATAGACTCCCCCTATATAATATTCATATTACCTGGGCTTATCCAAGCCATATGGATTAGAACAATTCCTGCTCTGATGTGTATTCATCATCATCTTCATTGGTATATTCATCATCATCTTCAATGGTAGATTCATCATCTCTCTGAGCTCTGACTTCTTTCTTTCTATCTGTGGATTCATATTTCACTACAATGCCTGAAAGTAAAATCTCTTGAACATGTTCCTTATTTACTTGTCCTTCTTTTCTTTCAGTTATTTTCCAAACCTTTCTATATCTGAGATTTTTTTTTCTCTATAGAATTTTCTTCGTATCGTTTTATTGCCAATCTTGAGATCTCTGGGACCTGGTATTTGTTCACTTGTTCTTCGTGTTTTCTTATCCACACTTTCTTATATCATGGAAGTATCGATCATGATTTTACAATCACTATCTATGTGTCCATAGTCATCACATTTGTAACATCCAATGTTACATGGGGCCACATAGGAATTTATTGCTTGAACATTTATTTTATAATCCCTTCAATCTGCAACCTTATGTCCAAAGTTAACACAACAAAAGAAATGACCATAAAATAAATTTGCATACCTGGGCGTGAATGATCTTCTTTGTGGCGTAGTCCTGAATTTTTTCCTTTACTGATCACGATCATGATTTAAGCCTCTTTGTGGCTTTAACATGGATGGTCTTATTGAATATGTATCTTCAATAGTTTTCTTAGATTCTGGTTGACCATGATTCCTTCCTTCGATTACTTCTCCATAACTCTTTCTATTTTCTTCATTCTTATTTTCTAGCAACCTAGAGTGCTTGTCTTCATTATTTATAACCAATGTGGATGTTTCTGTCTCTTCAACATTCTTGTTGAGCTTGACGATTTTACTTCTCAATGTGACAACTTCTTCTGCAAGATTCTCAACCTCTTCTTCTTTCTTCATTATCTGAGACTTCATGACTTCTTCGGCTCTTTTCGCTTCTTCAAGATGAATTTTTAATGTGATTATTTTTTCTTCAAGTATTTTTTCTTGTTGACCAAACTCTGCCTCAAGCTGGTTTAAATCATTAGTTATTTCCTTAAGATGATCTGTCAATATTTTCTCTCTCATTTCTGCTTCTTCCTTCTATGCTTCTATGTTGGCTTCCAAATACTACTTTTGATATTAAAGATTTTCTTCGATCTTTTTGGCTTCTTCTAGCTGAGTTCTTAAGTTTTCGATGACCTATTGGGCTTCTTAAAAAATATGAACACTTTCCTTTTGTTTCATCAATTCTTTCTTGAGTGACTTTTTTTCTTCTCTTAGTTCATCTAAATTACTAATCAATTCTCTAGTGATTATGTACTCTTCATATTTTGAATCTGTTTGACATGGTGAACATAATTCTTCTTTATCTTTATCTGCATCTTCTTTGGCATTTTCTAATTCTGCGATGGGTGAAGAATATATGTCATGTAGCTTATCCCAAAGTTCTTTGGCCGATGAGCATTTACCAACCTTTTCTCTTACCGGATTAGGTAATCATTCCCAGATGAAATCCATTTCTATTTTTTTATTCTTCTTCAATTCCTTCTTGGCTGCAATCTTTTACCTTTTTGAACTATCATGTCATGTAACAACTGATAGCCAAATACAATGTCCCTGTGCCTGTAAAAATACTTCCGTCCTTCTTCTCCAAATCTCATACTTAAAACCATTCTGACCATTAAACATTGGTATTCCATTCTCATAATAATCCACGATCTCCTTCCAGTTGTTAAAATGTTTCCTAAAGGAACCGACTCTGATACCAATTGTTGGATTACTGAGAGGGGGGGTGAATCAGTAATAAATAAATTTAATCATTTTTAACCATATAATGCAAGTGTTATTTCAATGTAGCATTATCATATAATAATTGAAAAGTAAATAAACAATAAACAAATCATCAATCATACACATACACATTACATCGATGTTTTTACGAAGAAACCCAAAGCAGAAGAAAACCACAGAATGATTTTTCTTATATGTCTTGAAGAATTAAATTCATTGGAAGCACCAACTTCCTTTGTTTTCTAGATGCAACTGAAAGGACGATCCAACCCCCTAGTTTCTCAGGCTACAACATGAGGGAAGATCCAACTCGCCAATTCTCTGGCTACAACCAGAAGGAGGCTACAACCCCCTAAGTTCTTCGGCTATAGCCGGAAGGTGGCTACAACCACCTATCATTTCCTCATCTAATTTCCCTGAAATATAAATTTCAAATGTAGACAACCTGTCACTGTGAATGAATCAACCCCTGCCATTGTCAACCTGTACCAATAACCTGTAACAACCTGTACCAATAACCAGAACCAACATGTACCATGCATCAACCATGCATCAACCTTAACTCATCACAATATACCAACATCATCAACTATACACCTCATGTATGTGCCAATGCATCAAACATACACCTCATGTATGTGACAATGCATCAAACATACACCTCATGTATGTGCCAACTCATCAACTACTTGTCTCAACCATGTACCCAACATGTACCTTAATGATATACCAAAGACATACACCAATATAACCATCAAAAGTTATCTAATAATTCATCACTCTATCCATAAAACAAATACCATAAACCCTTACATCAAACCATGTGCCACAACCTCATTGTTATGTAGCCTCAATCTAAGCCAACAATTTCAGCAACACATCACAACCAAAAGAACAATACCCATATGCCAAATACCAACAACAAAATACCAACTATAACCCTTAATAAATTTGATATATGCAGTAATATTGAACATCCAATACCATCTCAAGATATAAACCCTATCTCACAAAACATACCTCAAACAAGATGTGCCATATCTCTCATAAATAGAGCCCAACCATGTTGTTGCCGTGATTTTTTTGCCACACTTTGTCTACCACAATGTTTCTGTCATTCTACCGCACTTTTTCTGCCGCGATTTTTCTATCACACTTTTTCTGCCATGATTTTTTTGTCACACTTTCTTTGCCACACTTTTTCTACCACAATTTTCTTGACGCACTTTTTCTATCGCAGTTTTCTTGCCACACTTTTTCTGTTGCACTTTTCCTGCTGCACTTTTCTCTATCAATAATACTTGCCCAAATAACCTTTCACAAAATAGGTATTCAGTGATATTCAATAGGTTCAAGTGTGATTAAATGAGAGAGACTTGCCTTTTATTTATACTTTCCTATAACATTCCACTTTCCTTATTTTAGGGAGTTCTCCATTAACTTTATTATTTAAATAATTTATTTTTCAAACACTTTGACTACTTTGACCTTTTGGGGCTTCTAGATGACTCATGAGGGTTCTCCAACTTCACATGGCCATACTTCTCTAATTGTGAGGAGTTATGTGACGTTCCACATACCACTGAAAATAGAATGACATGTATTATCCATCTTGAATAGTCTTACTTGAAAATATATCAAAAATCATACCATTATCCATAAAACAAACTTGGGTCCATTACCCAAACCTTTGTGCTATCATAATTCGCTACTAAACTTTCTTCAAGGGTTGACATCAATGGAAACTAACCCAATTAATCAACACATATATGAATATATGTACATCTCTATGGTTTACAAGCATGACTGTGTAATTACCTAAATTAGGACTAAGGAAACATCATCCTAGTTTACAAGTTAACTTTGAATTAATTTTTAACATAACACAATGTTGAATGAATAATGAATTGTACCTTCTCTAGAAATTATATTCTTATAGGAAATGTAAAAAATAGGGATGAATTAATACAAGAGAATGAGATGAAAATGGCATGGAAAAGATAAGGAAAAAGGGGCAGTTTTAGCACCCAACACTGTCTCACTGAGTCACTTGAGTATATTAGCATAGTCTTCTTCTTGCGTGTTTCAGCACAGAGTTTCAACATGGTGTTTCAACAACAACATATCTTCATTCATTGAACATTCTTATTAATTATGCATAGTCTTCTTCATGCGTGGAACGTGTTTCAACCAGGTGTTTCAACACTAGCATGTCTGCATTCATTCTTATTAATTCTACATAGTATTATTCATGTGTGGAGCGTGTTTCATCCCGAGCCAAGTGCTTCAACACCAACATATTTTCATATATGTACATCTCTATGGTTTACATGTATGACTGTGTAATTACCCAAATTAGGACTAAGGAAACATCATTCTACTTTACAAGTAAAGTATGAATTAAGCTTTAACATAACACAACATTGAATGAATAATGAATTGTACCTGCTCCAGGATTGATGTTCTCATAGAAAATGTAAACAATAGGGATGAATTAATACAAGAGAATGAGATGAAAATGGAATGGAAATGATAAGGAAAAGGGGCAATTTTAGCACCCAACAATGTCTTACTTGAGTATATTAATATAGTCTTTTTCGTGCGTGTTTCAGAACGATGTTTCAACATGGTGTTTCAGCACCAACATATCTACATTCATTGAACATTCTTATTAATTCTGCATAGTTTTCTTCATGCGTGCAACGTGTTTCAACACGATGTTCCACATTTTCTTGGAATACTCCCAAGATCTAACATTGATTCCAATTTATTTAAGTTAATAAACTTTTAAAAGATTCGGCGATACTTTTAAAAGGTTTTATAATTATGTGAAATCTGACCACAATTTCACAATATTTTATAATTCCATGAAAGATTCTCCCAAATTTTAAAAGATTATATAATTTGGTGAAACATTCACCAAAACATTATATATGCATATTATGTTATTGATAAAATAGACTTCACACTCTCCCATGTGTCATGGGGATTCTACCATTTATTATACATATAAATTTAGGGGGGGTTCTTAAATTTTTCCCTCTTCATATCCCATTACATTGGTTTAACCCCTTTATATAGTTCTACTATCACCTAAGAACCGTCTAGAGGACGAATCTTCTATAAGCAGAACCTTATAAGAAGTCCTATTACATTTATTATATCTAACTACCATAATGGGCCTTATTTAATAATATAGTGGACCTAGTCTACCGTACGTTCAATGGCCTTCACTACTTCTCTAGCTACCTAACATGTTTAAATTAAAATAAATTTGAAACTTTAATTTTATGAAATTCTATTAGCCTTCAAATTTGAGGCCTTATTGTCACGATGGTGGCATGCATTTAACAACTCTTACTTTCTATAAATAGATATTTATTACTTCTACATAGAGATACTTATTGTTGTGTCAAATGTATAAGGACATATTTATTGCAGTACCGAGTAGTACTCTATAGAACGTACAAGGGTGGATGATCGACGATGTTGGATTTAAATATGTAAATGTCAATATGAGCGTGTTTCATGCATTATTATGTAGTTAAGAGATTCACACATTTCAAAACCTATAAAATGTGTATGGTGATTCGATCGTATTCTTCCCATTCTTCAATGCCACCATACAAATTATGTACATATACACCATAATTAAGAATAGAAATTATAAAATTGTCCTTGATAGTTGAAGGTGACCCATTTAGAATATAATCTATATTTTAAAATAAAATAAAACAGATTCAAATTTCTTTTACTGTAAATTATCTAGATATGTGCGAGGTTGGATCTATGCAAAGTTTATGTAGTTATAATAAATAACATTTTATTATTATTGTGTGGGTTGCAGGTCTTGTGGATCACAAGAAAAATAATATATCGTGGTTCAATCTATGATTCAAAATCCATGTTTTTAGTTAAATTCGCGATGAATCCTCATGTATGTTTACATTAATCCTGAAAAACTATATACTTGGTATCCATGACATCTATGCTCAATTATTCTTACAATTAAACTAAATGTTTTGTTGTTCACTTGCAGAATTTTGATATCATAGTTATTGTGATCAGATGATTGGGTTTCAAACGGACAATTGCATCTCATGCAAACAAAAGAAGTTGTCAAGAAGTCAGGGAGAGGTGAAATGCATATTTACATTCATTTATATATATATATATATATATATAAATATATTGCATTCATCATATTGCATGCAGTGAGTGGTATTGAAGTGCAAATGTGAAATTAGAGGGAAGAAAAAGAATATTGATTGTTTGACATTTTTAAAGGTTTCCCAAGGATTTATGTCTTAGTTGTTTGTTGTTGAAAAAAATAACCTTTGTAATTTATACTGTAACAAAAAAAGGGCCTTGTGTTTACTCTAAGAATTTGTTTTCACCCTAGGGCCCGATATAACAAAAAAAATGATATTCATTCTCAAAGTCCACCATGGATTAAACCAATTCATAAGGAGAAACAAATTAATATGCATGTGAAATGTCCTTGTATAGAATGTTAGGAAAAAATTAATTACATAAAGTTTCAACGGGCGCCCCATGACACAACATTTTGCAACAATTGATTGATAAAATCCACTAGGAGGTTTCTTGAATTCGAATAAAATAACCATGCTTCTTATCCAAAATTATATTCATAGTTACCAAATTTGACATGTTCAGAAGTTGTGGTCTAGTTAGAGGTCCATCTCTACAATAAACCAAAAAAGTATTTTATAGTCTTTTAATAGTAGTCTTGGTGGTTGACATAGAGACAAAAAGTCTTCCCTAATACATTATTTGCAACATTTGTTTTTTTATTGGTTTCCTCCTCATTTAGTTATGTATGGTCTATGTTTATGAGATGCAAGGTGTTTTGAATTGTTATATTTTTATGTTCCTGTTGAAACTACCAATAAAATTGCACATTCAAGGATTTATAGCCACAATGTTATCATAATTTGTTTGACTGGATGTTTCTTTGTTATGTCAAGACCATTTTTAAATAATATTGGCCATAATTCCAACTTTCAACACTAAAAGTCTCAATTAAAAACATTTGTGTATGTATAAGGGAACCTTAGGTTTCATCTCCTTCTGCTCATTAACAACTTTCAAACGAATGCCACCACACTTATGACTGAGCTCTAGTTCAAAATTGGTTTCATGTTAAAGTTTTTAGGTCTCCACTAATGCTAGCCCTTTTTGTACTCAGAGTTCTGGTCACTCTATCCATGCTCATATCAATTATTGGAAGTGTTTCGAGACACTTAAAAAAACATACTCATAGGACCATATGCATTAGACTCAAAGTCTTAACCATATGTATCAGAGCCCTTCCTTTCTGCAAGACCATTCCTTCTGGTGCCACACAACTAGGTGTTCTATCCTTGTGCGAACAACAAGTTCTAAGGCACCATCTGAATCCTTGTTATCGAAGTTTCTATGCACTTGAATTAGACTAGTTTGACCATTCATACTTTGAGAAACATGAGTCAGCTCAAGAACATAGACTACGAGACACTGGAATGCCTTTAAATTTTGAACCTAGTCCTTTATGTCGTCACCAAACCAAGTGTTATGAACACAGACTTGTTTGGTGGGGCATGCTAGTGTAAAACATCATGCCCATGCCATCATCTTCCTCCTCCCACTTATATTGGGAACTAAAGGATGGAGCCCTATCCCACCAGGGTACCAGGATACTAGGCATCGAGCTTCCTAGCATAATGTTTTCCTTGTGTATTCGAGACATGTTCATATACGTTTTTTTCTACAAAGTTCAATATTTCCAAATAACAATAAATTCAATTGTAATATTGTTTATTTCGTACTATGTATATGATGTAACTACAAACCCGTTACCTCTTTCTCTCTAGGAACAAATTACTGTGACTACAAAATGTTCAATTCGAGGACAAAAAATCTAGAGAAGTCAAAAAAAGGAAAAGAAAATAGGCTAGCATTATGGAATATGCATTGTTGTTTCTTTCTTGCTTGCATAATATCCTAAACATTGCTTAAAAATAAATC
This sequence comes from Picea engelmannii, assembly GCA_009831015.1. Taxonomy (NCBI): domain Eukaryota; kingdom Viridiplantae; phylum Streptophyta; class Pinopsida; order Pinales; family Pinaceae; genus Picea; species Picea engelmannii. The sequence goes on along the minus strand of ML779759.1, from coordinate 1,581,112 downwards.
CAGACACACAAATTAGAAGATGACATAACTAGTAGATTTTGAAAGCTATTAAATGAACACATGATTGACTATAGATACCAACATCGACCAAGTACTAAGTAACAATGGTCTTTTCAGATTAGATGCATTTTCATACACTACGGGGGACTGTTTATTTGATGCATTACATGTTATATTTCATTTCTGTTATTCTTGAGTTGAGCCATGCCATGGGATGATATATCACTTCCTCGTTTGCTTACACAATGGAAATGTTGATGCATTAGAATTATTTCAGTATGAATTGGCATCTGACTTTCTGCATCAGTTTCATGGAATTCATGATGTTGGTACGTATGTTTCAAATATGCAGTTATCCGCATATGCAAATCAACCTGAAAATGAGAGAGGACTATGGGGGGATAAGTTTTTCATATGATGTCTAGCAAACTGGATAAATACATCAATCACAGTTTGGTCACTAACAAGGAAGAGAGGGTACTTTATATTCAACAAAAATTCAAATACATATCCATATTGCATGTTGATCCATGACACTAAGCCTCTTAGTGGTCATTACCAACCATTACTCTATAAAAAATCATCCATATGAAATTTTGGAACATCTAAATACTTACTTGTCCCTCATGTGCAAAGACCTTCAATTCCATTAGAAATGTATTATGCATGATAGGCATACTCGTGGATTGGACATAGAAGAAACTAGTACAACTAGTTGTGGCGAGAGTCTCTTCAATACACTTTGCTACTTGGTCATGATAGAGCTTGATGTACAGTCTCTAATAGTGTACATTTTCCATACCTTTCGCAATGCACTTATAGGTGGAAATCACAACACCTTTCACTGTTTAAATCAACATTTGACACCTGATGTCATACAAAGCATACCAATAATTGGGATTTGGAAATCATATCTAATAAAAATTTCAATTCCATATGAGAAGGAAAATATAAAGGGTTGGTCATTTTGTTTGCAGTGGGTATCGATCATATTTAAATTAAATATCCAAGTCTAGTCAACTACCACATTGTTGATTCAAACTATGATAAAAAAAAGTTGATCTTATATCATTTGAAACAGATACATCACACATCCACAATGAACCATTGGTAACAAAAATTTGTAACCAGGAATGCATCTTTCATTTTAACCATGTTGCAATAAGTTCGAACATGGTGGATGGAGTCAAATTCCATATAATTACAAGGACATTGAATCCAAAATGTAAAAACAATCGCATTATGCTTCGTGCCCATGTACTAGAACAACATCATCATGCACTTTATTGAAATTTTACAAGAATAACAATGTTAACAAATATCGATGATAGCTTCAATATATGTTGTCACTGAGAACTGGAAATCACTATTAAGACGCCTAATCTTACTTACCACCAACTAAAAAAAGTCATACATGCAAAACTAAACTACATTGACATGTTCTCTACTTAAGACAAGAAACAAATGGCCAATGCAAAATCCTAAAAAAATCCTCTCCTTGCAAACTATGCATAGATAGTGGTCACAACAGATAGTCGTTCCAGCCTCCACATCCCCTGCCACCAAAAATATCCATTTCCATCTCATAGGAATAAACACACTTACCACCAATTGAAAAATGAAATACATGAAAGACAATTTTTTTTTTACATATCCAACGTTTCCTATCGTTCTGATAAGAGTCCAAACATAAGGTTCCATAGATTAAAGAAAACACTTTGTAGTTGCAACAAGGAAAAAGAACAGACACCCATTAGGTATTCCCATTTACAAAATAAAGATTCAAATAAAGTATATATGGAACGAATTAAAGACACCCCTAGGAACACAAGTAGAATTTGTAAGGAATTGCATTTTGAAAGGAACATTAAACGTTTCACACAGGACTTGGAAAATGAATATGTGAGATTTACATTGAATGAAAAAACATTCTCCACTAGAAAAATATGTGTTTCATACAAAAATTCACTCCAAAATGGAAAAGTGTCACAATTTGTGACACCAGACTAAATAATACGTAACACATTGCTACCGGATGTAACTATACTTTCATAACTTGAAGAGAGATTTGTATCATTATGAGTCACATTTGCATATATTAGACCATGGGGTTATAAATGGTCCCAAATGGGCTTAACAAGAACAATTATCAATGTACATGTCCATATGAATGTTGTGCAAAAATCATTTCCACAATCCATGTGGATGAAACCCTGACAATAGTTGTTGCCTTGAACCAACGTTTGAAATACAAGAATGCATACAAGATAGGTAGAGCACGTTTCAATGTAGGGATGAAAACATATGTATATGGCTGGAAACATCTGTATAAATGAGGAATAGGATCATGTTCTTCAAGAAGGGAATGACAAGTCCATGCAAATTGCAGAGACTGATACGAAAAGTGATACAAATGGTGAATCTGACAATGAAATCCATACCGAGACGTTAGTTCATGGACTGATAGAGTCACAACAAAACTGTGACTTGTGGGACAAGATCATCGAACTCATGCTTGTTGAAGGGAAACCCCCACTTGGAATTTTCAAGAAACAATATGTAGAAGAAATGAACTTCCCCATAGTTTTCTATGGAGACCCATGTGATGATGACATTACAAAATGTTTTAGCTACTAAAAAATAGTGAAATGGTAATTGTTGCAAGAAAGTGGTGATTTCTCATGTCACATAACAAATATGTCTTTCAAGACAATGCAAAAAATAATTGAGAAAGTGCTCTCCTTAGATTCTAGGCGTGAATAAGAAAATACCAGTTGCGTGGAAGGAACATATTTGTAAAACAATTCAATTACAAAGAAAACTTAGAAAAAATATTGAAATATGATATTGGATATATAGATTTCAAGAAGATTTGGATCTCTCCTGATCACTTACAACAAATCAAGAAAACAATGTTTTCAATGATCCAACAATTTCCCCCCCAACCTTTTTTGTCGCATTTACAAGTGCAAATCATCGATGGACTCCATTGGTGACTACACTAAATGAGCTTCACAGAAACAAAAAGAAGAGAATTTAGCAAAATGATACATTGGAAGTCAACAATATTGACTCCCTCGTAAGGAAAGACCCAGTCACATGTACTCATTACTATAGACATAAAATCAACACCTTAAAGAAAATTATATGTCATGACGACACGTTCTTCGGAAGAGATTCAGACCACTACTTTTTAATAGAGTTACAAAATACGGGAAGTGAACACAAACATAGATTATTGTGGATAGAAAATTCTCCAATATATGGAAAGGAAAGTAACACTCAAATTGAAAAGTTTTTGGACCAATTCATTACCTGTGACACAGATCATTTAGATCCATAAATTGCCAAAGTCCATAGGAATTACCATACAAAGAGATGTAAAAATAAAGAAAATATTATTGTAGATAAAATTTCCCTATGCTTCCAATGAAAATGATGAAATTCATTTAATGATTTAGTTTAGTCGATGATGTTCTCGTTCAGAAATAAAAATCGATACTCACATTTCTAGAGAAAATAGATTATGGAAACTTGATAAGATTTGAGAACTTCTTGATGGAATTGAAGATAACTGAAAGTAACAGAACATGAGTACATCCAATTACTACAATCTACATTAAATCAACCGATAATCTTCCTAAAACTAAAACCATAATATATTTGGAACAACAGTTTCACCAAGGACATGCCAAACATGTGGAATGAAAATACATATGCACAGTATGTTCTCAATGCATATGCTACAACATTATATTGTTCCTCGTACATGACAAAATTTGACAAATATATGACAAATGAATTTAGGATATATGCAGAGAACATGAAACAAGTTGAATTGATGCCATGCAAATGATATGTACACTTGAAAATATATTGCTTAATATTCAACAAATCTGAGCTCAACAAGTGGTTCATATTGCACTTTCCCTACCATTGAGTTCCAACTCAAGGTAATGTATCCTCATAAACACGTCTCTGCCTAGTGAATTAATGTTCATTCTTAAGCCACCATTCCTAATAAAAAAAACCTAATAATTCATAAGACGTGATGTGCCACTTCATTATTGATCACTACATTGAGCATCTAGCTTCTCTTAAGCATATTTGCCTTGCAAAATTTGTATCTAATTACAAGAAAAATTGTAAACACATATCAAAAAATAAAAAACCAAACGTAATACAGTTTGTCAAATACAACAAACACATCGACTATGAAAACTACTGTCATGAGAAACTTCTACTATACGTTCCATTTGAACAGAGAAAAGACACATTAAAACATAAATTTTCTACATAGAAGGACATGTGTGCTTTCTTTCGTAGTACAATACAAACCATTGAGCCTAACTTTACATACAACATCAACCCAACATGGGGTGATTTAGAAATTTCACTTGAGAAACTAGATAGTCTTGCAAACACTAATGATACAGCTACTCACCTAAAAACAACTAGAACTGATTATGAACATTATGAATTACAAGAATATATTCAATGTACTCAACAATCTAATATGGAAAAGGTATCAATCTCAGGTTTCAGGTCACAAATCATTCATTTTTCCTCGAGAGCAAAGGATATTACAAAATTATAATATTGCTAAATAGAGAACAAAACGCAATTTTCAAGGACATTTCCATGAAAAAACGTAGAGGCATACACACACCCATCCACTTGTTCCTTACAGGGGGGAAGGAATAAACAAGACATTTAAAATGAAAGTGTTATTCCAAATTCTTATATGAATCTATGATCGATGTAGTACAAGTGACCCTTTGAAACCAAAGGGGCTAATACTTGCATATACTGGTCAAGTTGCATACAATGCTGGTGGAACAACAATCCATTCTTCATTTCTAATTCCCTTTAACAAGTCCCAATTACTTCCA
>ML779759.1:1539170-1554296 GCA_009831015.1 Picea engelmannii | reverse complement strand
TAGCTAATTTATACATACAAATATCAACAAATTACACTATCTGAGGGAAAAATAAATAATTCTTCAAGTATTCATGGTGATTTAGCATGATCAATCCATCTTGCGGTCGAGTAACCTTGATCTATGCTGACTATACCATTTCCCAGCGAACTAGGAAATTTGCTACGAAATATCTATTTTTCAGCAATTTCGTAGAGAACTGGTATTTTCGCCTTTTCTACCTAATGGTGAACTGGGTTGGAATGATTTTTTATCAACAGGTTAATAAAGTTACAATGCTTCTCCAAAAATCACTGGAGCAAAATAAAAAATGGTTGTAGTTGATGTTGGCTCATTTCTTGAAAACCGTAAAGCATTTTGACTTGAAATTAAACAAGATTGTTCATATTAGCTCAGTGCATCTTCCCTAAAAATTTCATGGAAAACAGACACATGGTTTAAAGGTTATGATGAAAATACACTTTCGTAGTGAAATTGCTACTATAAGAAATTTCACAGTGTGCCAAACTTTGTTGTGAAATATCTGTTTTCTGATTGTCTTCTTTTGTAACTTGATTTTTCCTATGTCCAGTCTTTATGATGGTGTTATCCTTTACATTTTATGAAATTATACCTTACCATACTTGTGTCATATCCAAAAAATTGATCTGAACGAAGGATTTCAAAGCCTAGTTTCAAGCATGGATATTAGGGTTTTCTTTAATTTGGTAGCTTGGTTTTCTAGAAATGTTCTATCCTTCACCCACTATGTCAAAAACTTCCCCTGTATTCTTTTGGGATTAAAATGACCCAATTAAACCAAACCCAATTCATAAATGAATGGACCCAAATGACTTGTCAAAAAACATTAGCCCTAGGACCTTGACACATGGTATTTAAAGACCAAGACACGACCACAAGACTCAAAAACAAATATAACAAGATGTATAGGCATTTTTACACTTATACACACACTAACATAGGCTCCAAATGGGGACAATGTCCTCCCTAGGAGGAAAAAAAGAACCTGTTGACCTATGCCTGATCCATTGGGCTGCTCCAAATTGAAGATTGCAACCTATACCATTCCTCAACTGAACCAAACCCACTCTTCAAAATGAAAACCAAAATTGTACATTGCTACAAACTGGAATCTGAATATGAAAACAAACATGTTGAAAGGGATGCTCAAAGTTGTGAGCTTATTCAAAACACTCATGCCTACTAACCGAAACAAAAGATTCTCATTCAATTTAAATCAAAGACCCAGTGCAACCATGAAAGCGTATTGTCCATTGATTGACCTGCTTGTATGTGTTTATTCATGGATAAAAGGAAAGACCTTCTCAATGGAAACTCATCTGAAATTTTGAAAACAAATTCAACATTGACAAAATTTGAAATCTTAGGCCCACTTACTGACTCTAGACATGTTGCAAAAGGATATTCCAAAAAATACAAAAGACTATCATCTTGTATCAACCCTCTAACTACATTCTTGCTTCCATGCATTTCAATTTGATAAATGTCTTGAAAGGGATGGAAATTTTGACGAGACTACTACAAACAGAAATATTCTGGGCAAGAAAATAATGCTAGTTGTAATACTAACTCTTCATCATCCTTGTTTTCAGATTCATAGTTGACTAATGGCTAAAAATTTTTACTGATAAGACCCTCCATATAACAAGATACAGGATCATGAAAAACATGAGAAGAATCCTGCTGATTTGTAATGTTGTCATCTTGTTTCAGTGAACCAATGTTATTTTTCATCAACTCACACTCCTATACTTCATTAATTATTTCAAAATTTTATTTTAGCAATTTGAATGAAGAAAAATACAAAGGTGAAGAATTACCTTCAGATAACTCACGACTTTCTTCATGTTCAATGTCATAACTATGATATATAGGCTGACTGCTTCCATCAGACTGTTGAAACGAATCATTTTCTAATGAAGCTAGTTGTTCTTGAAAATCAGCTTCACTATAGTCATCATATTCATCATATATAGGTAAACCAAAAAAATATGCATTTTGTGACAAATTTTGTTCATGAAAACCAATATCCTTTTTATCTCCTACCTCAAAAACTGAGTATAAGTGATCTTGAGAAAAATTTGGATATTTGACATCCTGTGAATCATTAAAAGCAAACGAAACTTCCTAATCTTGAAAACAACAGTAAGAAAATTTGGGACTTCTTTTCAAGAAGTGGATCATGGTCTTCTGCAAAACCATCATTATTGAAAGCTTCAAGAAAATGCATGGAACAATCAATATTCTTCTCATACACTTCACCATCATCCTTTGTATTTAAAACTTCATCCAAAATCTGATTTGGGAGCTTCTCTCATACTTGAAGATTATCCTCTATCTCATGAGCATAAAAAATCATATGTTTCAAGGTAACATACATCCTCTTCATTAGAAGGAAAGCTAGATCTAGATGAAAATTTGTTGCATAACACAACATGCCGACAACTTTAGAGAGTTGGATATCTTTTGGCATATTGTAATAGAAAATAAAAAAATATCCTATTGAACATAAAGATACTTTCATCTTTATTCCTCTTCATAGCATGAAACTTAGAAATATGTTGATCCCATGACTTCCTCTCACCCCAAAACCTCAAAATGACATCCTGCAGTTCCTCCCATGAACTGATTGATTCAGGATGAAAATTCCTAAGCCATTCCTTAGCATCCCCTTGCATTGACTTACAAAAGGCTCCCATACAAACATCATCATGCTAAATTTCAAAGAGATCTATACAGTTCTCAAAAGCTTGGACATGCTTTTCAACTGTAAGGTTGAAAATTTATCCATCAAATATGGGAAGGTATTTATAATGCTTCGTAGGATAATCATGAAGGGCATGAGGCAATTGAAGTGGTATGTATATATCTTGGATATTAGAGGGTTTAAAATTATGTATAGGAGGTATTACAGCAGCCTTGATCTCATGAGGCTCGCCAACTTGATCATTGATATCCAGTTATTCAGATGAAGGATCTTGTTCAAGATTAGCTATGCAAGGAGGAAATCTATTTACATATTTTAAAGAATGATATACAAGAGTATTTCTCTGGTCTTTATTTGAATGTAGTAAGAAATGGAAAATTATTTTAATACTTCTAGGAAAGGACAAGAGGTAATTGATAAAAAGGAATATTACATCTTGGAGATAACTCGAACTTTGATACCTGGATATTTGTCCCTTCATGTTTCTGTGAACAAGGCTCGTCTTGCAGCGGAGTTTTTGAATTTGATTGAATCACTATTGGTGTATTGAAGTGAATGATTCACAACCTCTTTGTGTTTGTCCTTTGTTCACCATCAAAAGTCAAATTTGATATTTGTCACTCTTTCTCAGGGAAGATTTCACCTTCACTCCTTAGCAATGGCGTCAAAATGTTATCACTCTGTAATTTTCCTTGGTTGAGAGAAGAAAACTCAGAGGTAACCACAAACTAACTTTCATATTGGAAGTTGTCCCTTTTAACCCAGAGAGGGCTCTCTCTTACAACTCAGTCACTAAGAAGACTGGTTATATCGAGCACAATGGCTAGATATTCAGTGGATAAGGTAGGACTTTAAAGATGTGATTGATATGGTTGAGGGAAGGACCATTGGGCATGGAGTCTAAGATTGAAAACATAAGAAAAGTTGATCAATAACGGATTAATGAATAATAAGGTAACAAAGGAAATATAGGCAGTGTCTTTTTGGTCACAAAGTTTCATTGTAGTATGGTGAAAGATTAAAGAAAACAATCCTTTACATCAGAGCATCTAACTATGGATGAATTATAATGTAAATTTTAGAAGAACAAAGATGAAGTATTCAGCTGTCACAATTCAGAGCATATAACATGAATTATGAACTATATCTTTCAATCAAATACTGAAGAATAAAATTAAAATGATAACCTGAGAAAAGAGAATATACAGATAAGATAAAAACATAGACTTGAAGAAACTATCATAGGAATCTTTGATGCTGAAAATTATGTACTTTTGTATTATTCATCTTCTGTTTAATTCCAGGAAACAAAGTACAATGCACAAGAGTCTATTCCTCTCCCACTTGAACTCATCTATCCTTCTTGTCATTACAACATATAGGCTTACATTACATTCTAGCTCAAGATGGTCAAAATATTTAGGTTTTCCAAATTTAGAAGGAGTTACAAATGAATAATAACCAATTACAACAGATTCCTATATTTTAGGGTTTAGTTATTTTAGCTAATTTATACATACAAATCTAAACAAATTACACTATTTGAGGGAAAAATAAATCATTCTTCAAGTATTCATGGTGATTTAGCATGATACATGCAACTGACAGTCGAGTAACCTTGATCTATGTTGATTGTACCATTTCGCACCGAACTGGGAAATTTGTTGTGAAATCTTTGTTTTCAACAATTTCATAGAGAACTGGTAATTTAAATTTTTCTAACAAATGGCGGACTGGTTTGGTTTGATTCTTTGGTAGAGGGTTAATAACATTAAAATGCTCCTCCACAAAACATTTGAGCAAAACCCAATTCATGGTTCTTGAGAAAAAACCCAAAATGGTGGTGGTTGATGATGACTCATTTCTCAAAAATTGTGAAGAATTTCGACTTGAAATTAAAAATGTGTGTTCATCTTACCCTGATGCATATTCCCTCAAAATTTCATGGCAAATAGGCACACGGTTTAAAAGATATGATGAAAATACACTTTCGTAGCGAAATTGTTGCTACAGGAAATTTTATAGCGTGCCAAAATTTGTTGCAAAATCTATTTTTTCTGAGTGTCTTCCTTTGTAACCTAATTTTGACTATGTGAAGTCTTTATGATGGTGTTATCCTTTTCATTTTCTAAAATTATACCTTACCATACTTGTTCCATATCCAAAAAACTGATCTAAACAGAGGATTTTGAAGCCTAGTTTCAAGCATGGATATTAGGGTTTTCTTTAAATTGGTGGCTTGTTTTCCCAAATGTTCTATCCTTCACCAAATATGTCAAAACATTCCTCTGTATTCGTTTGGGATTAAATTGATGAAATTAAACCAAACCCAGTTCATAAATGAATGGACCCAAATGACTTGTCATAGAACACTAACCGTAGGACGTTGACACATGGTCTTTAAAGACAAAGACATCACCACAAGACTCAACAATAAATATAACAATATGTTTGGACATTTGTACAATTATACACACACTGAAAATGCGTATTCTGATAATGTCAACACCATGGGGACCATTCTTTTCCAACCTAGCCTAACCATGACGTGACATGTGGCTACTGGGACACCGGCCCAACGGCCTACTTATACCTTCGAATAACAACACCCAATCTGGTGGCCCCGCTAGAACCCAGATGCATGGAACTTCCACAACCTACCACATGGAAAAACACATGGACCTATCGGTTCCTTCTAATTGAATGACACTTATCACCCATAAACGTCATGGACTGTGCCCTCAAAGGGCCAAATTACTATGATAAGTGGCATACCCTCCACATGGCCTGGCATGGTAGACACGTCATCACACCACACATGAATTTTCCATTCAGATACTAACATGTGTCCACTTTGTATTGGATGGATGGAATCATACTTGATCACTCCAAGCCTAGGAGGGAAGATTGGAATCATACGTAGGAACCTTACCACATCGAGCTATCGGGTCATCGAGCTCCTGGGCCCTGTTTCCACTCTTTAACATGAAGTGGCATCATTTTTTCCATTGCATCGGTGGATGGTTGAATGCCAATTGATGATCATAGCATATTATTGGTGAAATGGGAAAGAATACTGGATAGTTGATATGTCGAATCGTCAAAGTATCATGAGATCCCTCATGGTAATCAATATGAAATCTCGATGGGACGATACCCGATAATAGGGTTTCGTCTCTAGATTCCTTCCCCTTTCCTTTTATGGATCAGTGCTAAAGTCTCAGATGGGAGGAAATTACTTGTGACCATTCAATTTGGAGAAGGTTAGATCTCCACCATTAAACATGGTAGGTTGATGACACGTATCCTGAGGAAATCAACACCATGGGTACTATTCTTTTCCAACTTTTCCTAAACACAACGTGACACATGGCTATCAAGATATCGACCCTCCATCATACTTATACCTTCGAACAACAACACCTGATCTGGTGGACCCACTATCACTCTAAACATGCAGCACTGCCAGAACCTGCCACATGGAACACGTGGCCCTATCATTGTTTTCCAACTGGATGGATGTTGTCACCCATAAATGTCATGGAACGCACCCTCAAAGGGACAAATTACCATGACATGTTGCATACCCTCCATGTGGACTGACATGGTATACATGTCATCACACTGCAGATGATTGATCCATTCAGGTACCAACACATGTCCCCTTTGTATTGGATGGATGGCGTCATCCTCAGCCACTCCAAGCATACAAGGGGAGGCTATAACCACATATAAAATCCTTTCCCCATCAGGTTATCATGTCACTGGGACCCCATTCAATGTTTTTCCTCTTTTACCAACACTTATACTCCTCTATACCTATATCTAGGGTGTTGTCTCACCACTGAACTAGGATGTCGACCCACGGGGGTACTGAGCCATCGAGTATTGACCTTTTGAACACAATCTTGTATACATAGACCTCGATATCCAGGGATTCCAATATCTCGGTATACTCAAGGAACAATACCTCTTCCTATGCTTATCACAACAAATATACAATTCAGATCTCTCGGCCTCTAGATCTAACGGATAAGGTTCAAGGGATTTAAGCCCAAACCTCCATGCATATTATTGGCATGGCACCTTGCAACAAAGGTTGATCACACTATAGTGGTGTCAACATGTGGTTGATGATGTGTTAGCACATGTGGCATGAAAATTTTCAACTAACATCATCACATTATCCAATTTTTATGGATTTCTATGCAAAACCCCCAAATATATTTAACACTTGGAATCACTCACATCATAACATGGTTCCTATTTTCATTCTCCACATGTACCAACAATATTGTGGCACAATGCCCCTCGTTGTCGAGGTGTCAGACATTGAAAGAGATGAAATCGTGGCTAACTCTCGTGAAGTTAATCATCTCAATATTCCCAACATGAACCCACCAGTTTTAACGATGGATATCTAACCCTCTCCAAATCCAATGGTCACGAGCTATTTCCTTCCATATGATACTTTAGCACTGATTCATAAAAGGAAAGGGGATGGAACTGGGAGTCGGAACCCTTCTCCTAGGTATTGGCCCATCAAGATTTTAGACCGATTACCACGAGGCATATCTCGGTTCTTCAATGATCCGGTATCATGACTAGATGATATTGTTTCATGTTTCCCCAATAATATGCTATGATAAATAGTTTTAATTCAATCCTCCGCCTATCCAACGGGTAAAATATCTCACACACTTATAAAGGAACTTCGATGAGTAAATATCATATCTTTAGAAGGTTTGGATTTAAGACAGTCGTAATTGTCTTGTGCTCCATTACAACTATATCATGACTTTATGAGTATTTAATGACAATTAATGAAGCATTGAGTGTGAATCTTTCATATCCCAGGGCATGACCTCAATGAGAGTTCCACACTCTAGTCACCCACAAACCAGACGCTAACAATTTCCATCCCTACGAGACTCTAATTGACACACTAGCATAACATGTCACATCTATGTCACTTTCACATGGTGGAACCACCTTAGTTAATGAAATTTCTAAGGAAAAGGGAAGTGGAACTTTCCGTGAAACCATTCCCCATCAAGTTACTGGGGCACCGACATATTGAGACTCTCCCAAATGGAATACATGCACGAAAACCTTATAGGGTCTAGTACTCTGGTACTATGGATGATAAACTCCCTCTTGAGCTTAGTTACAATATTGACGACCAAGATATCTCAAACAATAGAGATAACGACTGTCATTCAAGAGCATATTCAAATAATGGGTAGCTCAGTTAAATAATTCATTGATACCTTGGTTTCCATATATTTCGATATCCCAATTATTATAACATCGTATTAGATCATCCGTTTCTCCCCAAAGATATAATTCTAGCCTATTGGAAATAATGTTGATATAGTATCTGGTAATCTACTTCCCCTTGCACATTTAAAACAATCCTAATTGTCTTGTCCTCCATTACAACTATGCCATGATTTTATGAACATTTAATGAAAATTAATGAAGGATCGAGTGAAAATATTTAACACATTAATCCTCCCCAATTTTTGCATAAACACATGAAGGAAAGTTTCATACTATTAGGAAATCCTGATTGCTTAAACCCAAAAGTATTAGTTCAGATCATTTTCCATGATGTTTCCTTTCACTAGTTAGTAAAATAGAAATTATTTTAAATTGTTTACAAACATGTTAGTTGTTTCATTTAAATAAAACTTACAATTTTTCATTTACTTGTAGGAATTTGCAGACAAAATGACTCAAAGAAGAAAACCAAAACAAAAAAATGACGATGAAGACGACATTGAAAAAAAAACCCAATTCAACATTTTTCTCTGATACTACATTCAACATGGGCATGAGCAACATTATGGAGTGGAGCCAAATTTATGCATTCTTTCAACAAGGGGATTTCATTGAGGAATATAAATCACATGCCGATGATTTGGTTGATATTAAAGCATCTGAACTTCACGAAATTGTTGCTAGGACAACTATTTTTCCCTGTTATGGCATGGTATGATGGATGATCTCCCATATTGATATCTCTACATGCATTGTTGTTAATTCATCATGCCAAGTTGTTGGTTCCTTTAGGAATGAATATTTTAATAATATGTATAGGTTAATCCCACCCATAGTTAGGCTTCATGACCATTTCATTAAGGAAAATGTTGAAAAGGAGGAAGTGCAAATGGTTGATTTGATTAAATAATGGTGGTTTTACCTTGATTATTTCAAAGTCATAGGTGAAAAGATATACCATGTCCCTAAATTAAAGAAAAAACCTATGTTAGTTTCCATAATGCTTTGTCGTTTATATGGTGAGAAAAATTCTTCCAAATTCAAGTTGGGTTGGGTCCCTCTCATCCGCCAAGTTCTTGCAAGGAATATTTTCAATTGGGCTCATATACTCTTTGCCAATCTTAAACAAGAAGTAAAACCGTATCAGGAAGCTCCTCTAGGATACTATCTAGGGTTATTTTATGTATGCTTATTTGGTATATTCCATCTCTGGAGTTACCCCTTTCCCTCTTTTATCTTGGAGTTGGTATCCATATGAGGAAGAAATTCATTTATATTGTTCTAAAATGCGGGAAATAAACTACAAAAAATATTTTTATGATATCTGTAATTTTTTCATGATTCCCTTGCATTTTATTTTGAAAAACTTGCCAGCTCCAAGATTTAGTCAAGAGGATATGGATGCCATAAAATAAATTGGTGATTGTTTTATAGATAAAGAATTTTCATACATCAGTAATTTTTGTTGTGAAGGGACCCCTCATATCTTGGTCGGATATGTCCCAAATAGGCTATCATTAAGATTGCCAGTGTCAACATTGCAGTCACTTTGGCTAAAAATTAGAAAAATAAATGGCCTAATTTCCTGATTTCACTAGGTATTTATACCTTGTTAAATGAAAAACATTCTCAAAAAGAGGTTAAATTACTAGATGGAATCTAGTTGGCCCAAGGAGATTTTAAGAAACATGATCCCAAAAAGGTTGTCAAAAAACATTGTGCCATAGTCAAAAGAAAAACATATATTCATGAAGACAATCCTTTTAACCTTTTTTTTTTCAGAGAGCCATGAACTTCCATGAAGTATCCCAAATAGTTGATGCCATAAGAAATAATGATAATTTATTGAACTTCACTAAATGACAAGTTAAGAGGAAGAAATATTTTCTTAAGGAAAAGAATACAAAATATGAAAATGTATAAATTGAGGAAGATGAAGAAGAAGATAAAAATGAAACAGAACCAGTTGATAGTGCTTCTTCAACAAAAAAACAAGTGGACAAATATTCACAATAAAAATTTGTAACAGGAAAATAAGATTCAAGCACAACAAATACCCAAACCCCTACCAAAGTGATTGAAGAAAACATAGAGTTGAACACCAACACATACATGGAGTTTTCCCACACAACACTCATTCATATTACTGATACTATCAATACTACTCCCATAAACTCAATTCCAGGAAGGCTGGTTACCACTTTTTTTTATCTTGATATCATTTCACCTATACAAGATATTGTTCTGTCTTTAGACAATTTTGTCTTTGATGAAAAAACCAAAATTATAGAAAAGAGAAAGTCCAAAAAGAGGAAAATGGCCCATCATGAAGAAACCACAGAAGAACTAACTCAACGATGGAATGTTTCAAATTTGGATGATGAAGAATTTGCAGAGGAAGTTGATGATTCCTTAAGGGAATTTGCCAATGCAAATAAATGGTTTGTGAGTATATTAACCAACCAACTAAAGAAAGAGAAGAACAGAGTAAAATATCTTCTAGAAAAATAGAGGATACAAGAATACAATTGGTCATGGAAACATGAATCTCAAGTCAAAGTTGTCACAGAAGAAAACAATCTTTCTTAGAATACCATTGCATAGTTGACAACAAAAATAGATGAAATTAAAATTGAGCATGACACATAGGTAGTCAGATTTCTTGTAGAAAAATAAAAAATCAGTAAATATTATGACAACAAGATAGATACCTTGACTTCTCAACTAGAAGAAGCAAAAATAAGAATTGAGAGTTCATAAATACTATCCAATATTGTATTCCATTAAAGAACAACATGAACAAATCCTAGAGTTTTTTGTTGAGTCTCAGTTACAATCTAAAAACAAAAAAATATCTCCAATCTATTTTTTATAATTTGAAAATATGAGAGGCACAAAGAACCAGTTTTCCACTAAGATTCTCCAAAATCTCTGAAGAAGAAAAAATACAAATACAAGCTTCACTTTATTCTTGGCAAGCAAGTTGTTTGTTTTCATAGAATTTCATTGAGGAAACAAGTACAAATTGTTTAGTCTTATGGGATTCAGTAGTAGATATCATTGAAAAATATGAATTGCCTCATGTGCAGTTTATTAGAAAATGAGTTCCATTATCAAATTGTCTTACAGATGTGCAACAACAGGTAGACTCAGGGACAAATAATATCAACAACTTGAATTTATGGAATATGGAAAGTGGTCAATAGCTTCTCAATCATCCAACAAAATGTTCAAAAAGAAATTGACAGTTTCTTATCCAATTTTTCAACTAAATGAGAGGAAATTGCTAAGAATATTTACCGATGTAAATTAAACGAGGAAATTTCCCAACCTCCGTGTATTGCAACCATGTTAGAAAAAGTTTCCTTATGGAAAAATCAGGGACAAATGCAAGTGGAAAAAGTCATCACGTGTGTTACTGAAGTTCAACATAATATATGTCCTTAATATCATCTATCAAATCAATTTAAAATATTTGGGCCTATTGATTCAATCCAATGGAGGAATTAGTTACATAATTTTTCATCTTCTCTCATATTTATTGTAATTTTGTACAGAAAAATGGGATTGGAATTTCTGGAGAGAAGGCTATGTGTACTATTGTAAAACCCTTACTCTTTTAAGTTTTGAGGACTTGGACAAACCTAGAAGTGGCAATGGATCTATGATGTCTTACTAGTTTTAGTACTATTATTCAACACTAACGTAATTCTTATTTTGAAAACCATTCCTGTCTTTTGTCAAGTTTATTTAGGAATGGAAGCTTTATGTTCTCAGTTTCTACACTCTTGTTAGAATTTTGACAAAATTTTGTTGTTCATTCTTAAATGAATTTCATCATAGATAATCTTGAATTTAACATGAGTATGTATATTAATTCCTATTAAGTAACTATTTTCTCTACTTGTTATTTATATGCATAAGTCTAGACTGGTGTTTTTTCTATAAGAACGTCTTTTGAAATCTAACAGTCCATCCTTATTTCATGTTTAATTTACATTATTGAATATGAGTATGTCGATTGGTATTTTATTGATAACTATTTACTAATTTAAAACTAAGATACATATATGTTAATAGCTTTCAAGTTATTTGAACTATTTTGTGACCTAATAACTCACTTTTATCTCATACCCATCTTCAAATTTACTCTTTCTTCTCACAAGAATACTATGAACTATTTCTGGATTCTATTAAGTATAGTGTAGTTTTAGAATAATGATTATATTAGTTCCTTCTTTTTCTGCACAGTAGCTTAGAAGAGATTCAAGGAAACTCTTCTTTGTAGGAGAAAATTTCCTTAATGGCAATTGGGCCCACATACAGGTAAGGATCTCAATCCCAAATGAGTATAGGCCTAATTGGGGCATTGATTGTGCGATTTCTCCACTTTCTTTACCAACAATTTTTCCATGTATCAACACATGTCAAAGTTTAGAGATAGAGGTAGAATAGAAACAATGAAAAGTGATGTAGGAGCATCATCATCAAAGTGCAAGTGGAAGACAGCTCAATGCCCTAGCATGCATTTTGAAGTTATTTTTGAATATTAAAGATGACATGTCACGAAGTATCTGAAAAGATTGTAATTAAAGAGCATATTAAATGTTTATAGGTTGAACCATCACATGATATCGATGGGGATTGTATTTATTTTAATGTAGTAGTTGGCAGTACAGATTTGAAGCATTCACTATTATTTGTTTGTACCGATCATTTATTGTAATAAATCCTTAGTAGTTGAAAGATTTTAATTTGAAGGGATAGTACTAAGGTATTCAGAGGGAAAATCTCTATGAGCCATTTTGTATAAATAAATGTATGTATGCCCAAATGAGGCTGTTGTAATTTAGTTGAAGGTTGCTACTGAAATATTATTGTCGCTGAAATTGTTGAAGCTTATCGAGGTTGTATGAGACCATGTACATATCATTTGAATGAATATAACATAGAAGCGTTGATCCAAATGTTTGGTGTTTTTGTTATTGTTTCTATCTGAATGAATGAATGGTAGGATTTTTGTTTAGTTGCAATTCTTTGTTATTACTTGTTCTCATGTATGCACGAATTACATTGTTGAACGTATGAATCTGTGAGATATTAGATAATTTTGAATTGTTTCTCTTCTATGATAAAGTGAAAGTATTGCATAGTGTTCACAAGGTGTGTGTTGACATATTCTCTTTCGACTCATAATCTTAGGAAAGATAACGTGAAGTTTTTGTTTGCAAGGAGTGCATAAGTTTCAGCAATGTGTGCGTTGACATAGTCTGTTTTGACTCAGAAGTTCAGGAGGGATAGCTTGAAGATGTGCCTAGGTGGAAATGAACTTAGAGTCATATTGTTCAGGAGGAACAATTGAGCCATATAGGAATTGTTGCAAGGATTTCACAGTCTCTCACAAAGAAGTTAAGTCGTGGAGGAAAACCTGTTACAAAGTGTGCACGGGGACAATTTCGACTAAGTGTCGAAGAAAAATCTCTAAGGAGTAAAAGTTCGAAGGAGGAAAAAGATCGGAAGAGATAGTGGGGTAGAATTCTTCAATAGGGAGGAGCCCTTTCATATTTCACAAATTAACGAGCAAGATCCATTTAGGAGGGAGTGGGATCATTCCAGACTATCAAATCTAGGAGAGTTGCATGGAGGATAGACGTGGAGCCTTTTAGCACTTTGTGGTTTGGATATTTTGAAGTGTTAAAAATGTTTTCGAAGTCCTCAAACCGTGAAGTAGTCCCAGTCGTTGGTTGCAATGAGGATATGTGTAAGAAGATCAAAGAGTTCATTAGAAATAACTCCAACAGTCTTGTGTGGAGCAAGATAAAAGTTCACAAAGTCATGCAGGACGAAGTAGATCTGGACCGTTGGATCCAGGAGAATACGTGGTGGAGATCTACGTACTTTGGAGGAGAAGCACTTCAGAGAAAAGTGAGGGAGGAGTGTTCAAACTCTCAAAGACGAAGTCATGAATGGGATGAGAATGAGGTCATAGCCTATGGTCATATTGAAGAAGAGCCTAGTAGAGGAGCTAGTGCTAGACATTCAGTGTTACCAGAAGCACCAGAGAGCGGGGTCGTAGGTGAATAGAACCAACGTAGGTAACAACAAGGGACCTATGAGACTTAAATTCTTGGTCTATTAGAGTCTCGAAGAGATAGTTAGGCTCAAGTATTTAAATATCCTTGACCGGGAGGTCGCAGAACCCCGAGGAGAGAAGGGAGGGGGCTGCATCAAGTGGTATCAAAGCAGAAATTTTCTTGCAGATAGTAGGAAAAGGTGAGAAGGTGAAAAGAGATAGTATGATACCATCAAGTGGTATCAAAGCCACATATTTAATTTATGTAGACAAGAATAGGTATTTTGATATCATCAAGTGGTATAAGAAAGAGAATTTTCTTTTGAAGCTCTGTGTGAAAGAATCGTTCAACACCATGCCGCCTAGAAGACGTGCAGAGCCACCTGTATAAAATCGAGTTGTGGAAAGGAAAATGAGAGAAATTCATGCAAAGTTATATGCTATGGAGACAACAAAAAGGAGAGAACCTAATGGTGGAGACGTTAGTGATGCAGAGGGAGAAGAAGTAGAAGTTTAAGAAGTTGTAGCGGAGGATGTTGGAGAAGAACGCTTGCATAAAGTTGTTGTGAAATTGGGAGCTAGAGAAAATATAGACATCCCAATGTATGAAGTCAATTCAGATGTTGAAGAATTACTTGATCGGATAAGATCAATGGACAAGTACTTTGACTATGAAGACGACGATGAGGAGAACAAGGTAAAACATGATATCTCCATATTGAAGGGACATGAAACACTATGGTGGGATGAACTGCAGGATGACAAAAGATGCAAAGGAAAACAAAATATCAAGAATTGGGACAGAATGGTAGCCAAGATAACGGCTAAATTCATACCCAAGGACTATTAGATAAATTTGTTCAGGAAGTTGTAGAACCTGAGACAGAGGGGAATGACAGTGAAAGAGTACACATAGGAATTCTATAAGTTGAACATCAGGGTTGGACAGAGAGAAAAAGATGATGAAAAGGTTTCTAGGTATATAAATGGCCTGAGATATGAAATCCAAGATGAAATCAACATGATAAGAGTAAGGACAATA
>ML779759.1:1502621-1522068 GCA_009831015.1 Picea engelmannii | reverse complement strand
TGGACATTGGTTTGTTTAGTTAGTTTTTACTATATAAAGCATTGATAGTTCTAAAATAGTGGTAACCCTTTTGTGTTTGTTATATTTGGTTAGATTGCAGCAAATTCGAATTAACGTAGAATAGTCCCAAGTGTTACAAACTCATGATCAATCATTGAATAACAAATGATTTTTGAAATTGTTTAGGAATCGTGTGTGTGAGATCGATTTAACAATAACATGCATAGATTGTATTAAAAGGTTACATTAAACCAAATATCTAGGACAAAATACATTATGTCGGTCAGAGTTATAATTTCAAAAAAAACAATTGATCCAAGTTCTAACCAAGAGAGATAAAAATCCACAAAACCCATATTTTATTTTTGCATGTAAATTATTTTACATATTGTTGTAAGAAACATGTTACTTGAAAAAACATATAGAACTTGTAGAAAAGAAAAAACATATAGAACTTGTAGAAAAGAAAAAACAAAGTACTCACCTTTTGAGTGGTAACTTGAATTCAATGCTTCTTTGCAACGGTGTCAAGAGTATATATGTTATTTTTCCGTCTCTCCATTAGTGCTTTACATTACACAACTTTTTTCCAATTCCAAATTTCAAAGAGGAGGAGGGTCCCTAAAAGTTTAGGAGGATTTTACTATAGGGGAAGAATCTATTTGAGGAGGGGGGTTCACCTGTTGGGTGCAGGTTGATTTTGAGGAAGAATCCAATTTTTGAAAGTAAAACTTAAATTAGAAAAACATAGCTGGAAGGAAAAACGAGGGCAAACCACATGCAAAGGAGGAAAGTATGCAAGACACACATATAGGAAAACCTAACCATGCTAAAGTTAGGGTTTTTGTAGGAGATTATAATGGCCGATGAACTAAAAACTAGTATAAAAAGGTACCTAGGAGGTCTAGGTCGGGGGTTGCTAAGTTTTGGTATGTTCAATCAAGGAACCATTGTAAGAGTGGATACCATTTTTGTAAGTTGTTGAGTTGTAGGGGAGAAAGGTAGCTAGAACTTGAAGGTTAGATCGCAAGTTGAAGAGCCTGGTGCGATCTAGTTAGCCTCACAAAGGTTGTGGAGTATTTTTCGTGATTGTATGAACGAAGTTGTAGTGAGTGTGGTGCCATATATTGTAGAACCATAATAAATGAGACTGAGAAGCCAGATCTTTGTGGACGTAGGCCAGGAGGGGGTGAACCACAGTAACACCTATGTTATGTGAATTGTTTATTTCATATTTACTTTATGTAAGTAGTTAGTAGATGAATGAATAATTCTGTGAGATCTGTCATATGTTAAATTTGTTAGAATGCATGCATACACTTAAGAGATGAATGGATCTTAAGAATAATAGAAGGAACCACCAGATCAAGGATAAGGAAGATGAATTGCAATCCCATATCCCCACTCTTTCCTAGACTACAAGCATATGAGCATTGCAGTCACCCATAGGACTATCTCAGGTGAGACTGTGCAGTACATCCTGTGTGTTGCGGTGCCTTCTGGTTTACCTAGAGGGTCGATAGTTTTAGTGGGTTTTGTTGGAAACCTATTCATATCTAAACCTGGGTCAACCCAAGATGTAGGAAGAGAGAGTAATAAAAAACAAATGGTTTTCTTTCCAACTAGAACTACATGGAATTGAGTGAGTGGGATCCATGAAAGAATCGTACATAAAATGAAAGTATAGAAGGGAACGTTTAGATCATGGAATCCAATGAAGGTGGAGATTGAAAGATGGTTGAAAACAAAGGAGCTTGATAACAAAAATACATGCTTAGGGACTTGCATGAGGTCTTTTTCTGTGATTTCCCTAATGTGTTGCAGAAGTGGCTATTGAGGTTGAAAGACAACCACCCTACGAATCGAATTAGACATCTTGAATGGAATCTTGTGGAGATCGCGCAGCTACAACAAGTTAACAAAAAATTCACGTGCACAATAGATTGTTGGCTAGAAAATATTGTTGCAGGGTTTATCACAAAATTTGTAGTAGATACCGTGAAGTCCTACAACGCAGTAGAGAAAGAATTTCTCAAAGTACCTAGAGGTAGGTATATCAGATCATTGTATACTCCCATCAAGATTTTACTGTATAAAAAAATGTAATGACTATGGCATCAAACATCTAAACTTCCCTGTGTGCATGGGGGAGGGGGGGAAGCACTGACAAGAGGTGGAGAAATGGAGGAAGAAATGGATAAGGGAATTAAGGAGGAGTCCATGGACCCAATTATGTTGGGTGAAGATCAGATCAAGAAGATCATGGAAACAACTGGAAAAACACGTAGTGGAGTACCCTACCAATATAAGATGAATAGTAATAAGAGATCCATAAAAGATAGAGAAGGCTTGGCAAGTGATGAAGAAGAGATAGAGGATCTCCTGGCTCTGGAGAAAATTGAGGAAATATTGCATGCAACATATGAAAGGAAAAAAAGAGGTCCGAGGGTAGAAACAGAAATAATAAATCCTATCCATGTCAATGTCAGTGTGGAACCCATAACCCCATGTGGGACTAATACACTAGAAAGAACACCATAGTTTAGACAACTGAATTTTAGTGGAAAGAAGACAACAAGAAGTGCACCCAATCAAGGAACAGTTACTAGAGGAGCCAGTTCAGGAAGTAGTAGTCAAGTATATACCCCACGTGGAGGTAGTAGGTCATCACAGTTCAAGATGGCAGGACATGATCCCACCATATGGTTACCAGAGTTCAAGGGAGAGGCATCAGAGGATCCTGAAAAACACTTGTTTATCTATGAGAATATTTGGGAAGAAAAGAATATCACAGATGGAGATACAAAACTTGTGAAGTTAGCTATGACACTATGAGACCACACACTAGATTGGTACATGATCTTAGATGTAAATAGTCTACCAACAACAACAAGGATGATTGCAGATGTCAAGAATCTACTGATAAACGAATTTCAGAAGCCTAGCTGAGAGGATCAATACATGAATGAGATGATTGAATCATGAAGAAACCAGGTGATTCTATTTGGTAGATTGATCAGATGTTTAAACATATTAAAGGTAAGTTGAAGTATGTCATGACTGATATGATACATAGACATCTTTTTGTGAACTCACTATTACCACATCTGAAATACCTTTTGAGGCAACAAAAGTTTCAAACTCAGGCAGAGGCTCTATAGGCATCCTTACAATTGGAAGAGAACCAATATCGGAAAACAAACCCAAGAATAGAAGATATAAAGGAGGATATAAAGAACCTCACATTTCAACTGAACTAGAATAAGAGAAAAGAGAAAAGAGAAGTTGTTTGGTGTACTACAAGCAGGTTAGAAGGACACCACAAGAATGAGTTCCCAAATTTTGAGCAGTATATGGAAACAGGGCTACCAAACCCATTGCCAACAGGAGGACCATGGTGAGAGATCTGTAAAACACACAGGCATGACCCATATCATTCCAATGATGCAAAAGTATCAGATATTACCCAAGAGTTCATATTGCAACTTTTTCAAATCAGTGGGTCATGATGATAAAGATTGTAGGACAATGGACTTGATGAGGGAAAAAACATCAGACACCTATAGGGTGCAGGAAAAAATGATGATAGGGAAAGTTGCACCTCAATTCAACCAGGTACCATCTCCATATAACACTACATATCTGCAATACAATAACACACAACCACAATATAACCACGCATAGTATAATCAGGTGCCTCAGTACAATGCACCACGAGGAGATCAAACTTGATACAGAGGTAGAGGTAGAGGTAGAGGAGGATTTGGAATAGGCAAAGGACCAGTGGTGTTCCATAACTTCCAACATCTAGGACACTATGCAAAGAATGTCCACTTCCACTTGCGACATGCATGTATTGTCACGCACAACAAACCATGATACAGAGGATTGTCCAATATTATTGGGAAAAAATCAAGAAAAGTGGAATCAAAACAATTAGAGTGTTCAGTGGATTTGTGCAGAAGCGAGGGATGATGGAAGAAATATCAACATAGTTACACACAAAGAAGATAAGATAGGAGATGACACAGTACGACAGGGTCCAACGCAACACCAATGGGTGAAGTAGAACATTGAAGCACTGAAACAGTTCGACATGGGCAAAGAAAAAGAAACATTCAAGGAGGCCAGATAGGAGTTCCTCACATAATATGTTTCGTCTACATCAGTTGTGCAGCATACTCAGAACATAAAAATGTACGGTATTCCCTTATCAATGGACCACACCAATGAATCACAAGTTGTAGAGAAAGTAAGTACCATAAAGACTTTTCTGCAATCCTGTGTTAAGCTATTGAATAATCCATCGTCTGTTAAATTGTTGAAAAATATGTTAGAAAGATGTAACATAGAGGTATAGGGGAAGTTAGAGAAAAATAAATTCAATCACCTCCATTTAAGAAAGAGGACAAGCATAGAATTCGGACTGAATGCCAACATTGGAGATTTCAATATGGGAGACATTATATTAGACTTGGGATCTAAGGTCAACGTCTTACCTAGGAAGACATGAAAATGTATGGGAGATCCCACATTAGGCTGCTCAACTATCCAATTGAATCTAGCAAACCAACATAGAGTTGTACCAATTGGAAGGCTTAAGGGTGTGACAGTAGATCTGGATGGAGTGCTCACTAAGGCAAATTTTGAAGTGATATAAATAGTAGATGGTACAACACCTTATCCAACATTGCTTGGATTGGATTGGGCATTTGATAACTAGTCCATAATAAAAATGAAGATGAGGAAGATGACCTTTGAATCAGGATAATACAAATTTATTGTGCCATTAGACCCTTCAAAAGGGGAAAGGTTCGTAGAACCAACTTGTCTAGATTTAGAGGAAATAAACTAGTTATATAGAACAATTGCACGCGAATAATATTATGTCAACCTAACTGCAGATGGAGTACTCAGCTGGAGGAGCATCACATCATGTGCTTCTAATTCAGATATAGGGTTGGAAAATTGGTAGCAAAGATTACATGACGTGTCCACAAGAAGGCGCGCAAGAATAGACTGCGTAGTAAGGTGGTTGGGTAGAGAGATAAGATAACCTCCCATTTTTCATGGCATAAATGAATTAGAAGAATTCCTAACAAGATAAGAATATGAAGTGTTATATAACTAGAGGCTCTTATCCCTAGACATTGCACTCAAGGAAACACCCACAAGATGGTGGGGTGCACACAAAGAGAAAGTTAAAGACTAGTATCAATGTAAGTGACTACTACTCATTAGATTCGACGAATAACAGGGTAGTAATAAAATGCAGAGATATAATGGATAGGGGACACTAGCACAACTTTTGGAGAGATGAAAAACGCTGTGGAGGATGAAACCACCAGAGGAATGGCCTCATCACTTCATCCATACACTGGAAGGAATTCCAACAAACTTGTATGTAGACCAGGAACTGCGCAGAGGCACTACATAATGGACAACATTAAAATAGAATTTTATAGTAACCTTCTCATTCAAACATGAGAACCCAAACATGGATTCAACACTCAAACAAATAAGAGGGGTGATATTTATTGATGAACCAGAGGTTGGAATCATGAAAAAATACCAACAACAAAACAAGAAAATAGTCAAATAACTACTGTCATGTTATCACGTGGAAGAAGGACCAGATGAAGACAACCCGTGCAATATTCATATTACATAAATTGAAGGGGAAAGAGAGGTGGAAGGTCCATCTTTGGAATCAAAAGTATTTTTTGCACCTATAAAAGTGAATAAATTTAATATTGGGACAATAGATAAACCTAAAATGGCAAGTATTGGAGACTATTGAGACAAACAAATAGTGGAAAGAATAACAATGTTACTGCACGAATACAATGACTTGCTCCCAACAACGTTTACAGAGATGAAAGGCATAGCAAGAGAGTTAGGAGAGATGAAGATACCTCTCAAACCTGAGGCTAGATCCATCAGAAAGAGACCATATAGACTAAATTAGAAAGTGAAAGAATAAATTAATAGAATGTTAGAAGTTGGAATTATAGAACCAGTAGAAGAATTTGAATGGATAAGCCCTATGGTAGTGCAAGAAAAGAAACAAGGGGGATAAGGATTTCTGTCGACCTGAGGAAACTGAATGATGCTTTCCTATATGAACAATTTCCCACCCCTTTTATAGATGAGGTATTAGAGAATGTGGGAGGCTAGAAGGCATACTCATTTATAGATGGATTCTTAGGTTACCATCAGATCAAGATATCTCCAAAAGAAAGGTACGAGACTACTTTTTCCATAGAATGGGGATCCTACCAATACACAGTCATGCCTTTTGGGCTGAAGAATGCACCAACTATATTTTCAAGGGTAGTAATAGATACTTTTAATAAGTTCATACATCAGTTTTTAGAAGTCTATCTAGATGATTGAACTGTATACAATCTATTAAAAGATCATCTCGAAGTGTTAAGGTTGATGTTGGAAAGATGCATGCAGTGTCAGATATCATTGAATATCAAGAAGTGCATCTTTGGGACACCTTTTCGAATATTGTTGGGACACATAGTGTGAAAACAAGGCTTGCTAGTAGATCCTGCCAAGATTGCAGTGATTGTTAATTTACCACCACCAAAATTAGTGCGTCAGTTGAGAGAATTATTGTGACATACATGCTACTACAAAAACTTTATAAAAGGATATGTGTAGATCACTGTGCCAATGGAAAAATTGTTAAAAAGGATAATAAATTTCAGTGGAATGAGGATTGTCAACAAGGTTTGGACACCCTAAAAGAAAATATGGTCATAGCACCTATTCTAGTATTCCCAGACTAGGAAAAATATTTTCATGTGCAAGTAGATGCATCAGCTATAACACTTGGAACAATTCTGGCGTAGCCAAGAGCATGATATTTAGACCACCCGATATAATTTGCAAGAGAAAAACTATAAAAATCATAGCATAACTACAATACTACAGAAAGAGAATGCCTATCTATGGTCTATGCACTTCAAAAGTTCAGAAATTACTTATTGGGAAAACACTTTAAGATGTTCAAAGATCATTCAACCCTCAAATACCTAGTCAACAAGCCAGTGTTGGGGGGGAGGATCTATAGATGGCTACTTTTATTTCAATAATTTTACTTTGAAGTGATAGTCAAACCAGGGAAGATAAATGCCAGACCTGATCACCTGTCAAGGCTAACCAATGGAGAAGAACCTACCAACTTGGAAGACAAATTCCCTAATGCCTAGTTATTTTCATTCCAAATAGATGACGAATATTTTGCTGACATCATTGAATAATTGAGTACAGGGACTGAGCCACAAGATTTTAACACTGCACAGAAGAAAAATATGGTAGTCAGAGCTGGAGACTATCAATTGATTGCAAGACACTTATAAAAAATGAGCGTAGACAACGTTTTGAGAAGATGTGTACTAGAACATGAAAGGCCTAGAATTTTGGCAGTAGCTCATGAGGGAATAGCTAGAGGACACTATGTAGGAAAATATACCACACATAAGGTATTGCATGCAAGCCTATGGTGGCCAAAAATTCATCGAGATGCTAAGGAATATTTCCAAAGATGTGATGTCTGTCAAAGGGTTGGTAAAACTAATAGAATGGATGAGATGCCCCTAAGACCACAAGTAACTTTGCAGGTATTTGAAAAATGGTCAATAGACTTTGTGGGGCCAATCCATCAACCAACAAAAACTTTAGGAGAAAGATATATCATTACTACAACATAATACTTAACAAGATGGGTAGAAGCAGCACTAGTAAAAGACTGTAGTGCAGAGATAGAAGCACACTTCTTGTTTGAGCAAGTGATCACTAGATTTTGTTGTCCAAGGATTTTGATGAGTGACCAAGGTACTCACTTTATCAATAGTACTATCAATGCTATGACATAGGAGTTTGAATTCTATCATATAAAGAGTACACCAAACCATCCTCAAGCAAATAGAACAATAGAAGCCTTCAATAAAATCTTAGAGAATGCTCTGAAAAAGATATGTAATGTTAACAGGGATGATTGGGACTTGAAAATATCAACGGTGTTATGGGCATAAAGGACTACATGTAAGAATCTCACATGACATACACCATTCATATTGGTGTATGGGCATGAAGCAATAGTAGCATTAGAATTTCTAGTACCCAGTCTGTGCATAGAAACAATTACCAACATGACAGAAAGAGGCGTAGTAAAGGAAAGTCTAAATCAACTAATGGATATGGAAGAGGATAGGATTATGGAAAGATTTCACCAAGAAGTACAAAAAGCAAGAGACAAATATTGGCATGACAGACATATCAAGAGGAAGAGTTTCAAGGAGGGAGACATGGTATTTCTCTATGACGGTAGATTTTTTTAGGATCTGGGTAAATTGAGAATGCATTGGCAAGGGTCATATGAATTGAAGACTATCACATATGGGGGATCTGCATAGTCAAAAGACATGGGAGACACAACTAAAAGGACTGATCAATGGGAGTTGACTGAAACTATACACGGAAATTCGACCCCCTAACACTTAAGAGTTATAGCACATTAAGAAGAACCTGTACATAATGTATTATAGGAGAATATAGGAAAGAACAGTGACAAAAAAGATATAAAAAGGAGAAAAAGAGGGAAAAACAAATACAAAAATAGAAAATAGAGAAAATACAAAAATAATGGGGAAAAGTATCACGCATAAATTACCGCGATAGACATCAGAAGACCATGTGTAGTGAAAAGTAAACTTGGTGCAAATGCATGCAAAAAGTAAAAGAGAACAAAATCTGGTCTATAAAAGGCGGAAAAGCGTATATTTATTCAAAACTTAGGAAATTTCGAGATCAAATTGAGAAAGAGAACATGTGCCCTAGTTTTCAATTGCCAAAGTAGCAAGATGAGGTCACAATAGTTACAAAGGATGAGTCCACCAAAGTTTTGATTCCATTCGAGTTTGTCAAGGTCACTCGATAAGGCAAATGGTGCAAAGAGAGGTTGTAGTAGCCTGAGAATATAGTCAAGCTCGAGGACGTGAACACCTCAGACCCAAAATCAATTATCCTGATGCAGATCAAGGAAGAGCTCCCTACAATGCAGTAAGGAGATATAGGGTAGAGCTTTGGGGTTGACAATGAGAGTTCAATCCCTAACCCAGAGATGACGACAAGATCAAATGACACAGTGGGACCATGACAGTCCCAGGAACAAGATGAAGTATTGGTCGAAGAAATCACCAGTCATTCAGAGTTAGTTGGGGAAGAAGAGGTCACAAAAGCAGTGAAGGTAGGCACATCTGTTGTGAGGAAGAAAATAAGGACCCCTAACAGTCTACAAATTACCCTTCCATTCCTTCAATATAGATTCCCCACTGTCAATGATATGTTGGGGAAGGTACCAAAGTTGAGGTACTCGTACCATGAGTGCATGAAATGGAAAAATTTATGGAATTGGCCGAGGAAAACAATCTGATCAACACAGGGGATATTGGACCCCTAGGAAGGCCATTGCTAGAGCCCGCACAATGGATTACGGGGTTGTATAGCTCAACTATAATCAACCTCTTGGACATATTGAATTTTGGGCGCAATAAGAATGTCAGTATATGAATCAAGCAACTGGTCTCCTGGGTCCATGTAGGAATTCTTTGGATGGATAGACCAATATAGATTGATGTGGAATTAATTTCCAAAATAACAGGACTTCCTACAGTCGGTGCGCTATCGGAAGACTTCTTGGAAAACAAACCGCACGAGAAAGAACTGGAGGAACAAGTGAAGACACATCTCGGCACAAACAGGGGGAATAGATGTATCATCATCAATTAAATCAACGATGATGCCAAAATATTTTCCAGTAACCTAATGGAATACAAGCTGCTAGGAAAATTTTGTAGAGAGGAAGAACTAGTAGGAGTGATCACAATAACTACGCAGTGTGCGAAGGGGATGAATTTTAATTGGGTGCCATACCTGCTAAACCAATTCCTGCTTGACTATCACGACATGTAGGAAAATGGAACTGAGTTCCATTATTGCTAGTTAATGACACTGATAGCTCTCGAAAGGTGGAAAGAGACTAAGTTCTCAACATTACTGGATAGAGTAGGGAAGTGATATGTGTCTAGGTATGAGTCTCTCTTGAATACAAAGGATAATAACATGCAGCAGGAAAACAACATTGTGTTTTCCATGCTGCTAGAAAAAATCTAACAATGCACAACAAACATATGGTGCATACCTATGGAGGTCACACATGAAGCATAGGGGATAACTAAATTCAAGGCATCTCGACATCACCTATGTATCCAAGCCCCGAGGGATACCAAAACAAAATGGTTAAAGATGCAATATTGCATCACCCGAAAGGAGGTGGAGTGGATTATCAAGGACTGGGCCGTGCAGTGGAAGCCATCGACAACAAAACCAACTACAAGGATAGACCATAAAGGCCTTATATGGGCTACAAGCTAGTGTCATGCAGGAAGTACACTCTAGGTCTCGCACAGATGCCACAAATCTAGAGGTGGGAAGAGGGGTCACATAGATGCTCCAGATCACATGCGACCAACTGACTGTTGAAAAGGAAGAGGAGAAGGAACACGTAGACAAGATAGAGCATGGATTGAAAATGACATACAATCGGATCCCCAACAATGCACAGGAAGAAGAGAGAAGCGCAGAGGAGAATATCAACCTCATTGCGTAGACAATTGAATAGTATAGGCAAGAGATCGAGGAGCTAAAAGAGAAGCTCAATCCCACGACCTTGCCTGAGGTTCGAGAGAAGAGAAGAGCATAACCTGCACTCCAACTGGAAAAAATGGAGAAACAAGTCAACATAGTAGTAGGATTGTTTGACAAAGCAACGCATCTTTGGACAATGCTAGAGGAGGATGAGAAGGTCTAGTAGTGGGACCAGGAGGAAGAAAGAATAAGCACAACAATCCAGGACCTCAAGTAGAGGAAAAATATAATGAGCATCATTGAGCGTCTAAAAGAAATGAAGGACATGAAGAAGATCCAGGCAGAGTTAAAATAAGAACAGACGCAAAAGAAGGAAAAATAGGTGTGGATGGAACCTCTTCAAGAGTAAGAAACGGATATGATCATGCAGTTGGAGGAGGAGAATAAGAACATGGTGAAAAAAAAGGAAGAGTGCATAGCCATGATTCAGAAGGATATCACAACGCAAGCATTTGAAGCACTCACAGATAAGACCGCGCAGGTCTAGGTGAGAGAAAGAGAACTTGCAGAAAAGTTCCACAGCCTAGCAGAGGATTTCGAGGGAGAACACACTACCTAGGTGGCTCAGGATGAGCCACATGTCAGTATTGGGGGCTTGTTGGGCGTAGGCCGATTTTAATGAAGAATCCAATTTTGGAAAGTAAATCTTAAATTAGAAAAACACAAATAGAAGGAAAAGAAGCACGTTCAAGGGAAATCCACATACAAAGGAGGAAAGTATGCAAGGTGCGCATGCAAGAAAACGTAACCACACTAGGGTTATGGTTTTTTTAGGAGATTGTAATGGTCGGTGAGTTAAAAACTAGTATAAAGAATTACCTAGGAGGTCTAGGTCAGGGGTTGCTAAGTTTTGGTCTGCTCGGTCAAGGAACTATTGTAAGATCGGATACCATTTTTGTAAGTTGTTGAGATGTAGGGGAGAAAGGTAGCTAGACATTGAGGGTTAGATCACAGGATGAAGAGCGTGGTGAGATCTAGTCAGCCTCACAAAGGTCGTGGACTCTGTTTTGTGATTGTATGAACAGATTTGTAGTGTGTGTGGTGCCATATATTGTAGAACCATAATAAATGAGCCTGAGAAGCCAGATCTTTGTGGATGTAGCCTGGGAGGGGGTGAACCACGGTAACACTTGTGCTATGTGATGTGTTGATTACATATTTACTTTACGTAAGCAGTTAGTTGATGAATGAATAATTCTGTGAGATCTGTCATACGTTAGATTTGTTACAATGCATGCATACATTTAAGAGATGAATGGATCTTAAGAATAATAGAAGGAACCACCAGATCAAGGATAAGGAAGATGAATTGCAATCCCATATCCCTACTCTTTCCTAGACTGCAAGCATCTGAGCGTTACAGTCACCCATAGGACTACCTCGGGTGAGACTGCGTAGTACATCCCGTTTCTTGTGTTGCCTTCCAGTTTACCAGGAGGGTCAATAGTTTTAGGGTGTTTTTTTGGTAACCTATTCAGATATGAACCTATGTCAGCCCAACAAGTAGGAAGAGAGAGTAATAACCAACATCACCTCACTTTCCAGAATCCCTATATGTGTTTCAACACAATCCATAGATTTATTAACCATATCCAATTGAAGAGAACTTTCCAATTCTCAACTGCATTGTGTACCTATTAAAGTCTCCATTTCCTTTGTTAATTCCTAAGATAAACAACATGTCTAGTTGTATCGAAAACACAATAATCTCTAACTATAATTTTTTACTTGTTTTTTTTCTCAATTTCTACTGATCATCACTCCCATCTCATCCAAGGATTAACAATTCCATATTGTGCTTCTCTAATTGTAACAGAAAACAATTGTTGAAGCTTCAAAGGACAATATTGGGTGGTCTATGGTGTTTACGATATATCTGGTTTCTAGATCAACATGTCTTACAATCCATGCTATATATTCTATGCACGGGAACACCGCTGCATGAGATGCCACCTTGTTTATCCTGAATTTCCTGATATTTTTTAATGTCTTGAGATTAGGTTCATCCTTTGCCTCCCATGAGAAGTTCTAGTTGTTAAAACTTTGCTACACTTCATCCTATTTGATCGAATTTTCCTTGTCAATGACACCTTTGGTGTCATCGTATACATGCCTTAGGGTATCTATATTTTCTTCTTGAGAATTGTTTCTTATATAGGCCTCTTCGACGGGGACCTTGTTAGTGCTTTGCAAGTGTTTGCAACGATAAATGATCAAATCTGCAAAAAAAAAGACAAATTTATCATTAGTCTTAAGAAATGAGTGTTATATAGATGCATCATATGTTGACTATATTGACAAGGAAGAGAAAGAGAAAGATAAATACTAGCTTCTTTTTTGTGTTTGGGTGTTTTTTAATCCCTTTTAGTGAAATTGGTGATTTAGCAATTTGTTTTCCAATACACACCTATATCGATGTCAAAAATATTATCCTCATTGATATAGGAAGCCATAACGATAGCTAAAAAATGGTATCTCACTGACATTGCATAAAATCATTGCCAATATTGAGATCGATGCTAATGGGGAGAGACTGAAACCTATAGGCATCCATAAAATGATCATCATATATGAGGGAAAGGGTGTATCAGTTCTCAACTTATTATTGACGCTGACAAAGGTAGAGTAGCCATATTGACACTTATCACATGATTCTCACCGAAATGTGGGGTGAGCCTTATGGGATAAGTGTAGTTTTTCTTGCATTTAGTGTGTGTTAGTAAAGAAAAAAAAAACTATGTTCTTTGGTGTAGTTAACCAAATATATGTCATGGATGTTTCATCTAGGGTGAAAAGTATATGGAATAGGGTCCCATGAATATGGAGAGGGGGATCAAACAAGGGGGTTCATACACCAATTTGGTGTGGCTTGGTCGTGACCTTAAAAATAGATTATTATTAATTATAGGGCATGATGGTTAGGGAAAAATTGGAGAAAGGATGAGAGCATGGAAAGCCTCGAAAACGATTACACTTGTTGCCTAGAAGGAGGGTTTAAGGCATGTCTAAAGAGAGGAAATGATGGAAAGGTTAGAGGAAGGGTTAGTTCATGCATTCTCCCAAGGAAAGGAAAGGTGAGGTGATATAGGTTTATGGTTGAACCTCTTTCCCACATACATGTAAAACATATGAAGCTAGAATAAAACGCTAAAGTAGGAAGGAAACGACACGTGCGAGGGAGAAAGGATTGTTGAGTGGACTTACCTATAAGCATAGTGGCAACACGTGGGTGATGGGAATATGTGTTGTGAGAGGTTTTGAGCTCGGGGAGAATTTTCTTAGCTTGCACTCCCTTTTCTTGGAAAACAATGGTGTGAATCATTTCAACCAGCTTGGGCTCTATATCCCTCATGATGCCTTTGGCACCAAACTTGGTGAAATGGGCACAAAAATACCTTTTGTGAATGAGGGCTATTTGCATGTACGGATGACAATGGAATGGTTGGTTCTAGTCATATTGACAATGCTGAGGTAATCATTTTTGGGTGTATCAGTTGTCAAGAACCAATGGTCGATGGTTGTGTTAGTAGTCAAAAAAATTTCAACCACAGATACAATGAAAGAGTTGTAAAAACATGTAATCAAGGATCGCCTTGTGCATATCGATGCTAAAAGTTTTACAAATGTTGATGTATGGGAAAAAATAAAATTATTGACGCAGATACATATAAAGTTCATGTGGAAATTTACCAAGCATTGACCTAATTCATGTATTAGTGGCGATGAGAGGTTTGACATTGGGGTATCAGAGATCGAAAGTCAATCGTCATCGATACATGAAAGGATTATCTAAAATTCTCTAAGTATTTCCCCTATCTCGCATATCGATGAAAAAAAATTGAACTCTCCGACACTGGATTTATTGGCAAGGAAAATGTTTCCTCCATTGA
This sequence comes from Picea engelmannii, assembly GCA_009831015.1. NCBI lineage: Eukaryota > Viridiplantae > Streptophyta > Pinopsida > Pinales > Pinaceae > Picea > Picea engelmannii. Next base: position 1,507,456 of record ML779759.1, on the reverse strand, counting down.
TATTTCTTATGGTGGTGATCCTAGGAAGTTTGAAAAACTTAAGTGAAAGACTTAGGAATGAGTCAATCAAGGAATAGAAAGGAAACTTAGATTGCATAACAATATAAAAGGGTCTTGAAATGGTAAAAGGAGGGTCCCTATTTCTTGGGTGAAATTGGATCTATGAGAAAGAAAATGAGAAAAAAGGGAAGTTATTTGTGCCAGCACAACAATTTGTGACACACTAGATGAAACCACAAATATATGCATTAAACTTCTTAGATGACATATTTGGAGTAAAAACAACTACACACATCCCATAGGGAGAGTGAGTAGGTTCCACTGAATCCAAAGTGTATAATCTAATGAGACAGATTTGAATTTCAAAGGGAAAATTTATGGCCATTCCCATATTTGGTTAATTGCAATAGTATCCTTTTAAGTTGAGCCATCTTTGGGAGAGAAAGTGAGGTAATTCAAGGAAATCATGCATCGAGATTATCGAAAATGCAAGATAATTATGCATTTATCTAGTATTTCTCTACTTCCAATGAGCATCCATAGCCCCAATGGAGTCACCTCAATGTCATAATCCTTGCTCTGCTGCCAAGGAGAGTTCATATCCCTAGCGAAGATACTTTCATGTTCCACATGAGATGGAATCCCTTTCCCCAATCCTTTACCTTATCAAATAATTTTCTCTTGATTTCTAGAGAGAGGTGGATGGGGAGGATTCTTGTTTTCATTTAAAGTCGTGCAAGATGACACCTTTGAAAGCTAGATATTCCATCCTAGTTATCGATGATCTACCTTCTTGCACAGTCAGCCTCGGGTACTACAAGTGCTTCTCAAATGTTGGCACTAGCTTCTTAATTTCATACAAAGCATAGATCCTTCTCTTGGGTGTGACCATTACCTCATTCTTGCCACAACTTAAGAATAAAAAATGATTCATTACTAAATCATGTTGCACTATGGAATCTAAACTTGAGTCATGCAGAATAATTATTTCAAGAAAATATAAAATCATGTATAGAAGTGGAATGAAAATTTTCAGGCTTTTAGGTACCATTGTACCACTCTCATGATAAATGTTAAGATTCAAGACACCAAATGTTCTGGGAAATATTATTAGGTAACAATATTGCGAGGGAGAGAGAGAAATATAACCAAAACTAAAAGGATGAAAGTGAAAGGCATAAGGGGAAAAAAAATCATGCAAAACCAAAAGGAAAAGAAAATTGAAACATCAAAAAGAAGGGAGGATTGAATTTTTTTATTTATGTGTAGGAGAGATGCCTTGAAAGGTTGGATGAAACATGTTTGATAATTTGGCCATTAATGGGGAGGAGATCCACATCCCCTTTAAGTTTTTGCAATATGTAAGTTACCAGGCAAATATTTTCCTTAATAGTGAAAGGACCCAACCAAAATTGTTTAAATTTAGAGTGTTTTCCTTTATCATTATGTGGCTTGTCCCACTTCAAAACCAAGTTGCCAACCTTAAATATTTTTTCACTAGAATTGTGTTTTATCAAACCATGATTTTATATTCTGTTGGTGAGCATTAAATTTTGTTTTGGCTCTCGCTTGGTATTCTTCCAATTTAACCAAGAAATTTATTCATTTCTAGATGGCAGGACATTCCCTCATTCATGGTTGTTATGCGATTTGAAGGGAAGGTAGGAAGATGTTTGGGGGTAGGATGAACTCCTTTCTGTAAATGAGAAAGTATGGGGAGGTCCCTATAGATTCTTTCGGAGTGAACTTCTCTACCCAAAGAGCACTAGGTAGAGTGTTATGCCAATTCCTTTATTGGTCTACTATGGTTTTCTTAAGGATACATATTAGGTTCTTATTGGTATATTAAGATAGGATAATACCTTGGGGGTAATAGTTAGCTACATATTTCAAAATAATTATTTTTTCTAAAGAAAAATCAAACCATTTCAACGATGAGAAATAAGTAGCATTGTCAAAAAAAAGGGTAGTGGGTGTTGGGTTGATATAGTGGTCTATATCCCTCGGAATTTACTATCAATGTGGGTAAGTAAACTTATGGGACATAGGCACATTATATGCAGAACTAGTCTTGAAATTGCCTAATAACTCCTACTAAAACCAACTCAATAGATTTCCAAAATCAGAAACATAAATGGTTCTCTTGGCCATGATAACTCATAATTAATTGTCAATGTTAGGGACTCAGGTTACAAGTAAATCATTCAATATTAATGTCTTCATAATTGGAAGTGCAGTCCATTTTAGTCAACCAAGTTCAATTCCAACAAGGGTTAATTTGAAATGGGATTTAAAAGGATGAATGAAAGGTAAATTGCAATAAGGAAATGAGTTGATAAGAAAGACAGAAAGAAATTGTAGACACAACTGTAACTCTTAGTATATTAGTGTGAAGATTGTATGTATGGAACAGAAGATGAAATATAAATCAATCACATTGTTGTCTTTAACATATATATTTGGAACAATCATAGATCACATAATCAAACTAATAATTGTCTATAAGATAATTAAAAAGAATCCTCAATCTATAAGAAATCAAAACAAAAAATGCATGTAATAAAAGAAACTTCTAAAATCACTTACAAAAAGACAACATAGACCAAGGATCCCTCCTGGAATATGTTGTTAAGGAAGCTCAAACGTTTTTGAAAATATCTAGCACATCAAACTAATAATTGTCAATAAGATAATTAAAAAGAATCCTCAATCTATAAGAAATCAAAACAAAACATGCATGTAATAAAAGAAACTTCTAAAATCACTACAAAAAGACAACATAGACCAAGGATCCCTCCTGGAATATGTTGTTAAGGAATCTCAAACGTTTTTGAAAATATCTAGCACATCAATTAAAAGAAGATCTCCATTGTATTGAGAGTTTCAAAAAATTTCAGTAGTTACAAAAGTTTTGACGTCAAAATGTGATTTCACCACTTCCATTTATGCCCTATATTTCTCTTTGAGGATATAGTTATACAAAATATTCAATAACCAAATCCCCAATCCTAGAACAAACCAATTAGATTGAAGTTATATTTTACACATTTAAGAAAATTGAAAATTGGTCGCTATAGGAAAATCTAAAACATTTAGTTCTGAAGAAACGCTCGTACAACCCACATCTTTCATTTTTTGAGTAATATACCCCATGCATCACTGCAATGACCCTATTCTACATAAAAACCCATGTCGCAAAATTTGTTGATTCATCCTTATCTCTCCAAATCTCACCTCTAAATATTACTGTCCGAGAACTCTATTTTTCAAAATTGACTATAGAAAAAATAGTTCAGGTCTCCATTATAGCGTTTGACATACCTTTTTCCTTGTTATTTTAGATTGATTCCTTGATTTATTAACAATATGATCCTCATTCCTTGCTCCTGGTATAAAATTCTTGATTCTTTGAAAGATCTAACGAATTTCCTATAATAATTTCCTATAGATTTCATGTAATAATTGTCTGCGGATTTCCTATAATAACTGTGTGCAAATTTCCTATAATAAATGTTTACCAATTTTCCTATAATCAATTCCTATCGATTTTGACTTACGTTGATTGTTGGGTGTTGAGTGCCATGGGAATGGTGGAATAGGTAAATAACCATCTCTAGATGTTGATGAAGTACCTCCATGTGGCATTTTCCCTTCTGAGCGAGCAAAAGTATGCTAATCACCAATTCCTGTAATAACTGGTAAAATAGTGTCAATTCCTATAATAACTCGTGAAACATGGTAAATTATTGTAATTGATGAAATGTAGGAGATTTTCTACATAAATAGTTGTAAATACCACTTACAAGTAAAACTAAGAGTAAACCTCAAAATGACAACTTATTACCTATTTCAATGCGCATTATGCCCATGGATGATTTTAGGGGCTAAATTTCGCTCATGGGCTAATTTTCCATGGTTTTTACAAAATCGAGATTCGTTGTTTTAAAAATGATTCACCCAAATTCTGTAGTATAAAATTATTTTACATTAAAAATTGCCAAAATTTTATAAAAAATTAAAACCCTTATAAATTTGAATATTTTTACAAAAATATTGCCAAACATTTATAGCTGGAATATGAAGGATTAGTAAGATTTGCCAAGGTTTCTACATTTTAAAACAAATTTCCATCCTTAAAATCATCCCTGATTATGCCATTGATTAAGTGAAAAAAGGGAGAGAATGGAGGTTTTGATGTCAAAATTGGAAGTGAATGAGCTTGGAAAAAATGATCAAATTGGCACCCAACATCTCTCCCAAATAGAGGACGTTGCATGTCCTCATCCAACTAATTAAATTTCTTCTCGTAAACCCAAATACACATTAATCTAATTGTATGTGAGGTGGAAAAATTATGCTCATGTGTAATATCCCGAGCATATTATCAATTTGTGTCCATGTTGATACTTCTTCAAATTCATTCCAAAATTTAGAAATCATGTAAAATATTCTAACACACCAGAACAACATCAAATGAAACTTAAGTCTTATCCACATGTAAAAACTTGTTGCACCACGGTCACCCAAATTCCTATAACCAATTTCTTGTCATAGTATATCTGGCCATTATATTTGAAAATATAAAATCAGTTTTCTAAGAATTTTGGTGAGGTTGTTGGTATCACTGTTATGCTTATGCTCACCAAAAATTGTAGCCAACAGATGCATAAATTTCAATAAAAAGGAAAAATTGCTAAAGATGATAGTGGCCAACTTCTTAAAAAATATAAACTGGATTTTCTTGAAATTTGTTTGTTTATTCATCATACCTTGATACATTTATGATCCAAATTTCACAATAAATGGGTTCACGGTTTGGGAGATACTAACAAATT
>ML779759.1:1488894-1502322 GCA_009831015.1 Picea engelmannii | reverse complement strand
TAAGGCATATTGATTCACTTACTTTTATCCTTCAAATGCTACAACAAATGAATACGGTAAAGAAATATTATATTGTACCTCCCCTCAAAGGTCAAGCACTTTTGGATAAAGAAAACCACATATTTCCAGGGGTCATCTAACCAGGTTCTTGGAACGCCCTTAGTCTAGTTTGAATTCTATTATCCATCCTTTTCCCTTCATTCACTGGCTTTTAAACCAACCCTAGTTGTTCTTCTATTGAATTTTTCATCAAATTCCATGGTTATTGATATATTGTACTCCAGAAATTTCTTGAACAATTGCAGTAACCCTACTTTCTAAAAGACAATTTTTCATGTAGAAAAATCATCAAGCAATGTCGTCCCATGTGGATCATGTCTGATCACAAACGATATTCCCTCTTTGTTTGATGAATTTGTTAGATGCCAGGTTCAATTCCTTGCAAAAAACAAAGGTAAAATGGTGGAGACAAGTAAGATGGGTAGAAGTTTAAAAGAAATAGGGTAAATACTAGGAGATGAGACAACTCGTATGACCATTAAATAAATTAACTTAGTTGTATTCATCATATCAAATTACATCTATTTGGAATAATCATGTCATTTCACATAAAACTTATCATTAACAAATGATGATGCATACGACTTAATTATGTTGGAAGATGAGTGGATATATTGGATATGGTGGATGGGTGGTGGTAAAATAATTTTCAGTGAAGAAATGGAAATCATGAAAAATATGTTTAATTCATGAAATATGTATAGAACATAATCAAAATGATTTCGATTTCACATCACACATAATTCAAATGAGTGGGATGATATGGATTTTAAATAAATCGACGGTGGAATCAATAAAATCAGAATATTCACATGATAATGATTTGGTGTAACTCTCGATCAGATTGCATATGGAATGAAAGTAATGTAAGTTGCATATAAGAGAAAACTATAGTTTAACAAGTAAATAAGTATCAAAGAAACTATTACCTTGTGAATCAACCTACAGTTACCAAAAAAAAATTGACAATGAAAGAATGATGTTGAAGATCATGAAAAAGTGTTTATGTCGCTCTGCAATTTGGTTCAACTTTGAATATTCTACACATTTTGTTGAACCAGTCTTGAATTCTTGGAATTTATTTTGTTATTACAGGAATTGAATGTAATTTTCTGTCGAAATGAATGAAGTCTTTTAATACAAGAACTGACAGTGTTCCTCGGCTGCAGTGAAAATAATATGAACTATGGAACCAAAAGAAATTGTTGTTACTTAGCCTTGATTTAAATTCTATAAATTGTTGTTTCTCTCCCCCACACCAAGATCTTTCCATGTCCTCATGCAAATGAAGTAAGGAAGAGTATATGTGGAAGGATACTCTTTAACAGTTCTTGAGGGATGAGTGCACATTGTGTTCTCTTGAAGTGGTTGTTGTGTTAAATTGGAATTGTGTCGAGGATGACTTCTTTGAAGAAACTTGGAACAATTTGTAACATGATGTTATACTGAACTGTTTTTATAAAGGACTAAAATGATGTTTCTACTAGAAATTGTCTTAACTTATAGATTTTCAAGAATCCTATAATGGTCACTAAAATGCTAAAATGCAAGGTCTTCACCCACATCCATTCTTGTGCAACCCTTCATATATGAATAAATTTGTTGGTGTCGAACATAGAAAGATTTATTGAATTACCAACAATTGAGGAGGTTCATTAACCAATGTGATATATCCCACATTTGATGTTAATGGGCATCGAGGCACTAGGTACACTCTATCAGTCACAAATAGATTTTTTGAAGTCAAGTGGCTTGTAGAATTCACCTACTAAGAAACATTGATGTACTTCCTTAGCACAAGACAAGGATACTTTCCATTGAGTCATGCAGGCTCTAGGGTACTAAGAATGTCTCATGTTTTAAACCAATAATTTTTTTTGGAGTTGATGGGTTAAAAATAGATGGAAGGAGAGCCTTAATGTATCTCTCAACATCTAGCTAAGCACATAACCAATAATTTTGTAGAACCAAACAATTGAAGAGACATCATCAACATGCTTTATTTGGAACTTGGCCATCCAGTTTCCTGGTTTTCTGACTAAAATCCTATTAGGCTATGCCAGAAAATATGGTTTTCACATCAAATATTATTTTTTTCTTTACTTATTTATTTATTCATTTTCCTATGCTACCCTTTCCTGTTTGAAGAAAAAAATATTCATGTGTATGATTATTTCCAGTGCAACCGTTTACGGAACCATACTTCTATTTTACCCATATCCAGATATGAAAAATATACCTTAATAAACACAAATATATGAGAGGCCAGTTGTTCACATGTATTGAGTGCCAATAATTGTTTAATAATGAATTGTTGGGGCTCGATGACTATCTTGAAAAAGATTCAATGTAATCTTGATTTCCTAGGATTCCTTGTTCAATATCTTTCATTACCATGCCATGAAGGTCTTCTGAGATGTACTCCTCATACATATAATATGGTTACAAGCATGCAAGAAACTCTTCAATTTTAGGTTCCAACATTGTCTCTTCATCAGCTACTGCCCATGATTCTTGTGCCTCTTTCTGGATTTGTTCATGGGTTCTTTGATCTTCTTGAAAAGAAGTTTTATCTTTAGTTATGGCTCTAACATTGGAGCAAAGATTGAAGAAATTCCTTGTAGTTATGAGCCATTTTTTTCTCAACAAGTTCTTGAACATATTCAAGTTCTTTTGTTGGTTAATAGGTTCTACTCATAAATGGATTAGTACATGGGCAATTTTACAAAAACAAAGAATTTATCCATCTTAAAGAAATAAATGAAATCAAAAACAATCACACCACACCAAACAAACTAAAAGAAAAATATGATCATTTAATTGATTTCCCTCATGCTACTAAGGCCCTATTGTCACCAGTTTTTTTTTTTACGAGTTAACTTTTATTTCCATTAATAAAATAAACTTGCACAAAATGGAAACACACTTATAGTGCTAACATGATGAGGGCTCGGAGATACCCACTAAAGTGGATAAGTCAGGATATAACCATTTCATAAATATTGAAGTGAGGGGTCATTTGAGTCTTCCTATTTCTCCTCCTCCAAGTTGTAAATTTTGGTGTAACAAACAAATTGCAAAGAAGAATTTGAATAACAAAAAATAAAAATCGAGCAAACAATAGAAATCTCGCAATTTCAAGAGTGATTCCTTTAGTGCCTCCCTGGAAATGGAACAAAAATGTAGGTTTGATCTAGTAGTATAGATCCATCAAAATTTTTTATCAATTCGGGTAAGTAAACTTATCAGACACATGCACAATATATGCATAACTAGTCTTGAAATTGCCTAAGAACTCCTACTAAAATCAAAGCAATAAATTGTTTAACTCACAAACTGAAATGGTTCTCTTGTCCATGATCAGATAGAATTAATTGTCAATGGTAGGGAATCATATTACAAGTAAATAATTCACTCTAAAAATGTTCCTACTTGAAAACAAACTATGTTTTAGTCAACCAATATTCAATGCCAACAAGGGTTAATTTGAAATGTGAGTTAAAAGGTTGAATGAAAGGTAAATTGCAATAAGGAAATAAGTTGATAAGAAAGACATAAGGAAATTGTGACACAAGCAACTATGAGTATATTAGTGTGAAGATTGTTTATATGGAATGAGAGATGAAAGATCAATCAATCAAATTGTTTTCTTTAACATATATATATGGAACAATCATAGATCACATAATCAAAGTATCAATTTCCTGCAAGATAATAAAAAATAATTCTTATTCAACAAGAAATCAAAACAAAACATGGATGTCATAAAAGAAACTTCTAAAATCAGTTACAGAAAGACAACATAGACCAAGGGGCCCTCCTGGAATATTTTTTTAAGGAATCTTAGACTTGTTCAAAAATATCTAATCCACCAATTAAAAGAAGAACTCCATTGTATTGATAATTTCAGAAATTTTCAGCAGACACAAAAGTTTTGATGTCTAATCATAATATATCCACTTCCATTGATCTCCTATATTGTTATTTGATGATATATTTATGAAAAATATTAAATAACCAAATCCCCAATCCTAAAAATAACCAATCAAATCCAAGTTGGATTTTACACATTTAAGAAAATTGAAAATTAGTCGCTACAGGAAAATTTGGGAAATTTTGTTTTGAAAAAACACTCGTACAACCCATGTCTTGCACTTTTTGAGGATTATTCCCCTCACTTCACCTAAATGACCTGATTCTTCACAAAACCCATGTTGTGAAATTTACTGTATCATCATCACTGCTCCAGAAATCACCTCTGAATATCACTGCCCAAAAATTCTTTTTTTCATAACTAATTACAGGAAAAATAGTTCAGATCTCCATTATAGTGTTTGACATAGCTTTTTCCTTGATATTCTAAAAACATGATCCTCGTTCATTTCTCCTGGTATTGAATTCCTTATTCTTTGAGGGAATTGGCAGATTTCCTATAATGTTTAGCACAATTGGTGATGTTGTTGGCTTGCATCCTCACTCTATTTATTGATTTGGGGATTATGTGGCACTCTTCTAGCTTGACATCTTATCCTTTGGAGGATTTTCCACTGCACGTGCCACTTTGGCGAGGAATTTTATGGGCTAACATCCTATCATTTGATTATCTTTGGTCATTTTGTAGTCTATGTGGGAAAAAGAACAATCTAATTTTCTAATTAAGCATTGTAACATAGGTTTTAGCCTAAATTTATTAATTGTAAAGTGGACAAACTAGGGCTTGGTTTTTCCTCATATAAATATGAGGCAAGTCATTTGTCACAAATCATAATTCATCACTTGGAAAATCATTCCTGGATTGAAATTTCGGCCCTCTTGGGAAATTCTCTATCTCTTTTCTCTTGTGCAGAAAATGGATGGAATACTTGCTTGTTGGTGGAATAAAGGCTAGAAAATTCTCTTGGATGCTTTCCTCTTGGAAAATCATTGGATAATCTTTTATAATTAAAGGTTTTGCATGCTGTCTCTTGGATTAGGTAAGGAATTTCTGCAATTTTGGGGTTTTCATCTTGATTTCAAAATCATATTATCAAACCCTTGGAGGAGTATAAGGGTATACACCCTCCATCAAGGAAATTTTTTCTATTGTCATAGAAAGGGCTTACAGATTGCTACAAGGAATAAGAGGGTTTACATCATTATAGAAAAACCTTTCTTGGGTTTATCTTATCTTGGGAGTAAGAGGGTTTACACCCCTAGAACAACATCAAACCCTAGTTTAAATTGGTTGTGACCAAGCAAGAGACTCCATTAACCAAATAGACAAGGCACTAGTTGCATTGGAAATTGAATATTGTTGCATTGGTAAATGTGAAAATTGAGAGATCGAATTGTTCAAGGTTGGATTTAAATTCTATGTGCTATTGTATCTCTTTTCCTCCTAGGGAATATTGATTGGATAAGTAATTGGGTTTTTGTAACAAACATTAGTCTATATCCATTAGGGATGCATCAAACTCACTCTTTCATACTCTTATCCAACTTTTCTACTACTGAATATAATTTGTAAGCTATGATAATTGTTCTATTGTTAATAAGATATTGATTGGGTGGTTTACTTGCTATTTTCAATGGCTAGAACTTGTTGCAGTAGTAAACTTTTGCTACAGCCATTGGAAAATCTTAAATACTTATTGATAACAATCATTAGCAGCCCTCATTTTTCATCAAAGTCTCAGTCTAAACATTGGAACATTGTGTACTAGTTGCAAGATTTATTTTCCAATATATTATACTTGATTTTGATCATTTAATTTGTAGTTGTCATAAATTATTCATTATTGATATATATTTCCTTATTGCTGCAATTTCAGGACACTGAGGTTTCTTATTGATTCCCCACTTGCATTTAGGATTATATCATCATATTTGGTCTTGTTTTGTTTTTTATAAGACTATTTTTCACATACACAACCTTGGAAACCATTTATCAAATCCAAAGAATCTCTCCTCAAGCCTCAAGTTAATCTTAGACCTTGACCTATAGAGTTGTTCTTCTAGGCCTTTATTTCTCCCCTTGTAATCACCCTAGGGTCACCCAAGAAGCCTCCCTTGTGTTGGATTTGTCCTTCACTTAAATGAGGGGGATATCTATTGAGGTGACAACAATAGTTGTTCCCATTTATTTCACACACTTGTTATTTGGGTTGGTATTTTGCCAAACCATAAATTGTGCGATAACACCTTTAACACTTGGTTTTCCTATATCAATCTACATCAACCATATTACCAATCATGATCCCCCCCTTTTCTACATCATTCCATTCAACCCAATATGTACTTCATTCCTTTTGCAGTCTAGCTAACCCCGCCTCTCAAAATTTAGAAACTTCAAATTTAGAATCTTATAAATATTTAATATTATCCCTTTTTAAATCCAATGTTAGAATTAACACTTATATAAACACTCCCCATATGTCTTACTCTCCTCAACTACCCTCTATTGAATCTCTCCTTGTCTCATTTCCATAGTTACTAAGTTATATTCTATAGAACTTGGTACTCAAACTATTTTCCTTCTTCAAAAAAGATTCAATTATGTCATTACCTATTCTTGCATTCCCACAAAAGAAATTATGGTCTCCATCTAATATATCACTTTTGAACTTCCTATTCATGAATTTGAAGAAGTAAAAAAAGATTATATCTGAATTATTCATTATGTGAAGCTTCCTTCTCCCAAACTCCCTAAATATGATTTACAATCCCTTCAATGCTTGAATTAAACCTGACATTGTCATCCTCAAAATTGATAAAGGAAACACTTATGTAGTTATGAATTTCTATAAATATGAAACCAAATTCCTAGACTTGTTATCTACTTCCTTGTATAAGCCTCTTTCAAAGAATCATCTTAAAAAAATAACTAACTTGGTGACCAAAACTATCAATTCCTCTTCCATAGATCCTATCTTAAAAAAACACCTTTTCCTTCACAACCCTCAAACTCCCAAAATTTATGGACCACTAAAAATTCATAAAAATAGACATATCCCTTTAACCTATTGTTAGTGCCACTAGTTCCCTTATCCATTTCCTTCCTAAGTTGTTATTTGAAAAAATTCAACCCTTTATAGTCCAAGCTCCTTTGTTTATAAAAGACTCATATGAATTTATCTACAAAATATGAGATTTTAACCTTGATGACCAAGACCTTTTGGTGAGTTTTGAAATTATTTCTCTTTTCACCAAAATCCTTKTCCTAGAAGCTCTTGACATAATTTCACAACTTGTTGACTTTGAKACCTTAAACTTATTAAAATATKCCTYKCCTCTACCTTAYTTATATTTAAAGAAAAATATATGAAAAAAAAGGAARGAACTTCAATGGGATCTCCATTATCCCCTATAGTATCTAACATATTCATGGACCATTTTGAAGATTTAACCCTTAACAACTATCCTCTCAAACCAAAATGTTGGTTCCAATTTGTGGATGACACCTTTTTCATCAAGCCCCATGACCATTCCACCCTAGACTCATTCAGTGACCATCTCAACAACTTATTGTTGATGTTAGTGGTAGCATCAGATATGTACTTTCACATTGGAATGTGTCTAGCATGTGGAAGTCATCAAAAGCATTCTAGCCTTGAGTTTACTTTAGTTAAAAGTAATTAATTAAAGTAAAAGTGTTTTTATTAGTTAATTGAGTTATTTAAGGAAAGTGTTAAAATCAATTAGTATGTAATCTAAGAATGTAAACCTTAAGTGGATGTGAGATTATGTTTAGATTGTAATGCATGATTATAAAGGAAAGGATACAGTGAAGGATGAAGAAACTTGTGTGAGATACACTTGTGAGAGACTTTGGTGAGAGATCAAAGTCGAGACTTTTAGTGATATGTCAAGGTCAAGGATAGCAAAGAATAACTTTTGCTAGTGTTGAGAGTGTAGAAGCAAAGGACTTTTTCTTACACGAGAGTGAGGATATCTCATTGGTTGGGTGAAGATATTTCATCCAAGTGTTCATGCATAGTGGGTTGCATCATGAAGGACTATGATTAAACATATTATCTATGTGCATAAGTACTTTCATCTAGAGGTCATACAGGTCAAGGAGAAGAGAGAGCAGAGGCAGCCACAGGTGGGTTTCAGTTGATTCAAGCCGCTATAAAGGGGTGTTCCATATGGAAGTGTCCATACATGTACATGGGTCTCACTGGATACAGTTGTGCATATATATGGGTTTGTTGAAGAAAAATCATGTACACCTGAGGAAACATGGTTGCACAGGGTCATACACCAACACATGCATTGTCAGGTTTGTCTGCAATGTATATTCTCTTAGTGGTCCAAATTTCCTGTTACGAGAGCCCTGATTTGACCTTAATAAAAGTATATAACCACTATTTTTCCCTCCATGGTTTTTCTAGGGGTTTATACCCAAACATATTGGTGCATTGTGTGTGAGAATTTTGGTTTCCTAGTTTATGTTTGATTACTGAGAGGGGGGTGAATCAATAATAGAGAAATATAATCCTTTTTCACAAAAATACAAGTGTTATATCAATCTAGGATTTTCATCCAATAGTTATAGAGTAAATAAACAATGAAAAAATGAGAAATCACACACATACATAGTACACCAGTGGTTTTACATGGAAACCCAAAGAGGGAGGAAACCGTAGAATGATTTTTTTATATGTCTTGAAGAATTACATTCATTGGAAGCACCAACTTCCTTTGTTTTCCATCTGCAACTGGAAGGAGGCTCCAACCCCCTAGTCTCTCAGGCTACAACCTGAGGGAAGCTCCAACTCCCCAATTCTCTAGCTACAACCAGAAGGAGGCTACAACCCCCTATGTTCTATGGCTACAACCAGAAGGTGGCTACAACCACTTTTCCTTGCCCCGTCCAACCACCATGAAATATGAATGCCAAATGTAGACAACTTGTCACTATCACTGAATCAACCACTGCCACTTTCAACCTGTCACTGTCAACCTATACCAATAACCTGTAACAACCTGTACCAATCAACCTGAACCAAACAACTTGTACCAATAACCTGAACCAACATGTACCGTGCATCAACCATGCATCAACCTTGATTCATCAATATGTACCAACATCATCAACTATACACCTCATGTATGTGACAACTCATCAAATATACACCTCATGTAAGTGCCAACTCATCAACTATACACCTCATGTATGTGCGAACTCATCAACTACTTGTCTCAACCATGTACCCAACATGTACCTCAACCATATACCAAAGACGTACACCAATATAACCATAAAAAATTCATTACTCTATCCATAAAAAAAATACCATAAACCCTTACATAAAACCATCTGCCATAACCTCATTGTTATGTAGCCTCAAGCTAAAACAACAACTTCAGCAACACATCACAACCAAAATACCAATACCCATATGCCAAATACCAACAACAAAATACCAAGTATATCCCTCAACAAATATGATATATGCAACAATATTGAACATCCAATACCATCTCAAGAGATAAACCATAGCTCACAAAACATACCTCAAACAAGATGTGCCATATCTCTCATAAATAGACCCCAACCAAGTTTTTGCCACAATTTTTCTGCTGCGAAATTTCTGCCGCACTTTTTCTTTCATGATTTTTTTGCGCACTTTTTCTGCCGCGATTTTTCTACTGCACTTTTTTTGCGGCACTTTTTCTACCGCACTTTTTGTACCACGATTTTTCTGCCGTGATTTTTCTGCCGCACTTTTCCTACCGTACGTTTTCTGCTGCAATTTTCTCTATCAATAATACCTTCCCAAAGAACCTTTCACAAAATAGATATTCAATTATATTCAAGTGTGATAAAATGAGAGATCCTTGCCTCTTATTTATACTTTCATGTAGCATCCTACTTTCCTTATTTTACGAAGTTCTCCATTAACTTTATTATTTAAATAATTTCTTTTACAAACACTTTGACTTTTTGGGGGCTTCTATATGACTCATGAGGGTTCTCCAATTTCATATGGCTATAACTCTCTAACCGTGAGGAGTTATGTGACATTCCACATACCACCGGAAATGGCATGATAAGCACTATCCATCTAGGATATTTTCACTGAAAAATTCACTGACCTTCATCTCATTATTCCACAATTAATCATGGGTTGTCTAACCATACTTATAGGATAACTCAATCCGCAAAGCGTCTTCCCATGAGGGATTTCACCATAAGGGTACCACTTTGGAGTTCATCCATTTGTACTTATTATCAACCATGACAAGGAAATAATGATTCATCTTTACATCAAACAAAGTTGGGTCCATTACCTAAACCTTTGTGTTATCGTACTTTCTTCAAGGGTTGACATCAATGACAACCAAACTTAATCAACAATCTCCCCCTTTGGCATTGATGGAAACACTCTGATGCAATACTGAAATAATGCCATGCATATCACTCATGCTCCCCCTAGAACCATCCCTTTGTCCTCTGCATTTATGTGACCATTGATCCCCCTAGAATCATGCCTTTGTCCTCTACATATGATAAATCTCTCCCCCTTTGTCATCAATGGAAAAGGTATCTTTCCATCCGAGGTTGCTCCCCCTAACTGAACTATCCTCTTTATGGTGTTTCCTCGTGTACATCTAAGACATATAAGATAATCATTCAAAAGCATTTATTTTGGAGTAGAAACAACTCTAAGTCTCTGGCGAAGATACTAAAAGGCTTCCCGTGGAAGTGGTTTTGTAAAGATATCTGCCACTTGTTCTTTTGTGCCCACATACTCAACTCTGATGTTCTTTTCTGCAACTTGTTCCCATAGAAGGTGATACTTTATTGGAATGTACTTTGTCTTCGAGTGCATCACTGAGTTTTTTGAGATACTAATGGCACTTGATTTTGTTTCATCCAAAGAACCTGTGTACAACATGTTGTTGTTGCAATATAATCTGCCTCGGTTGTAGATAGAGATACTAATGATTGTTTATTGCTTAGCCATGATACCAAACATTCACCCACATAGAACTTTGTTCCACTAGTGCTTCGTCGGTCATCAATACAACCTACCCAATCTGCATCTGTGTAAGCAATATGAGATAGATCATTTCCTTTTGGATACTATAATCCAAACTCTTTTGTTCTTTTGAGATATCTGAAAATCCTCTTCACTTCTAATACATGTGTTTCCTTTGGTTTTGCTTGAAATCGTGCCACCTGTCCAACTTCTTGCATTACATCTGGTCTGGATGTTGTCACATATAGTAGGCTACCAATCATTGACTTGTATTGCCTCTGATCTGTAGAATTTGAATCATCATCTTTGCTTAACTTGCAACTGGTTTACATGGGAGTGATAATTGGTTTTCAATCTTCCATTCTGAACCTCTTTAGCATTTCTTTGATATAGTTGGTTTGAGAAATAAAAATTCCTTGGTTTCTTTGACATATATGAAGTCCCATAAAGAAGGATAGTTCTCCAATTAATGACATTTCAAATTCATTTTGCATATGCTTTGCAAATTTATGGCTTAACCTATCATCATCACTACCAAAAATAATATCATCAACATAAACTTCAATTAATAAAATACTATCTTGACTTGCCTTGATGTAGAGTTTGTTGTTTGCACTTCCTTTTCTGAACCCTGCATGTTGTAGATATTTATCCAGTCTAGAGTACCATACTCTAGGAGCTTGTTTTAGACCATACAAGGCCTTATTTAATTTACACACATAATCTACGTTCTTTGACAACTAAAATCCTTCTGGTTGTTCAATGTATACTTCTTCTTCAATTTCCCCATTCAAAAAAGATGATTTTAGATCCATCTGATACACTTTAATATTTTTGGAGCATGCATAAGATAATAGCAATCGGATTGCTTCCATTCTAGCAACTGGGGCAAATGTATCTTCAAAGTCGGTTCCTTCAACCTGTGCATATCATTTACATACCAATCTAGCTTTGTTCCTTGTAACTTGTCCATATTCATTAAAATTATTCATGCATACTCACTTTGTGTCGATCACATTCTTATCCTTTGGTCTTGGAACCAACTCCCAAGTATCATTTTTCTCTATTTTATTCAATTATTCATCCATGGCCTTATTCCAAAATTCATCCTTGATGGCCTCTTCAAAACAGGTTGGTTCAATAGTAGATGTGAGTGCTAGGTCCATTTTTTTTTTGGTGAACACATTCTTCTTTTAGTCTCAACTCCCACATCTTTGTTTCCGATAATATGATCTGAAGGATGATTCTTATGTACTCATATGATAGGTGTCTTTGGAGGCACTTGTTGAACTTGATCTTCTTCTTCTATCAGATCCTCTTCATTTTCCCCTTCTTTTTCATCTTTTGTTTCTTCTACATAAATTTGTTCCATTGATTCATTTTCTTCTTCCTTTAATTCTTGTCTACCTGTTTCATCAATTGTTACATTGATGCTTTCCACAACTTTCTTCAATCTTAGTTTGTAACACCTGTATTCTTTCCTTGTACTTGAGTAACAAACAAATACTCCTTTGTCCACATGAGAGTAAAACTTTCCCATTCTTCCATCTTCTTTTTTTATGTAGCATTTGCTTCCAAAAACTTTGAAGTTCTTTACATTTGTTGTTCTTCCTTTCCATAGCTCATAGGGAGTTTTGTCAGTGTTGTTTATGAGAATTACTTTGTTTCGAATGTGAACTATTGTATGCACTACCTGTGTCCAAAAATATCTGTCAATCTGGAATCCATTAGCATTGTTCGATCCATTTCATTTACTATATTGTTCTTTCTTTCAACAACTCCATTTTGTTGAGGTATCCTGGCAATGAAGAATTTCCTTTTTATTCCATGACTGCTGCAATAATCCATAAATTCCTTTGAAGTGAACTCACCTCTATTATCAAATCTCAAGCATTTGATTTTTGAATCCATTTCATTTTCAACCATTTCCTTATAGATCTTGAAGTTTTCAAAAGCTTCTGACTTATTCTTGAGAAAGCAAACTGCAATCATTCTTGTATAATCCTCAACTAATAACATAAAGTATTTCTCACCTTTTAAAGTCTTTGTTGTAGTTGGTCCAACTAGATTAGTATGCACAGTTTCCAATGGTCTTGTCGTTGAATATTCCTTTGATTTGAACATGGTCTTTGTTTTCTTTCCTTATTGACAATGCTTGCATAAAGTGTTGATTGGTTTCGTGATCTAGGGCATTTATTCGACTACTTCTCTTTTGTTGACTTTGAAAAGGTTATCAAATTGTATGTTACCCATTCTTCAGTGCCATAGCCAACGTTCATCTTCCTTTCCCAGACAACACTTTTCATTTCCAATTTCACTTAACACATATATGTTGCTTGAAGTTCTCGCAGTTGTAGCAATCAATTTTCCTGAACCTTCTTTTCTTATCTCGCACTTTTGT
>ML779759.1:1456556-1488844 GCA_009831015.1 Picea engelmannii | reverse complement strand
CATAGCCAACGTTCATCTTCCTTTCCCAGACAACACTTTTCATTTCCAATTTCACTTAACACATATATGTTGCTTGAAGTTCTCGCAGTTGTAGCAATCAATTTTCCTGAACCTTCTTTTCTTATCTCGCACTTTTGTCAATTGAAAATAACTTTATGACCTTGGTCACACATTGGACTCACACTTAGAAGATTATGTTTCATGTCTTCTACTAGTAGAACATTTTATGCCTTTGTATTCTTGTTCCCAATTCTGGTTGTGACTTTTCCAATGATTTAGTTGAATCATCATTTCCGAAGAAGATTGATCCATATATTTCCTTTCTTAATGTAAGAAACCTGTCTCTATCACCTGTCATGTGTTTTGAGTGGCCACTATCAACATACCAACCACGTTTCTTCCTCTTAGCTTGTAGAGAGATTGTGCATTCTTCATTGTTGTATTGATTCTTCTTTCTTATCCATGTCCTTTTCGGAGGTTCGTGTATGTGATTGTTGTTGTTCTGTTGTGGTTCTCTAGGAGGGATTGTCATTCTGCAATCTTTGTCCATGTGTCCAAAGTTGTTACACTTGTAGCAATATTCTCATCTTCCTTCATCTTAAGTTGTTCGAACTAACCTATGTAAGTTTGAATCTTTGCTGCTTTGACTTTTGAATCTCCTTCATAAATATTTCGAAGTTTGTCCCAAATCACTTTAGCGGATTTACAATGTGCAACTTTGGTGAATATCATTTCACTAAGACCATTCAGAAGTGAATTTGTGGATTTGGAATTATTCTGACCAAGTTTCATTGCTTTGTCATTTGTTGGTGGAACTATTGGTACTATGTATTCATCTACAATTGATTTCCAAATTTTAAATCCCTGTGCTTGTATATATGTTTTCATCCTTATGCTCCAAAATGTATATTTTTGTCCATCAAGTTGTGGTATTCCATTATTATACAAGTTGTTTCTCTCCATGATCTACCTTTCAGTGGTTAAACTGATTTATGAAGGAACCTTACTCTGAAACCAATTGTTGGATTACTGAGAGGGGGGGTGAATCAGTAATAGAGAAATATAATCATTTTTCACCAAAATTCAAGTGTTATATCAATGTAGCATTACCATCCAATAGTTATAGAGTAAATAAACAATGAAAAAATGAGCAATCACACACATACACAATACACTAGTGTTTTTACGTGGAAACCCAAAGCGGGAGAAAACCACAGAATTCTTTTTCTTATATGTCTTGAAGAATTACATTCATTTGAAGCACCAACTTCCTTTGTTTTCCAACTGCAACTGGAAGGAGGCTCCAACCCCCTAGTTTCTCAGGCTACAACCTGAAGGAATCTCCAACTCCCCAATTCTCTGGCTACAACCAGAAGGAGGCTACAACCCCCTATATTTTCCAGCTACAACCGGAAGGTGGCTACAACCACTTGTCCTTTACCTGTCCAACTACCCTAAAATATAAATGTCAAATGTAGAAAACCTGTCACTATCACTGAATCAACCACTGCCACTTTCATCCTATCACTGTCAACCTGTACCAATAACCTATAACAACCTATACCAATCATCCTACACCAAGCAACCTGTACCAATAAACTGAACCAACATGTACTATGCATCAACCATGCATCAACCTTGACTCATCAAGATGTACCAACATATCAAATATACACCTCATCTATGTGACAACTCATCAACTATACACCTCATGTATGTGCCAACTCATCAACTATACACCTCATGTATATGCCAAATCATCAACTACTTGTCTCAACCATGTACCCAACATGTACCTCAACCATATACCAAAGACATACACCAATATAACCATAAAAAACTCATCACTCTATCCATAAACCAAATACCATAAACCCTTGCATAAAACTATGTTCCACAACCTCATAGCCTCAAGATAAACCAACAACTTCAGCAACACATCACAACCAAAAGACCAATACCCATATGCCAAATACCAACAACAAAATACCAATTGTATCCCTCAGCAAATCTGATATATGCAGCAATACTGAACATCCAATACCATCTCAAGAGCTAAACCCTAGCTCACAAAACATACCTCAAACAAGATGTGCCATATCTCTCATAAATAGGCCCCAACCATGTTGTTGCCGTGATTTTTCGGCCACACTTTTTTTGCTGCGAATTTTCTGCCACACTTTTTCATCCGCGATTTTTCTGCTGCACTTTTTCTACTGCATTTTTCCTGCTACACTTTTTCTGCTGCAATTTTCTCTATCAATAATACATTCCCAAATAACCTTTCACAAAATAGATATTCAATTATATTCAAGTGTGATAAAATGAGAGAGACTTACCTCTTATTTATACTTTCATGTAGCATCCCACTTTCCTTATTTTAGGGAGTTCTCCATTAACTTTATTATTTAAATAATTTATTTTGCAAACAATTTGACTTTTTGGGGGCTTCTATATGACTCATGAGGGTTCTCCAACTTCATATGGCCATAACTCTCTAGCCATGAGGATTTATGTGACGTTCCACATACCACCGGAAATGGCATGACAAGAACTATCCATCTAGGATAGTTTCACTGAAAAATTCACTAACCTTCATCTCATTATTCCATAATTAATCATGGGTTCTCTAACCATACTTCTAAGATAACTTAATCTGCAAAGCGTCTTCCCGTGAAGGCTTTCACCATAAGGGAACCACTTTGGAGTTCATCCATTTTTACTTATTATCAACCATGAAAAGGCAATAATGAGTCATCTTTACATCAAACAAACTTGGGTCCATTACCCAAACCTTTGTGCTACCAGAATTTCTTCAAGGATTGACACCAATGACAACCAACCTTAATCAATAGTTTACTCTTCCACTGCATGTTTAGTTGATTACTTAGTTGTGTTTTTAGTAGAAAAAAATGTTTTATTTTGAGATAACTATCAGGTGCTAGGTTGAAGAAGTAAAATATTAACATGGTATCAGAGTGTGATCTCTAAAGGGAGGAAACCAACTTGTATAGGATAAAGGGCCAACCTATACAAGTAATAGAAAATAGTAGAGTGACAAAGAATAGTGAGCAGGTAGCTCTAAAGGTTGAGCAACTCAGAGGGGGTCATCCTTTGGGTTCAAGTGGGAAGGAGTATCCTTCCAAGTCTATCAATGATTCATGGTTTGAGATGACCATGCAAGATTCTTAGGAGTAGGAGGCTTCTAGGAGCATGATAAAACATGATTCTTCAAAGACATGTCAGACCATGATGGAAAGGATAGATTTTGTGTCAAAGGGAGCTGTCAATCAAGTGGATTGGAGAGAAGGAATGGTATCATATATGGTAGTGAAGATAGAGCCAACTCTAGGTGGGAGAATTACCTTCCTTTCTAAGAGGGAGTGTTGATGTTAGTGGTAGTATCAGACAGGTACATCTGTATTGGCATGTGTCTAGCATGTGGAAGTCTTTAAAATACTTCTAGCCTTGAGTTTACTTTAGTTAAAAACAATTAATCAAAGTAAAAGTGTTTTTATTAGTTATTTGAGTTATTTAAGGAAATTTCTAAAAGTAATTAGCATGTAATCTAAGCATGTAAATATTAACTGGGTGTAAGAAGTAATCTCAATCATCAATCACGTTACAGATTAGGTTTAGATTGTAACGCATGATTATAAAAGCAAGATTAGGGTGAAGGAGGAAGACACTTGTGCGAGATGCACTTGTGAGAGAGTTTGGTGAGAGATTAAGGTTGGGACTTTTGGTGAGATTCCATGGTCAAGGATAGCAAAGAATGAATTTTTCTAGTTTGGAGAGTGTAGAAGAAAAGAAGGAATTGTACTTGCACGAGAGTGAGGAGATCTCACTAGTTGTGTGAAGATATTCTATATAAGTATTGATGCAGAGAGGGTTGGGTCACGAAGGACTCTGATTCAAGATCTTGGATAGGTGGAGAAGGAATTTCATCTAGAGGGCATACAAGTGAAGGAGAAGAGAGAGCAGAGGCAACTGCAGGTGGGTTTCAGTTGATTGAAGCCAGGTGAAAGGGGTGTGCTAAATGGAATTTTCCATACAATGTTTTTTTACATGTACGTGAGTCTCAGTGGAGACAATCGCATATGTATGTGGGTTTACTAAAGTTAATGTGTGGACACCTCAAGAAATGTGTCGGTACATGGTTGTACATCACCATGGGAATTGTTAGGTTTGTCTGCAATATATATTCTCTTAGTGGGCCATTTTCCCTATTACAGGAGCCCTGATTCGACCTTAATAAAATCATCTAATTACAAGTTTCCCCTTCGGGGTTTTTCTCGGGGTTTATACTCGAAAATATTGGTGTCTTGTGTGTGATAATTTTGGTTTCCTAGTGTATGCTTCCACTGCATGTTTAGTTGATTACTTAGTTGTGCTTTTAGTTGATAAAGTCATTTTATTTTTATCTAACTATCATGTGTGGGGTTGAAGTGGTAAAATATCAACAATTATCCCCTCACACCAAATTTACAATGGAAATTGAACAAAATGATTCTCTTACTTTTTTACATGTTCTAGCTTCACACCAACCTAATGTCCCCTATCCCATTAAAGTTTTCTTAAAAATACTCACATTGATAAATACCTCCATGCCTAATCCTACCACCACCTTTCTCATAAATCTAATATACTCAAGACTCTCATTTATAGAGTGACTAGAATATCCACACCCCCTCACATTAAAAGATAGCATAACCACCTTACTAAATCCCTTCAATGAAATGGCTACTCTCTTCCCCATATCAACAAATCATTCTATCCTTCAACCAAAACCAATAACACCAAGTTCACGTCTCTATCCCTAAGACAAATTTCTCTCCTTTGCATTCAAGGTATCACTAATCATTTATCCAAAATCCTATCTAAAAAGAACATTAAAACTCACTTCAAGCCTCTAAAAACCCTTAATAAATTGTTTAGAAGTGTAAAAGATAAATATGACCCTTTTCTATCTTGAGGGGTTTATCAAATTCCTTGTTCCTATGGAAAAAACTACACTTCCAAACAAGATAATCCATCCATACTTATCTCAAGGAACATATTGTTGACATGTTTCATAACTACATATCTAAATATATTATTGACAAGCACTCTCATTAATCTAATTATTTAATTTCCATTGAAGAGACCAACATTGTAAAAGATTCTAAAATCTAACCTTCATTGTTCAAATCACATTATTAGAGAAACCCTAGAAATTATTAATCATCCCAACAATTCTAGTCATGAATATGGATATAAACTTAGATATTCTTGGAAATCAACAATTCATCACTTATGTCGATAGGTTTCAACTTCTCCTCACATGTACCTCCTTTTTATCCTAGTTATTCTTCTTATTTTTTCTTATGGCATACTTAATTTTTAATCAACCATTTTAAATATTTTTATCTCTCTATCCCTAGAATTATTCTTATTACCCCTTTTAGAGCCCTCTCTCAAACATTGACTTTATTTGTAGATTCAGTTGTTTACTAGTTATTTATATATATGTTTGAATAAAAATGGGTATAATTATATTAGAAAGGAGCCTAGATTTCTCCAAAAAAAGGCCAGAGTTACATACTGCCCATAGGCTGAAAATGTATCCAAAAAACATGATGTGTCTGTCCCTATTCTTGTTTGTATTTTCTTATTTAAGCTAATGTTGATTATAGAAAAATGCCAATGAAATATGGCTACAAAAGAGCAAAGAAAGTACAAAATTTTTCTAATCATGCAAACTAGTGCAAATGTAGATTTCTGTCCACCTAGTTCTATTGTTGGATCTCAATATCCTGAGCTGTTGTTGGGTCTGGATTTTCTACTTGAACCGTTGCTAGAACTAGAGGTGCATTTGTATTCAGTTGTGTGTGGAGTGCTTCATTTGAGTCTTTGGATTCGGTGGAATTGACTCGCCAATTGTGTTCCTAGACGCCATGTTGATGATGAGACCGACGAATCAAACAAATCAGGGATGATTTCCTATTAACCGCATGCATGCCGAGATCCATTTCCACATTGTGGCATTGCTCCTAATCCTATAACTGGTGAGTCTCTTGTTCAACTTGCACTTTGAGCGTTGTGAGTTCCTCCTGTTAAGATTGCATTTGATCCTGAATTCTTCCTATGGTGTATTCTGAGAACTGGAAGTCACTCCTGCTATGGCACCACATATTTACATGAGGATGAAAGTGATCTAGAGAACAATTGAACCAGGGCTTGAGCTGATAACCAATAGTTCCACCATCTTTGTGATTTCGGTGCTTTCCTTTCCAGCAAATGAAGAGAACCATAGGAAAAAGGTCACAAGGGGTGAAGGCCAATGACATGACGTCAATGAATTGAATTCCACATGAGTGGTTGACGGAGGGTGAGGCCATGGCCATATGTCCTAAAAATATCCACGACATGCAAGGATTGTTTCATAGGAAAGTGTGGAGTACAGAGTATCAATTCTTGCGTGAGGGAGAGATGAAAGTGACAGGATGCAGCCTAAAGGGGAAAAAATATGAAGGAAGGCATCGATCATAAGACAGATCAACACACAAAGGAGGAGAGAGGCACGTGGAAAGATCATGAGATTGCCCAAGGGAAGGATGTATGCATGACAGAATGTTCAAGAGGAGTGGCTAGAATGGTGAAATTTTCTTAGGGAATAGGCACATAGCTAATTGAGGAATTTTTCCTTAGCTTCCCGATAGAAAACGATTTGTCTTCTTTAGCGAGAGAGTCAACTATGGCATTTTGAGATCTATACACATGGTAATAAAAAAAAAAATTAATTTGTGTTCCTTTTCTTTGATTCAAAGTAGGGTTCTTGCAATATTAGGATACATGGTCTTGAGATTTTGATAAAGTTCATTTATGATCATATCATAGTCACCAATAATAGTGAGCCTTACAGATATATTTGTTGGAATAAGGAAAATCCCCATGAATACTGCAAGGACCTCTGTGTGGTTATTAGTAGCTTTCCCTAATCCCCAAGTGAAATCTAGAACTTTGTTTCCTTTGGAGTCGAAGACAACTCCCCTTGTCCCTGTCCGTCCTGGGTTTCATGTCGATGCTCCATCAAAAAAGAGAAGGTGAGTATTTTGTTTACATTTCCATTGGAGAAATTATTGATTGGGTAATCACAGCTACCACATATTTTTTTTGGATTTTGAGTGGTATTGGTGCGATTGGAAGAGAAATTTCCTAAGAGACTGGTTATCCAAGTCTACTCTGAGTCTGTGAGAAAAACCTAATTGTCTAGAATTTTATTCTGGATAGAAAAAACATCTGAGAGGGGGCCACAATCTTGTGTCTGAACTCGCTAGGGGGGGAAGAGATTTATTTTGAAAAATGGAATTATTTCTTGCTAACCAAATTCCACAGTAGGTGAACTTTGGAATCTGCCTCCACATACTTGCAAAGAGAAGTTTCTTATTGAAGTCTCCAACATATATTTTCTTCCAATGAACAAATATATCATTCCAATTGGAAGGATGGTGAAATTTAGAATAAAGAGAAGAGAGCGTGAGATCCCAAACTTTCTTAGTGAAGGGGCATTCAAAAAACAAATGTCGAAATGTTTCCTTCGAAGCCATGCAGAAGGCACATCTAGATGGGCGATTGATGCCTCGCTTCTAAATATTTTCAGCTGTAACATTTTTTCGTGTATCATGACCCAGGTGAAAGTGTTGATTTTTGGGAGAGAGGATCCAAACCATACACATGAACAAATCTCGGAGAGAAGTGACCCTAGATAATCTACAAGGAGACTAGCACATCCTAATTTGACTGAATAATGTGTTATACGCAGCAGCGAGAATCTCTGCAATGTGATTTAAGTGGGGTGTATATAGAAATATGATCAAATAGAATAGGGATAAGAGGAAGGATTTGATCTGGGGGAAATAGATTTTTCCAAGACTGCCAAAGGCCAGTTACTTTCCATTCAGAAAAATCTTGGAGCTTGGAGTAGCCATTAGAGATGCACCAAAGCTTGATGGGGTTATTAATTTCAATTTTTTCCCAGGGTTCCCTTCCCAGAATGTTATTCGTCTGTACTTTGATGAGGGAACCATTCCCAAGAGTCCAATAAATATTAGTTTGAATCAGAGGGGTTTCCATTCCTAGAAATTTCCATATTAGAGAGTCATTGGAGGAGGGAAGAGGGGTATCTAGGTTGTGAATTCAAGGATAACCAATATATTTGGCTAAAATAGATTTCTTCCACCAATCCAAGGGTTCATAGATGAGGCACCAAACCAACTTTTCTCCCATGGTAATATTCATGAGAAAAGGGTTATGAACTACCAAACCTCCTTTTCCTGTTGTTTGACACATGATTTTCCAGTTGACAAGGTGAAATTATTTTGTGTTTGTTTCCCCCCCTTCCCATAGAAATCCTATAAGAGTTTTTGAGATTTTTTCATTGATTCCTTTAGGTGATAGTAGAACTTCACACTAAAAAATTGTTAGTGCAGAAAAAACAGATTTGAGGAGAACAATTTTACCTGCCAAATTTAACTGGCGAGCACCCCAACTTTGAATTATGTTAGTTAATTTTTCAAAATTGTTTTCCAATCCTGTGAAGAGGCAAGGCTTTGAAAAATGGGCATGCCAAGATAGTTAAAGGATTTCCAATTAACAATCAATGGAAATACAAAAACTCTCGATATTATATC
Source organism: Picea engelmannii (assembly GCA_009831015.1). Lineage (NCBI taxonomy): Eukaryota > Viridiplantae > Streptophyta > Pinopsida > Pinales > Pinaceae > Picea > Picea engelmannii. The sequence goes on along the minus strand of ML779759.1, from coordinate 1,480,172 downwards.
TTGTTGATGTCCTGGTATATTTCGTCCATAAATTTTTCTTTTGTTGATATTTATTTTCCCTCTTGAATTTGTTAACAAGTTGTCCAAAACCCATTTGAAGATCATGGAAATGATAGGGGAGGTAGCTCCAAGGAGAAGAGTGACATCAACAAAATGGGAATGATTTATTGCTTTGACTCCTGGAGCGATTTGGATTTCGGGAAGACGTCCCAATCTACGTTCCTCTTCTAGTTTACAACTTAGAGAATACTCCATTAGAATGTAAAGAGAGGGTGAAAAAGGGCAGCCCTTCCCTATCCCTCTGTTTTATTTGAAGAAGTTTTTCAGATGACCATTTATCATCGAGGCTATCCATGGGGAGCCAATACAAGATTTAATCTAGTCTAGAAATTTCAAGGAGAATCCATACTGTTGTAAAACCTTTGAAAGCAATGAGTGTTTTACACGATCAAAGGCATTTTCCATATCTAATTTGGGCACCATTCCTTTGTCTTTGCATCCCCTACTGGAGTGAATAGCCTCTTGGACTAGAATTATATTGTCAGTGATTTGTTTATTTTCCATGAACCCACCTTCATTTTCAGAAACCAATTTCAAGAGAAGGGGTTTTAGTATCGAGGAAATAATCTGAGTAAGAATTTTATAGGAAGAATTCCATAGAGATATTAGCTGAAATCTGGATAAATTAGATGGGTTTGTCTCCTTTGGAATGAGGACCAAGAAATTTCATTTAGTATATCCTCCCACTTTCTTCTTCCGAAGGGTGTAGTTTAACATGCGTTGAAGATCATATTTAATTAAACCCCAAAAGTGTTTGTAGAATTTGATAGAGAATCCATCTGGACCTGGAGATTTGTCTTGATGAAGGATCCTTATAGCTTGAAGAATTTCTTCCTCTGGGATCTATTGAGTAAGAATTTCATTGTATTCCATTGTTATACTTTGAGGAATATGCTCTAGCATATATTGGGTGAGTATTTCATTTTTTTCTTGGTTTCTTTGGGAATACAAATCTGCAAAGTCTTAGCTTGCTTCCAACTTAATTTGATTAAATTTTTCAATGATTTGTCGAGACTCTGATTGGATCTTTGATACCATATTATTTTTTATTCCTTGTTATGCCTATTTGTGGAATAAAGACATGTTTGAGTCTCCATATCTTAACCATAATGATCCAGGTGGATATTGGTGGCCACCCACCTATTCCAACTAGCTCCTTTTGTCAGTTTTTAGTTCAACATGTTCTTTTGTAATTCTTTGTAATTGTGGGTTATACACATCCGAGGATGTTCAATTCCCTATACATCTTCCAATTGGGTATTGGTGGCCTCCCACCTAATCAAACTGTCTTATTTTGTATGTTTTCATGTCAACACATCTTGTTGTAATTCCAGAGCCGTCTTGGGGCCCTAAATAGTGTGCTTTTGGTGTGCCACAGTCAAACTGTATACAGAGTCAAAGTTTGATGACATAATGTGTATTTCTCTAAAATACCTTTCCAATGGGCTATCATGTGCCTAAAATGGAGATCGCATGAAAAAGTTATGACCCTGGGAAGTTAATGTACTAACTTACCCAAACAGGGCCCTTATGACTTTTGGTGTTTCATCTCCTAGGGTTAGGTTTTTGGATGTCTAGGGTTTTGGCATTCATGTTTATCATAAAAAGGCCTTCATACACTCATTGCAATCATCTTCTTKYGAATGAGCRTATCTATCACATCTCTTTTCAGAGATAAATATGCCACCATTATAGCAGGTCTTGCACTTTGTATTTTTATAGTCTCTTTACAATTATTTCATTAATAGAAATCAAGTATTGTTGTATTTCTCTGTTTCTGGCAATTTTCATGAGTATTTCATTGTAATATCTATGCTTTCATTTCTTTCTGAAAATAATATGAATCACATAAACTCCTATATTTTAATATACAATCTTCCTCTTCTCTTCTCATTGCGGAGTGAAGGTTATGATAAGCCTCTTTTTCCATGTTTAGAGCTTCCTGAGTTACTTCTTCATGTTCTATTATTATCTAAATCTTTGTTAACTCTGAAAGTCTATATTGCCTTTCTTTATTTGGGGGAATAAAGGTAGATTTATCCCATTCCTTAAGCACTTGTTTGACTACTTTAAGCTTATTTTCCCAAACATAATTTGGAGAGTCATTGATGGGAGACGACTAGTCTTGCTGAACCAGTGTAGGGACAAGGGGGGAATTGAGCCAAAGGGGGTTGAATATGAAGGGAATAGGCCCGAAGTTCTGGGGAGGGGAGATATGGAGAGAGACAGGTTTATGATATGAAATGGTAGAGGGAATAATACAGTAATACATTTCATAGGGGGAGAGAAGAAATTCCTTGTTGATGAGGAATAAATCCAGTTGGGTTGTTATATGGTTCATTCCATCCTAATTATTGTGCCAAGTGAATTTCCCTTTTAGGGGTTGAATATCCTGAAGGTTCCATTTGAAGATGTGATCATATATTTTTTCACTTTGGGGGTCTCTCACCCGACTTCCGCCCCTCTTCTCTGTCTGGTAGAGGTAGGTGTTAAGATCACCACCCACTACTACTGAGGTCATATCCAAAGAATCTAGGATTGTAAACAGAGAAGACCAGCATTCTATCTTGTCTAAGTATCTATTTGGCATGTAAATATTTATAAGGGGAATTTTTGAGTTAGTGTCTTTATGCTTTAATATAGTGAGAATCCAATGATTAGCATAAAAGGTTACCTCTTCTTTCAAAGTTTGTGAATCCTAGAGAGTCATGATACCTCATCAGGCGTCTATTGAGCTTATGGTTTTTCCTTTACCTGGTTGGAGAGATTTTTTAGCTTGTTCTAATGCTGAGGAGTCCTCCATTTTCATTTCCTGGAGAAGAATTATAGAGGGATTTTCTATTTTGACAAGATCTTTAAGAACTTAGACCTTGGAGTTACTCTCAAAGCCTCTGCATTTCCCTGAGAGGAATTTCATTAACGATGAGAGGAGGGGATCCATCCACTAGGGATGGGATGATATGCACCCTTTTTTCTGCCTCTCTTCCCTACATTGTTGAGTGAGATTTTAATGGAATGTTGCTTCCCAAGCGCTTTTTCTTTGTTGGCATTGTCTTCCCTAACATCTTTGTTTGTGCACCTTCCTGATTTTTTGATATTTTTTATTATGATTTCTCCTTCCTCTGTATCTTTTCGCATTGTTCCTTTGGATTTGTTTATTTCTAGGGGGTCTGGTAGTTCTGTCTTTTGGATTTCTTCCATGTTTGCTTCTTGAAAATTTTCCTCTTCTCCTGATTTTTCCCCAACCTGATCCATTTATTGCATGGGGTGTAAAGGAGGTACATATTTAGGGAGACCAAATGCGTTGTGTCATTGATCCTTTCACCACCTGTAGAGGATTCTCCAATTACCTCAAATGAATTTGTTGGAATCGACTTTTTCCCTTTGAGTGAAGATCGATCAGGGCCTTGATTTGCATCTGAGGATTTGGTTTTATTCTCCATTGTTCCAAAGTTGGTGTTTTGCATTGGGAATTCCTCTCCACTCTTTCAGCCTCCATTTTGACCAATGTTTTCTTTATTTATTAATTGTTTCCAACCCTCTTCTTGTGATTCTCTTGTTTTAGTCACTTCATTCTTGTTCTTTGGAAACATTTTTGTAAAATTCCCATATTCATGAAACATTTTTCATTTGAAAGGGATTTTCTTATAGTATAATTTTTGAAAGTGGGTCCAATCATCCAAAGAGATTTTGTTAGCTTCAAGAAGCTCTTTTTACAGATCTACTTCAACATAGATTCATGTGCATGAGAACATTACAGATTTGGGTTCAGATCTATTAATATATTTTCACATTGTGTCCCCAATGCTCTTTAAAGATTCATCCCCCCAATAATGGAAAGGAAGATGAGGAAAGCAGACCCGGACTGGGACTATAGTAGGAACGTATCTTTCTGGATCGATGTATGGGGTCCATCGATTTAGGTATAGAACCCTAGTGTCGTAGAAATAAGGGCCACTACGAAAAATGAGATCTCGATCTTCCTTAAGCTCAAAGTAAAAAATATAAAACCCCTTGCCACAGAAAAATATGCTCATTCTCTCATTGATTAATGGTTTCCATTTCAGAGAAACCAAAATATCGACCTGTCTAGGGGATGGCCAAAGTCCTGTAAATTGGTTGATAAGTCCTTTTGTTGCATATGAGAGGGCTCTAGAGCGAGCAAGTTGAGGGATCACAACTTCAGGGATCGTATCTAGTTTTTTAACAAATTGAGTATGTGTAGGTCATGTTGATGGATTTGCCAGGTAGTTGATTAGTTGTTTAAAAGCTACAATTTCAGCTTCGAAAAATGGGAGGGGGCTCGGGGGATACCCTTGCCATGGCGGCTGCAGGAAAGACTCCAAACCAGGGATTAGGGTTTCACGAAGGTGCACACGCAAAGTGAAAGTAAGTATGTTGAACCCTACTCATTATTTATATTTTTAGTTGATTACTACCCTTCCTTTATTTATTCATTCTCATCTTATATTTATTCATAGGTAAAATGTTGTAACTTCATTAGTTAATTGAATTTTACTATACCTCATGTTTTTCTATTTTACTAGGATTTTGTTAATGAATTTTTAATAAAATGTTTATCAAAAATATCTATATTTGTATTTTATATTATTTTATTTTATTTTTATGTTAATTTTATTCGATTTTTCCTTTTTAATAATTTTTCTTTGGCTAATATAAGATATTAAACTTTTAAATTGTTTCAATATGGTTTTATCGTTCAAAGCTATCTTTATCCCCTAATCATGAATAGAGTGTCCACTCAAAAAATTGGGAACATTTCAATATCCTAACATAGTTTTATTCTAGAAAATTAACAATTATGATTATGAACCGTGAAAATATACATTCTTATTTTAATATATATATATATATATATATATATATATATATATTCCATAAGGGTTAACTAGATCCCTAAGGGTTAGCTTGATTGGTAGATTCTCTTGTGTGAAATTTCATGGATGTCTTGGGATCGAATCCCATTGAGTATCTTAGAGTTATTAGTTGGTATTTTGGCTAGTTATTACTATCTCCCTCCATTTGAAAAATAGAGAAAGAGTGTGGAAATACATGAGGTTGGAGGCATACCATGTGTGTGTGTAAGTAACATTAAGAAATTTGTAACTCAAGGGGTTAGCTTAGCTAGTTGTTGTCATTATTGTTGGATATTTGGGAAGTTGCATGCCAACAAGTGCTTGATTCAAATCCCCATACATTAGGTGCACTAATATACACTGATGTATTTACTAGGGATGTTATGATCCTCTATGTGGGGCARCATCACTTGGGTTTCCCTACRAATATTTCCTTTAAAAACATGAAAAAAAAAACATTAAACACTTTGCAAAAATAGCTATGCACAAGTACAAATTTCTTTCTAATTTTATAAATTCCTTTTAGGTAGTACTTATTCCCATAATACAAACATACACATTATATTTTTTAGAAAAAGTAACATAACRTTGTTAAAMAAATATAATTATATTTTACACAGTTATAYAAAAATTCCATAAATAACAYGTATATATATATATAAGTTCATCCAAATTTCATCTTTTCCCATATTCAAATTAATCATGCAAATACTTCAAATTAAGCCTCCTCAATTTCACCCTCCAAACCTAAATTGTTATTTTTTCATATTTCCATTTCTTATAGTGTTCAATAAGAAACCATCATCATTGTGCATCAACCTACATAGCTTAAAAAAACTCCTTTAATAATGAAATGTGAGATCACCCACCTTTTAAATATGGAAAGAGGACTACAAAGTTATTTATTGTTATTGGTTGGGTATCAATACTCATATTTGCATCTATGTCATTGATTGTGTTCACCATCTATTTCAAATCAACCCATCCAATATTAATGTGATTAGAAACACCTCCACTAAGACTATTAAATTTGAATGAAAGAAGCATTGATCCATACTCATGGTGCCACATCTTAAAATTCAAAATTCTAGAAAAGGTGGCTAACATCCATCACCGACTTCTAAACATGCACCTGAATCTACAATAATAAGTTGGTAATAATTTTCACTCCACCAATACACATCCATCACCAACTTATAAACATGTACTTGAATATACAATAACAAGTGCAATCCATATCCATCACCAACTTCTAAACATGTACTTGAATCTACAGTAACAAGTGCAAGTGCCACTGCAGTGGCTATGTCCCTACTGAGAATTTTTTTTTTGCATGCATTATGATAGGAACTTAATATAGTTCAGAATAATTGATGGTTTAGTTTTCCCAATCTTTCTTGCGAAAACCCAATTGTGGGTGGACCCCAAACAAGGCAGCACATTGTTATATGGTACAAAGTTATGGTAACGTTGTTTGTATAAGAATTTTTAAAATAACTTTTTTATATTTATATTTAAATATAACAAAATAAAAATACTAAAATCATTATAATATTCATAATTTATTAACTGATAAAATTAAGTAAAATTACGTATGAAATCTATAAAATTGAGTAAAATCATGTATGACATCTGTGACATACTATTATAGTTGGTCTTACTATAAAGGTGCTTGAACAACAAGTTGTCATGTCCTTATTTTCTTATTTTCCCTTCTAGGTGAATGATGCATTTCGTTCTAAGTTTTCCATTATCTTCTCTAAGGAAGAAGAGCTCCATTCATGGGATTGATTTTCTTATATTCTTTCCTTTCTTCCCACCACATCATGAACCTACTTCCTTCTAAGAAAACATCTGAAGAAATGTTGAGAGCATTTTCCATATTTGTCACATAATCTTCAAACTTTTTAAGATTTTGTAGGCTTTGGTGTTGGCCTTGTTTGAGATTTTTCAGGTCTTTATAAGCCTCTTCTACATATTCCCAAAAACATGATTCCTGAGTGAGGGATGCATGCTTTGTGTAGGGTCTTTGACCTCTTGAACTGCGAGTTTTTTCTTTCACTTCCATCCATTTCTGAAGAAATTTATGGATATTGGATATTCCATCTGAAAGATAGTTGTCGTTGTTGATAGTGTGATAATAATATGCAATATCCAGAGGCTCTACAAGCCTCCCATATGTATTTCCAACATTTATCCACTTATTTTGAGATTCAAAATCACTTGGAAACTCATGATCCTCCCACTTTTCAATAATCTCATCCCAAACCTCTTTACTATTTACCCTACGCGTATTAGCATCCATATCCTTCATGTGTTTCTTCTTGAAGGAATCATAATATGTTCTTACATATTCCTTCTCACAATGCTCTTTATACCACTCAAGCTCTGCCATGCTACGTTGTTTTAATCTTAATTAAACAACTAACCTATCAACGATTGTGTTATACATATTTTCAATTTCTCCACCACTTCGTAGGGAAAGTTGTGCTTGATCATTATGGGTAAAGTTATCAAAAAAATTTCAAGCATCAATTAGTATGCCTAAAAAAAGAAAATAAAATTCAAAATTGCAGATAAAGACAATGCTATAGTACAATCTTACAAAATTGCAGAAAGCTATCGTTAATAAATCCTTTGTTAAATTGGATATGCTAATATATAATACATATTTCCAAAATAGTTTATTGATGTTTAGTAAAATAAATAAAACAAAAACATTAGACATAATTTTCTTTTTGTTACTTTAAGAAAAGAATTTTTTTTATTTTAAGAAAAGAATTGAGTATTTCCTGAGTTCCAAGACCAGTAGCTTCTAACTGCACTGAAATTCCCATGTCGTAAGAGATTTTTGAATCATGATTTGAAAATATTCTCCCACTTATGGAGTTTTCTATAACACATTTCAAAACCAAACCATACCCTATATGCTCTGAAAAAAAGTCCTCTACAATATTATTCGAAAGTTTTTCATGGCTCGACATTGTCAAATGAAGCATCTTCAAAACGATGTCTAAATTATCAATACAAGATGCACCATGGCTTGAGAAGAACATGTAAGTGCCAATAGGTATGTATGGGATTCTCTTTTTAACACCATCTAACCACTTTTGAGAATCAAACACACAATTTGAAGTACATTGCAAAACATTATTAAGAAGAAGCTTACAAGATGTCCTACAAGCCTCTTGAATAGAAGAATATGGGACTTTGATATGCCAACATGAAAAAATAGCAGTCAAGGGCTCAACAATGGACTCGAACGGTGCAAGAAGAATCCAAGGAACAATATCATGCCGGGAAATCACATGCAAAAAGTAGCATCCCCAATTCTCATGACCCACTGCTTCAACAAGTCTTTCATCTCCCACTAAATGGAAACCAAATGTGATACAAAAGGGAGATATTTTCCTTAGCCTCTTTTCCAGTACCCACAGTGTGGCCAAGGTTGCAACTACCCCTCCTAAGGAATGACCCATAAATATAATGGGTTTGAGTTTCCTTTGTTTGGAGTCCGTATAAATATACAACTGATTGATCATCGAACATATCAACACAATGTTACTTTTGTCTTTGAATTTCCATAATTTCATCTATATCATGTGAATAATTAAACCTTCTTGTTGTGAAACTAAGGTCACTTTTGACAGTTGTATTTAGATAAATCAATTAGTTACCTTTGCTTGGAAATATGTTTCCTCCATAATATGCAGGAACAACTTAAGAGCTCCCTGATGCACGAGGGTTGGCTTATCATCATAACCCTTGAGGAAATATGAGAATACTTGGTTGTTAGTTTGTATATTCCCATATCCATATTTTCTCTCTTTGGCGATGAAAATTTCAATTTGATTAAATGAAGGGAAGGAAACATATGCAACACCTCCATTCTCCTTTAGACTAAAACTCTATGAATTTCTTGCATGACCCGACTCTTCCCAAGCCTTGGACAATATTTCACATGAAGAAAGAATATCTACAGTGTCTTGACCGACCATGAAACTACAACACCATATCTGTAAATTAGCATAGTATGGGCAATCAAGTATATATAAGACATCAACCTATATATATAAGACATCAACCTAAGGAGTTCCTATATATATAAGACATCAACCCCTACTCCTCTAATGCAAACTTTTATTTCATAAATTCATTTATTGTGTTGAGAGCAACTAAGTATGGAAATACGTTTTCAGCTACATAACATCAAAATAATAATAATAAAAAATACTCGAGTTCTAGATCTGAAGGACAGAGTATGAAATCGTATAGTAGAAGCACGAGATGCCTGGATGATATATACAAGGTTCGACAACAATATAAACAAGTCTCGAAGAAGCGTTCACATGGTGCATATACAGAGGAATGTCGTCGATGTTTCTCACTTATCAGTAATGTTAGCACTAGAAGTTTTCCTCAGATTGTGATGAGGGAAAGCTCAATACCCATCAATTTGTATGTCACAATGAATAAATTTAAGGGTGGTCTAATGGACACAGCCTCAAGATTATATTTCTTTAACTCAGAAAATTGGGTTGGCATACATAGACAAGTGAGGTCTTATTCTAACTTAAGTCAGTGATTTGTTGTAAAGGGTGAGTAGGGGGAAGAACTGGTGAGGAGATGTAAGGGCTTGCTATGGACATCCGGTCTTCTAGCCGCCTAAGGAAGAAAATATTCAAGAGCGAGATACTCTCAAACCCAAAGAGTCAGACACTAAGATGTGTCTAAACGACATAGCCATAACAACACAATGATCAAACCTTCATCACAATGCTACTGTAGAATCCTGAATGGATCCTCCAAGTCCGAGCTACTCAGTATAAGAGGGGGAAAATATAACACAAAAGACTGATTAAAACTGGTGAAAATATTGCAATGATCAAACCTACATCACAACAACATCAAAACCCTCGGCTAGATCTTCCAATTCCAAGTGTCTTAACACAATGTTTACAAAGAGATGGAGAGGAGTGACTTTGATTAAACAAGAAGTCTCAAATACATAGCATAACCAGAGAACTAGAGGCCTCGTTAAAACTTTACAATCGGGAGCTCAGTTCAACCATCCACACTTACAAAATATAAAAGCTAAGTATATATACTCAGAACTGCTAACGGCCCCCAGGGACATGAACGAACCACTGCATTCAAATATTTGCATCTCCTCCTTCTGTTGTCAAAATACACTTGTCTTCCTCTGCCAGATGTGAAATTTAAACAGTATGGGCTTTGAAGGAAAACCCATTTACAGAGGAGTTCTGGGCTGTCATCTAGCCGCCACGACCATCCTTTCATGCTTTCCATTTATGCGATGAAGCGAGGTTTCAACCACCATAACCCACTTTCATTAAATATATTCATTGGGATTGGGATGAGCCCTGACATCCATGAATGATCTAGGTGGTGCCCATGACTTTGCCGAATTAATCTCGATGCCTCGAACCCTTCTGCTCTTCTTATGAAATCAATATAGGAACTTTCGGTCCTTGGCACACCTCTTATCCATCGTTCCACATGACCTCGAGCCATGACCCTGCACTTATCCCTTATAAAATTTCATGGCTTCACATTTCAAGAGTTTGCACTCCCCTTGATTTCAAAAATCCTGATGCCCGAAATCACGAAAACGGCTCGTCTGGATCAACGGTCAGATTTTCGTTGAACTTGATGGCTAAGATCATCTTCTCGAACAAACTCAACCACTCATTTCTCGACAGGCGCCTTCCCCTTATTTATGGATCTTCTCCCATATGAACGCGGGTTGTGACCCTATACTTAACCAAATAACATTTCGGGACTTCGCATATCGGGAGTTCTCACTCCCCTTGATTCACAACCTCGCGATGCCCAAAATTGTGAAATGGTCATATCCAGATCAACGGTTGGATCTACTCTAAAATTGATGGCCAAGATGATTCCTCGAAGGCCCCAAGTCTCTATCTCTACACGATGGGTGCCAACCTTCTTTCTTGGACTTGTTCACCACACGACCAGGGGCTATGACTATGGGCCCAAACTTCCGAATGCATTTCGAGACTTCACATTTCGGGAGTTTTCACTCCTCTTGACCTCCAATGTCCCGATCTGTGAAATCGTTTATATGATACCACGTGCTCCTCTAGTTGGATGGCTCAGATCTATTTCGCAATTTTGTATTTCGTGAAAATGGCTTGTAGCTCATTTCAAAACCCTCGAAACCCGATTTCGCAAAAATGTTCAATTAGCTACCACATGTCCCCACTGGGTCGGACGGCCCGAATATTTCCTTTAATCAATGACTACAGTATTTTCATGATTTCGCGTTTCGGGAGTCTTTGATGTGATCGACTCTTGACCTCTCGATTCGCAAAATCGTGACTATGATGATTGTGTGCCACATGTCCCTCTGAAATGAATGACCCAGATCTCACGATTTCAGGCCTTGGTATGATGCTAAACTTTGCGCAACTCTATAATCTAGATCGCCCAATGGTCGTCGATCTAATTTATCTGATGGATCCGATGGCTGAGACTGAGACTATGCTTGATGGCTTTTCTCTGACCAGGTATGTGCGCGCCTTTTCATAATCACTCCCCGACTTTGGATAAAAATGCATATGGTGGTTTTTTAAACCCCTTTTCTCGCATTTGGTCACCCAATGGAAAACTTCAAAGGAAAAACATCCCCTTGCAAGAATAAGTGCTAACATTAGGCTCCATGGGGGATAGAGTCCTCCCTGTGAGGCTCTAAGATCACCTTCTGCAGTTCCAGTCACCTTATCCATTGGGCTATGGAGTCGAGCTCAAAACATCCTGTTGAGTAAATAAAGCCTAAAAATAAAATGAAAAAAAACTAACAAGGGCTCCTAAGAGATTATTTATGTACATACCTAAACTAATTTACTTTTTACATGGGGCTAGGTGAAAGAAAATTTCTACCATAGCCAATCAAGTAACTTCCTGAATGGAAGCTCCCTTACTTTGTCAGTGATTGGTAACAGATGATGCAATCATGACAGCAGAACGGTTACATCCTTCATCTTTTCTCCAAGGGTTGAAGTTGGGATGAAAATGGGCGGCTCTGAGATGTTAAGGAAATACCACTCCATGTACTCGCTGACAGGCTCATAGAATGAGTGGAAAATCCTACAAAGTGGGTAGTAGAAAGCCTGCTCTGCTCCACAGCTGCTCATACAAGGTTGAATATCATTGGTAGGCATAGGAGGATGAGAAGCTGTCGCAGGCTAAGTGATCTCAGGCGATGGATTCTCGCTGACCGGCTTTGGACAAGAGATAAACTACCCCTTCTTCTTCTCCTATGGTTCTTCCTCTTCTTATTCTTGGCTCTCCCAAGGGCCAGATTCATATTCATCATAAACAAGACCCATGGGAAAGCTCTGCTCTTCAAACTGTTTCTCATTGATTTTTGTAGGTCCAGGAGGGATGATTTCCTCAAGATAATCTTTCTTAATGAATAGAGGATAAGGCCCCATAGTCTGTTCTTGGAAATCCTGCACATCCAGATCAGAACTTGATTCGTAACTATCATATACAGGTTGGTTGCTTCTCTAGTTGGTGAACTATGATGTGGGGCTCTGCTACTCTTCGTCTGAATAATCCTCAAAGATAGGGACAACAAGCCAAAGTGGAACGATCTCCTGATCCTTCTTTTCAGTCCCAAATGTAAACACATCATGGGAAATCTTGTGAAGAAAAAGAGAAGAATCCTCCTCCACAATGGATCGTTCCTTTAAAACCAAGACAACAGGATTATGAGGGGCAGAAACTAATGTCTCTACCACCATGGAATCTTGAACACTACCATCATCAATAGGGACGCCAAGAAAAACAGCTTCAAGAAATGGAAAATTCTCTGTATTTTATTCAAAAAGGCAATAGTCATGATCTACCTTCAACTCTTCTATCTCTGCAGAGAGATATTCTACCAACTATGTCAACTCACCCAAAGAATCCTCCTCTTCATGGTCCTCATCCTTGCAGATTTCATAAGACACAACCACATCTTGATCACGGCCTTCATATTCCTCACAACAATTATGACATATTAACTCAGAGGAATAATGCCTTTGACAGTGCCTATTGAAGGCTGCATGAAACTCTCTCGGGGAGGAGATTCTATTAGGGGGTAAAGAATGATACCATTCACAATCATCCCCTACTAATGAGAACATGAACATTTTTAATAATACATCCTCGTGATGCATATCCCATTGATGCATGAGTTCATGAAACTCATGGAGATGTTGAGCAGGGTTGTCCTCTACATGCCCTCTAAATATGGGAAAATAATCACCCCATTCATCTATAGTAGGGACAACATTAGGAAAATCAGGAACAATAGAATAATTAAAAGGAGAAAACCTCTGAGCCAGGATTTTGTCCATTTCGAAACAATGGAGTTGCCAAACGATCCCTCAACCATGGATTCGCCAGGTGAATGATATGCATAATGAGTGTGTTTGGCCTTCGTTCACCATCAAAGGCGAGATCTGATCGTTGTGTTCTCTCGAGGGCTACTAGGTGTAGCCAGAAGCAGTAACACTGAAACAGAAAAACCAAGACAATAGAATTGCCTCAGTGGAATCGTTAGGTGCACAGTTGCAATATTTGAAGTACTAAGTTCTGATGCACCTTCAGAACTAGTAACAATTGTCATTCTACCCAGGGAAAATCTTCAATTTCATCCCCGACATCGGCACCAAAAATGTTAGTACTAGAAGTTGTCGTCAAATTGCGATGAGGGAAAGCCCAATACCCATCATTTTGTATGTCACAATGAATAAATTTAAGGGTGGTCTAATGGACACAGTATCAAGATTATATTGCTTTAACTTGGAAAACTGGGTTGGCATACATAGACAAGTGAGGTCTTAGTCCAACTTCAGTTAGTGATTTGTTGTAAAGGGTGAGTAGGGGGAAGAACTAGTGAGGAGATGTAAGGGCCTGCTATGGACATCAGGTCTTCTATCCGCCTAAGGAAGAAAATATTCAAGAGTGAGATCCTCTCAAACCCAAAGCTTCAGACACTAAGATGCGTCTAAACAACACATCCACAACAACACGATGATCAAACCTTCATCACAATGCTATTGTATCATCCTGACTGGATCTTCCAATTCTAAGCTACTCAGTATAAGAGGGGGAAAATATAACATGGAAGACTCATTAAAACTGGTGAAAATATTGCAGTGATCAAACCTACATCACAACAACAACACAACCCTCGACACTATATTCCAGTTCCAAGTGTCTTAACACAACGTTTACAAAGAGATGGAGAGGAGATAAGTTCCATTAAACAAGAAGTCTCAAATACATAGCATAACCAGAGAACTAGAGGTCTCATTAAAACTTTACAATCGGGAGCTCAGCTCAACCATCCACACTTACAAAATATAAAAACTAAGTATATATACTCAAAACTGCTAACGGCCCCCAGGGACACGAACGAGCCACTACATTCAAAGCTTTGTGTCTCCCCCTTCTGTTGTCAAACTGCACTTGTCTTCCTTTGTTAGATGCGAAATTTAAACAGTATGGGCTTTGCAGGAAAACCCATTTATAGAGGAGTTCTGATTTGTCAGCTATCCACCATGGCCATCCTTTCATGCTTTCCATTTATGTGATGAAACGAGATTTCAACCACCATCCCCGACTTTCATTAACTGCCTTCATTCGGATCAGGATGAACCCTGACATCAGGGATGATTTTAAGGATGGAAATTTATTTTAAAATGTAGAAACCTTGGTGAATCTTACTAATCCTTCATATGTCAACTATAAATGTTTCGCGATATTTTTGTAAAAATATTCAAATTTCTAATTATTTTATATAGTTTTTATAAAATTTTGGCAAATTTTAAGGTAAAAAAAAATTATCCTATAGAGTTTTGGCGAATCATTTTTAAAATGGCGAATCTCGTTTTTGGAAAAACCATGGAAAATTATCCCATGAGTGAGGTTTATCCCCTAAAATCATCCATGCCTGACATACATGAATTCTCTAGGCGGTGCCCATGACTTTGCCAAATTAATCTCGACGCCTCGAGCCCTGTTTCTCTCCTTCTGCAATCAATATAGTCACTTTTGGCCCTTGGCACAACTCTTATCCATCGTTCCACATGACCTCGGGCCATGACCCTGCGCTTATCCCCTATAAAATTTTGGGGCTTCACATTTCAGGATTTTGCACTCCCCTTGATTTCAAAAATCTCGATGCCCGAAATCGTGAAAACGACCCGTCTAGATTGACTGTCCAATTTTCGTTGAACTTGACGGCCAGGATCATCTTCTCGAACAATCTCAACCGCTCGTTTCTCGACAGGCTCCTTCCCCTTATTTATGGCTCTGCTCTCATATGACCACAGGATGTGACCCTACACTTAACCAAATAACATTTTGGGACTTCGAACATCGAGAGTTCTCACTCCCCTTGATTCAAAACATCACAATCCATGAAATCACGAAATTCTCATATCCAAATCGACGATCTGATCTTCTCTAAAATTGACGGCCAAGATGATTCCTCGAAGGCCCTAAGTCGCCAGCTCTACACAATGGGTGCCAACCTTCTTTCTTAGACCTGTTCACCACATGATCAGGGGCTATGACCATGGGCCCAAACTTCCCAAGGAATTTCGGGACTTTGCATTTTGGAATTTTTCACTCCTCTTGATCTCCAATGTCCCAATCCGTGAAACTACGAAATTGTTTATCTGCTACCATGTGCTCCACTATTTGGACGGCTCAGATCTATTTCACAGTTTCATATTTCATGAAAATGGCTTGTAGCTCATTTCAAAACCCCCAAAACTCGATTTCATGAAAACATTCAATCAGTTGCCACCTATCCCCATTGGGTTGGACGACCCAGATCTTTCCTTTAATCAATGACTATGGTATTTTCATGTTTTCTCATTTCGGGAGTGTTTGATGTGATTGACTCTCGACCTACTGATTCGCGAAATCGTGACTATGATGATTTTGCACCACATGTCCCTTTGAAATGAACAACCCAGATCTCATGATTTTGGGCCTTGGTCTGATGCTAAACTTTGTGCAACTCTATAATCTTGATCACCCGATGGTCGTTGATCTAATTTATCTGATGGATCCGACGGCTGAGACTGAGTCTATGCTTGATGGATTTTTACCGACTAGGTATGTGCCGCCTTTGCATAACCACGCCCTGACTTTGGATAAAAAATCATATGGTGGGCTTTTAAACCCCTTTTCTTGCATTTGGTCACCCAATATCCAACTTCAAAGGAAAAAATTCCCCTTGCAATAATAAGTTCTAACAAGTAGTGTCAGGGATGCGTTCGCTTGGTGCATATGAAATCTAACACATTGATATTTCTTAGTGGGAAGCCAAGTATTTCACATTTTTATTAAATGCTACATGTTATTTGAAAGGAACGAGTGGTGGAGGGTGGCCATGAATATCATTGCCTTAGTAGTCATAATAAATATAGGAATCAATATCACACTTAACTGCTGACTAGTTCAAAACATTCCATTCCCTAGTTGGGGCCAGTTAGCCTTATTATCCATCGGTGTTTTCCAATGTGTTAATTCTTTGGTCATCCTTTTGTCTTATTCCTCTGTAAGAAGAACGATCCCTTCCCAAAAATATTTGAATTACAACCCACAATCATTTTCACCTTCCTCTTATAATTCCTCATGTGTCTCCTCTGATGGTGGAATTGGATTATATTCTCTAGTTGGCTCACCTTAAAGAAGGAAAGATAAGTTGGTTTTAACGAATGCTTCTCCAAAGCTTATGCACCTCATTGAATTTGCAATACAAGGATCGGATTCTAATAACTTGCAAAAATTGACGAGGGTTGTTTGTGGGGAGGAGGGCTTTATGCACGATGGAGAGAAGGAGAATGGGTCTATCTTAGTAGTGGATGTGCTACCTTCCAAGATGGGTGGAGTTGAAGGGTCTCGATCAAGATAGTGAGAATTCTAATCCCATTGTGATGCTTAGTGTGGGGGCTGCAATAGTTGTAGGAGATCTCATTCCCTGGCTTCCTTATGAATATGATACAAAGGGTCATATGTCAATAAGGATAGGATTAGTAAAAGGGATGCTAATTATTTTGAATTCTTGTACAAGGAATTGAGCTATGTGTTCTGCAGCAGGGATTTTGAGGGTTATGCTTTCAGCTACATATACAATTGTCACTAAAAAAGATGATAAATCAGAGAAATGTCAGACCTGGGATGCTAGTCCTTTATGTGATTGTCTTGAGATGTTGGGTGGACATTATCTTAGTGTTGATTACTTACGGTGTTGGCTTGAGATTGTACCATGTGCAATCCCTACTGGAAGTGCACTTAATGTTATGCTCTCATTGGAGAAAGCCATGTCTGGAAAGAAGGAAAATGGTCTAGCTTATACTTTTGAATTTGATGGAGAGAGCTCTGGTTTACATGGTTCAGGAGAGAGCCACTGGACATTTACAAATGGTTATGCTTTTGTAGCATGGCTTTATATTGAATCCTTTGCAGATACACGTAACACTGCAACAACGACTGATGCTATAGTTGCAGCTGTTGTGGCAAAATCAGGAAAATATTCTGCAATGTCAGTTGTGGCTGGTGCAAGTGTTGTTGTTGGGGAAGGAACAACACACACTCCTAGGCTCTTTAGTTTTCTTTCTACAGACAATCAAGACATTGAAGAACATTTTCATGGTTAGTTTTTAATGGTTGAATGTGGTAGTGGTAAAGGGAAAAATTCTTCTTTGCATTTTACTCATGCATTTAAACCACAATGTTGGTATTTTATTGGTTTGGAGCACATACAGAAGAAGAGTATGTTAGGAAAATCAGAAAGTGAATTAAAGCTATATTTGGATGGCCACTTATATGATATCCGCCCATTTGAGTTTCCTCATATCTCAAATTCACTTGCATTCTACCGCATAGGGACAAATCCTCCTCCTACTATAGATGGTTTGCAACGTCGTCGTTGTTAATGCCCTCTTTTTGCAGAGATGTGGCCGATTTACATATTTAAAGAACCTATTGGACATGATAGAATGGCTCATTTAGATTCAAGAGGTGGAGATGCAGTTCCTTCTTTTGGAAATGGTTGGTCGTTCTTGTCCATATGCTTCCATTGCTAGTGCATCAGGTATTGAAATTATTAGTTTTCTTTGGAAGTTTAAAAAAGGATTTTTGGTTTCTTATATCACACAAAATATAAAAGGAATAATGTCTATATTTCATTAGAGAATTCATCATCTTGATGGCTAGTTTTACAAATTATTTTCATCATCCCTATGGCCGTTAATGAATTAAACCTATATGTTGTCTTCAGAGGGATTAGTGGCCTGAATCCCTAAGGAAATAAGGGAGAAGAACTTTTCCTGAGAGATGAAATCATATTTTCCTTTGTAAAAACCCTAATAAGGAGGATCGTCACACCCTGTCCAGTTATAGGGGTGTGATGATCCCATATCCTCGCATGTTGTACTATACCTGGCCTGCGACATTGTCGCACTCTGCTCATTTCTAGGGGTGTGACGATTTTTATACATGGGGAAAATGAGCATCTTCTCGATGCTTATAGAAGGAGAAGATTCTATGGTGAGGTGGCTTCCGATCGGTTTGGATCTTACTCGCTTTTCTGATTTAGTGGGATCATCCTAACCTCCTCATCTTATCCTCTTTAGCTTATAAAAGGACAGGAGCTCTCATGGAGAAAGTTAGATTGGAAATTTAGCTTCGGCTTGGTAGCTTGGGAAAGTTAGCTTTTGGAGTTTTCAGTTGGCTAGATTTTGGTGTGAGCTTGAGTAATTTTTATGGCTTTGAGCTTTTCTTTGTCAAGATAGATTTTTGGTCTCAAAATCTGTGGAGAAGTTTTTTGGAAGCAAGGAACTGTTGGAAGGGACCTTACAACATCAAGGCATCTGGTTGTATTCTCCTTTTCATATTTATAATATAGTAATATATTGCTTTCCCATAAAATTGTTCCTATTTTATTGTATGACTCCTTGATCACATACATAGGTTTTGTTGAGTATACGTTGTTTCTTTCACTTCGTTGGCTTGTGTATATTTACAGGTTTAGCATCCCATAAGCCTTGGAATGGATCGAGGATGACACTAGCAAGGACAAACGACATTTAAAAAGGTATGTCATTTATCTCTTGTTAGTTAGTATGCTTGATGATTGAAACTTAGGGAAAGTTTATATTCTGTCTTGTTTTGTTTTAGTTTCTAGGTGGATCTAGGGAGATCTTTTTATGTCTGCATTTACTGATAAGTCCCATAACAAAATTGGTGACTCTACTGGGGGAATCCTTGCATTTGAAGTAGCGAAATTGCAAGGTTTTTGGTTTTTTTTGGTCTTGAATTCTTACAGTCTCTTTGGCTCATTTCTTGAAGATCTTGGTATTGATGAGTTTAATACAATTTTGGGACATTGTGCATCCGGGAATGATAAATGTTTTCTCCTTCTTGTAATATAGCTTTCATGAAAGTGAAATATTTGCATTCTCATTTCTTTGCATTGTTTACAGTCAGTCAAAACATCATTTAGTCCATGCCATTTTTCCTCCTGAGTAAACAACAACCTTAAATGAAAGCGCTTATAAAAATTGATTAGACATTTTTAGATTTTCTGGTAGCAAACCTACATTATCTTAGAGTGTAGGGCTTTGGAATAGGTGTGAAAGATAACTTTCCAAAGATGCAAACAAACATAGTATCTTGTGATAGGGAGAGTTAAATCCACTTGCTACATTCTTTCCTCGGAAGCCCTTCTCACACAAGGGTCAAACCTGAGGTCGCATTAAGACTGATAGAGTTACTCACCTTTTGTTTGTTGGTCTTGGTGTAGAGATTTCACGTATTATTGGGGGTCACTTGAGGGTATAGCCATGATTATGTGTGGGAGCGTATCGAGTTGATTTCGAGATAGATACCCTGCCTTTGTGCGTGGATCAGATTGTCGATTGTTTCCTCTGGAATAATTGTCATAATTGGTAACCTTAGTGGCCAATCTCTTTAGGGTCTTTACATGAGGTGACTGTGGAGGGGGAAGACTTCACGGTACCTGGAATTGAAGTTGGCTAAAACCACTCGGGCTCCTTGGAGAGTATACCCATGATTATGTGTGGGAGCTTGCACCAAGGCGTAAGTCTGTTAAGCAGGTCGTCAATGTAACTTTTCCACTCGCTCTATCTCAGCCCCTTCTTACATTGTTCCTGCGACATTCGATTTCATCACCAACTAGTGCATTCATTGTGAGAAGGTTTTGTTTTCTTACTTGCTTACTAGATTTTTAGCGTTTGTTTTTTGTTTTCCCTTACAGGCCTTAAGTGGGATTTTTATTTAATGGTGTCAGTTCCCGGAACGAACAATGAAGGAACCCCTTTTCCAGATGAACCTTTTATTTTTCCTTCCTATGGAAACATTGGTCCTCCTCACATTGCTACTTTGAGCCTTACAGGTCTCACAATTGGATTATCAGTATGGTTGTTTTCCACTCAGGTAATCCTGAATGTAGCAAGTGATTCGGTATTAAGCACTTCCCCCTAAGAGCATCAACCTCATGTTGATTCTTCACCTTCTTCACTTGTAAGATCTTATTCACCTTCTTCACTTGCAATGTCTTCCTCCATTTCATCTTATTCGTCGAGTAAAATATCTGAAGCTAGTAACCCGGTGGCTAAGAAGAAGAAGAAAAGGAAGACTAAGAAGAAGAAAAATAAGCAAGGGTCCAAAGTTCCAACCACTGCTGGACATGTTGGAAAGAAACTAGTTACTGTTAATCGTGTTAGGAGTGTTGATGATGCCAAGACCACGCAAACCACCCGTAAGCCCAGGTACCCTTGCAGGCTTTGTAAGGGTATTCATATTCTTAAGGATTGTCCTGGTCTATCCAATGTTATAGAAGCATGGTATATGCACCCTCTCCAACCCATGTCATCAACCTCTGAACAACGTGTTGATGACCTCCCGTCAACTAATTAGGATACCGTTGGGAAGAAGAAAAGTAGAGTCAAGTTCCCATGTATGTTATGTTGAGGGATTCATCAAACTCACCTTTTCCCTCATATGGACAAAGCCTCGAAATTATTGGAATACGTGACCGGTTCCAAGCCTCAACTTTTAGTTTCTTATCGCAAGCTTACTCTCGACCCACCTGTAGTTGATGGAATGATCAATTCGGTACCTTCGTTGGTCAGTCCATTTGATCATGTAGTTAATCTGGTCACATCCTTAGTTGAACTGGTTGACAAAGTGGTTGACCCGATCCCATCCTCGGTTGATCCCACTCTCATGTTAGAGGGTGAAACCCAAGTGGTTGACCCGTTTCCACCCATTGACCCCATTCTCCCCTTGGAGAATGAAACCTGAGTGGTCGATCTAATCCCGTCATTGGTCGATCCTACTCTCCTGCTAGAGAGTAAACCTGATATTGTTCATGTTTTTCTTGTTGATACAGAATCTACCATGCTCAGGGGTATTCCTCCTTCTCCCATAGAACCCTCTCCAAGTAATGAGGCCATTATTTTTTATTGAGGTGCGCTAACTGAACCTCATCTTCCCTCTCACATTCCTTTCAAGATTGTAGTACAGGTTTGTGGTCAGGACGTTCCTTAGACATTGATAGACGAAGGTTCATCCGTTAGTATTTTGTCCTCTCTTTCTTGGAAAGATTTAGGTTATCCTCAACTTGTGTCGGTTACCCATAATCTGTTAGCTTTTAACAGAAGAACTAGTTACCCTTTAGGATTCCTTCCTTAGTTTCCCATAACTTTGGGAGGGAAAACTGTCTTTATTGATGTTATGGTATTCTAAGACCCCTTGGATTTCGATTTACTCCTTGAGCAACATTACGTCTATGACATGAAAGCTATCATGTCCACTCCTTTTCATGTGATATCTTTCTCGCACGATGGAACAATTGTGACTATTGATCAACTTTATTTTGTTGGCCCTGACTTGACCACCAACTCGATAACCTCCCTAAACGGTTCTTATATACATATGACATCGCCCCCACCACATGTCAATTATGTGGAATTGTCTCCTATGCCTTCAGTTGCCGATGAATATGAGCCTCTCAATGTAAGCTCAGTCTCTTTTTACTTAGATCTGGTAGTTGACATGGTGGTCTCTTCGATAGGGATTTTAGAGCTTGATCTCCTTACCCCTCTCACGATCCTCGACATGGTGTCATTCAAGAGCATTGTTCTTCCGTCCAGTGAAGATCTCTTGGAAGCCATGACTGAGTTTTTTCCCTTGACATTGTGTCCTTCCGGAGCATTGTCCTCTTGGAAGCCATTATCAAGAAGAGAGTGTTGAGCATGGTTTTCTAATTTCAAGCTCATTAAAAAATGAAACCAGCTTTGAGCATGGTTTTCTGATTTCAACCTCATTAAAAAATGAAACCAACTTAGGAGAATAGTTTTGCGTCTCTATGGAAACCTCGTTAAAAAATGAAACATAATTTATGAGCATGGTTTTATGATTCCAAGCTCATTAAAAAATGAAACAGAGGTTTGAGGATTGAACCTGGATTCATGAGCATAGTTCTTGTTTTTGTGTCATGCTCGTTAAAAAATGAAATAGATTTTCCCCTTCTTCGATTGAGTCAAGTACTTCGTTGCATATAGTATTTGAAGCTTCATTTCGTTCACCTTTACAGTTGGACGAAACGAATCTTGGGGGCCATTTTCTTACAACCTCTGGACTTCATGCTAAAGTTGAGCCACTAGCTTCTTAAGATGGGGGCTAAGTACCAACCATGTGAATCTGTGAACCATGCGTTGGGAAGTCTCAAGCATAATTTTCTCTGATTCAAGCTTGTGTAAAAATGAAACCACCTACCTCAAGCATACTTTCCTTTGGATCAATCTTGTGTAAAAATGAAACCAGGTCCAAGCATAGTTTTGTTTAGTTTTTAAGCTTGTGTAAAAATAAAATCTATCCCAAGCATAGTTTTGTTTTGTTTTAAGCTTGAGTAAAAATTAAAACAATCCCGATCTTAGTCTTTGTTATTTCTTGTGCTCGTAAATCAATGAGAATGTAACTATTGATTAAGGTTGGTTGTCATTGATGTCAACCCTTGAAGAAAGCCCCGTAACACAAAGGCTTGGGTAATGGACCCAATATTGTTTGATTTAAATATGAATCATTATTGTTTTGTCATGGTTGATAAGAAGTAAATATGGATGTACTCCAAAGTGGCCCCCTTATGGTGAAATCCATCACGGGAAGACACTTTGTGGAGTAAGAGAACCCATGCTTAATTATGGAATAATGAGATGAAGGAAAGTGATTTTGTCAGGGAAAATATCCTATATGGATAGTGCTTGTCATTTCATTTCTGGTGTTATGTGGAACGTCACGTAATTCCTCATGGTTAGAGAGTTATGGCCATGAGAAGTTGGAGACCCCAGGTTTGGGTAATGGACCCATGTTTGTTTGATGGGTAACGGTATGAGTTATGATATATTTTTAGATAATACTATTCTATATGGATATTACATGTCATGTCATTTCTAGTGGTATGTAGAACATCACATAACTCCTCAGGGTTTGAGAGTTATGGCCTTACGAAGTTGGAGGACCCTCATATGTCATCTAGAAGCCCCAAAAGGTCAAAGTAGTCAAAGTGGTTTAAGAGATTTTAAAAGGTAAATAATAA
>ML779759.1:1438714-1453013 GCA_009831015.1 Picea engelmannii | reverse complement strand
TATATTTTTTGGTTTATGTTATGCATGTAATAATTTTGGACATAAAGCTGTAAATTGCAGAGCTAACAACAGGAACAATAACTACTTTGAGATCCATACACAAAGGGGTTATTCAAGAAGACCTAGTGAAACACAGAGAAGAAATTACAATAGGTTTGAATCTTTGAGCACTGAAGTGGAACGTTACAAATGTAACAATTTTGGACACATGGCCAAAAATTGCAGAATGACAGTCCCTCCTAAAGAGACTCAACAAAGTCACAAACAAGAACCTCAGAAAATGACATGGATAAGAAAGCAAGATCAGTATAGCAATGAAGAATGCACAGGCACTCTAAAAGCTAAACAGAAGAAACGTGGTTGGTATGTTGACAGTGGATGTTCAAAACACATGACAGGTGATAGAGACAAGTTTTTTATATTACGAAAGGAAAGAGATGGATCAGTCACCTTTGGAAATGATGATTCATCCAAAATCATTGGAAAAGGCACAGTCCGAATTGGGAACAAGAATGAAAAGGCAGAAAATATTCTCCTAGTAGAAGATATGAAACATAATCTTGTAAGTCTAAGTCAAATGTGTGACCAAGGTCATAAAGTTACTTTTGATTCACAAAAGTGTGATATAATAAAAGAAGGTTCATGGAAATTGGTCGCTACAACTCCAAGAACTTCAAGCAACATATACGTGTTAAGCGAAATTGGAAATGAAAAGTATTGTCTAGGAAAGGAAGATGAAAGTTGGCTATGGCACAAAAGAATGGGTCACGTGCATTTTGATAACCTTGTCAAAGTCAGAAAAAGAGAAGAAGTCAGAGAAATGCCCCAGATCACGAAACCAACCAACACTTTGTGCAAGCATTGCCAACAAGGAAAGCAAACAAAGACCAGGTTCAAATCAAAGGAATATTCAACAACAAAACGACTGGAAATTGTGCATACTGATCTAGTTGGACCAACGACAACAAAAGGCTTAAAAGGTGAGAGATACTTTATGTTATTAGTTGATGATTATACAAGAATGACTGCAGTTTTCTTTCTCAAGAACAAATCAGAAGCTTTTGAAAATTTCAAGATCTATAAGGAAATAGTTGAAAATGAGATGGATTCAAGAATCAAATGCTTAAGATCGGATAATGGAGGAGAATTCACCTCAAAGGAATTTATGGACTATTGCAACAATTATGGAATAAAAAGGCAATTCTCCATCGCTAGGACACCTCAACAGAATGGAATTGTTGAAAGAAAGAACAGGATAGTACAAGAAATGGCTCAAACAATGATAATGGATTCAAAGTTGACAGGTATTTTTTGGACACAGGCAGTGCATACAACATTTCACATTCAAAACAGATTAATGCTCAGAAACAACACTGATAAAACTCCCTACGAGCTATGAAAAGGAAGCCCAACAAATGTGAAGCACTTCAGAGTTTTTGGAAGCAAATGCTACATCAAAAGAGAAGATGGAAAAATGGGAAAGTTTGACTCTCATGTGGACAAAGGAATACTTGTTGGTTACTCAAGTACAAGGAAAGCATAAAAGTGTTACAATCTAAGATTAAACAAAGTTGTGGAAATCATCAACGTAACAATTGATGAAACATGAAGACCAGAATCAAAGAAAGAAGAAAACAAATCAATGGAACAACTTTTTGAAGAAGAAGATGAAAAAGAATAAGAAGAGGAAGATGAAGATGAAGAGAATCTGACAGAAGTAGAAGAGCAAGTTCAAAAAGTATCTCCAAAGACACCTAGCAAACGAGTACAAACACACCTAGCACTCTTATCTACAATTGAACCAAATTGTTTTGAAGAAGCCAGCAAGGATGAATTTTGGAATAAGGCCATTGATGAAGAATTGGATCAAATAGAGAAAAATAACACTTGGGAATAGGTTCCAAGACCAAAGAATAAGTGTGATCAACACAAAATGGGTTTTCAGGAATAAATTGAATAAAGATGGACAGGTTACAAGGAACAAAACTAGATTGGTATGTAAAAGATATGCACAGATTGAAGGAATCGACTTTGAAGAGACATTTGCCCCAGTTGCCAGAATGGAAGCAATCTGTTTGCTTTTAGCTTATGCATGCTCCAAAAATGTTAAATTATATCAGATGGATGTAAAATCAGATTTTCTAAATGGGGAACTTGAAGAAGAAGATGACATTGAACAACCAGAAGGATTTCAGTTGTCAGAGAACACAGACTATGTGTGTAAATTAAAGAAGGCCTTGTATGGTCTAAAATAGGCTCCTAGAGCATGGTACTCCAGACTGGATAAGTATCTGCAGTAGGCAGGGTTTAGAAAAGGAAGTGCTGACAACAACCTCTACATCAAGGTAAGTCAAGGTAATATTTCATTAATTGAAGTTTATGTTGATGATATTATTTTTGGTAGTGATGATGACAAGTTGAGCCAAAAATTTGCAAAAGACATGCAGAATGAATTTGAAATGTCGTTACTTGGAGAACTATCCTTCTTTCAGGGACTTCAGATACATCAAAGCAACCAAGGAATTTTTATTTCTCAAACCAAGTATATCAGAGAAATGCTAAAGAGGTTTGGAATGGAAGATTTCAAACAAGTTATCACTCCCATGCAAACCAATTGTAAATTGAGCAAAGATGATGATTCAAAGTCTACAGTTCAGAGGCAATATAGGTCAATGATTGGAAGCCTGCTATATGTGACAGCATCCAAACCAGATGTAATGCAGGCAGTTGGACAGGTGGCATGATTTCAAGCAGCACCAAAGGAATCACATGTATTAGCAGTAAATAGGATCTTCAGATATCTCAAAGGAACATAAGAGTTTGGATTATGGTATCCAAAAGGAAAAGATATGTCACTTATTGCCTACATAGATATAGATTGGGCAGGTTGTATTGATGACCGGCGAAGCACCAGTGGAGCAGTGTTCTACTTAGGTAAGTGTTTGGTATCATGGCTAAGCAAGAAACAATCATCGGTATTTCTATCTATAACCGAGGCAGAGTATATTGCATCAACAACATGTTGTACATAGGTTCTTTAGATAAAACAAACTTTGATAGATATATAGGTTGAGTATGATGAGCCCATTCCAATATATTGTGATAATACAAGTGCCGTCAATATCTCAAAAAAACCCAGTGATGCACTCCAAGACGAAGCACATTCCAATCAAGTATCACTTTCTACGGGAACAGGTTGCAGAAAAGAACATCAGAGTTAAGTATGTGGGCACAAAAGAACAAGTGGTAGACATCTTTACAAAACCACTTCCATGGGAAGCCTTTGAATATCTTTGCCAAAGACTTGGAGTTATTTCTACTCCAAAAATGAATGCTTTTTGAATGCTTATCTTATATGTCTTAGATGCACACGAGGAAGCACCATAAGAGGACAGTCTGTTAGAGGGGAGCGGCCCCGGATGGAAAGATACCTTTTCCATTGATGACAAGGGGGGATAGATTTATCAGATGTAGAGGACAGAGGCATGGTTCCAGGGGGAGCAGATATATCAGATGCAGAGGACAACGACATGGTTCCAGGGGGATCATGAGTGATATGATTTCAATATTGCATCAGAGTGTTGTCATCAATGCCAAAGGGGGAGATTGTTGATTAAGGTTGGTTGTCATTGATATCAACCCTTGAAGAAATCCCCATAGCACAAAGACTTGGGTAATGGACCCAATATTGTTTGATGTCAATATGAATCATTATTGTTTTGTCATGGTTGATAAGAAGTAAATATGGATGAACTCCAAAGTGGTCCCCTTATGGTGAAAGCCCTCACGGGAAGACACTTTGTGGAGTAACAGAACCCATGCTTAATTGTGGAATAATGAGATGAAGGAAAGTGATTTTGTCAGGGAAAATATCCCAGATGGATAGTGCTTGTCATTTCATTTCCAGTGGTATGTGGAACATCACATAATTCCTCATGGTTAGAGAGTTATGGCCATGAGAAGTTGGAGACCCCAGGTTCGGGTAATGGACCCAAGTTTGTTTGATGGGTAACGGTTGAGTTATGATATATTTTCAGATAATACTATTCTATATGGATATTACATGTCATGCCATTTCTAGTGGTATGTAGAACGTCACATAACTCCTCACGGTTTGAGAGTTATGGCCTTATGAAGTTGGAGGACCCTCATATGTCATCTAGAATCCCCAAAAGGTCAAAGTAGTCAAAGTGGTTTAAGAGATTTTAAAAGGTAAATAATAAAATGAAGTGATGAGTGTATTATAATTCAAAGTGAATACAAAATAAATTATTTCAATAATAAATTTAATGGATAAATTAAAAGTGGACCCAACCCTAAAATAAGGAAAGTGGGCCAAGTGACCTGGAAGATGTTTTTAAGGAAGCTACTTGGAGAGTATAAATAAGAGGAAACACTCTCTCGTTTGAATCACACTTGAGAATATTGAATATCTATATGTTTCTGAGGTAACCAAGGATATCTAAACTGGAATTCTGAGTGAAGGTGAAGAAAACAAGGCCGAAATGCAAGGAAGGATAAATTCTTTTGATGGTGTTTTCTAAGGTATGTTATTTACAGGTCATCTCACCATTTTCGCTATAACTTTTTTTCTATAATGATTCAGACCGTGAAATTGCTATAAAAGTGAGAAAACATATCCAAGTATCTATGAAAAAATTCATCTTGTGGGTCGTTGTATTTTGGGAATTACACTCCGTGGAAAATAGGGTTTGTGGCTAGTCTTGAAACTAGTCAAAATCAGGTGTTTTGGGTAAAAATGTCATAACTTCTTCATAACAGATACAAATTACGTAAGACCAATTGTGTTGGTTAGCGTACAGTTTTTAGTATTCTTTAGAATAGTTTCAGATCATTTCATTAAATATTTTGTGTGGGGCACGCTCTACAAGGTCGCTCTCTAGAATAAGCTAGAATTTAGCAAGGTATGTCACTTTTGCTATAACTCCTTTTATGAGAGGTTCCAAGTAGTGACACTTGAAGGAATTGCATAAAACACACTGAAGAACATTGTGTATCAGTTTCAGATCTTTATACATTACAGGTTCAAAGTTATGATTACTTCAAGTTAGGGTTGTTGACTAATCCAAAACTAGGCATGTGAGACTAAAGAAAATTTTGATGAAAATGCTAGTCTCTTGTTTTTAAAGTTAAGGAAGGTTTGCAGGAATGTGATCATATACACCAAGTCTATTATAGAGCTAAAAATCATATTTAGATAATGAAATTGATGAGGGATTTTGGTTGTGGTACATGTTGAGTACATGGTTGAGACAAGTAGTTGATGAGTTGGTGCACATACATGAGGTGTATAGTTGATGATGTTGGTACATATTGATGAGTCACAGTTGATGATTAGTTGACACATGATTGGTACATACTTGGTACATGGTTGGATGCACTTGTTTATGGTACAGGTTGATTACAGGTTGGTGCATGGTTGATGCACTTGTTTATGGTACAGGTTGATTACAGGTTGAGGTACAGGTTGATGCATGGTTTAGATTTATTGGTACATGTTTACAATGGTATATCTCATAGTGATAGTGTGACAGTGGTTCCATCATTCTACTTTTACTTCAGGGTGGCAGGACGGGGCAAGGACAGGTGGTTGTGGCCACCTTCTGGTTGTAGCCGAAGAACATTGGGGGTTGTAGCCTCCTTTTGGTTGTATCCAGAGAATTGGGGAGTTGGAGCTTCCCTCAGGTTGTAGCCTGAGAAACTAGGGGGTTGGAGCCTCCTTCCAATTGCAGCTGGAAAACAAAGGAAGTTGGTGCTTCCAATGAATATAATTCCTCATGACATATAAGAAAAAGAATTATGTGGTTTTCTCTCGATTTGGGTTTCCACGTAAAACACGGGTGTACTATGTATGTGTGTGATTGTTTATTTCTTACTGCTCATTATTGGATAATAATTCTACATTGATATAAAATTTGAAGAAAAAGGATTATAATCATGCTATTACTGATTCACCCCCCCTCTCAGTAATCCAACAGTAACTGAGTATACTTTTATCACTTTTTCGGACTTGTAAAGGTTATACGAAAAATGAACCCCTTAGAGTTCCCTTTTAATCTCTTTTTAGACTCTCTAAACATGAAAAGATTGTCGAGTGATCTTGTTCTTTCCACGCTCGTAAAAGTATTTGAAGAAAATGTCTGATGAACATTAGGTTATCTCTTTTTCGGTCTCGTCAGACTAACTTACGAAAAATGACATTTTGGAGTTTTCTTTAAGTGTTTTCAAACTCTATAAATATGAAAAACCCCTGATTTTTCTTTCTTTGGAATCGTTAAACAAACATTGAAAGACCCATATGGGACCGAACCACTCCTTCCTGGGGTTCGTTAAATATACTCCAAAGGACTCATCAGAACGATAAGCTTACAGTTCAATAATATGTTATCCTCCTCAAGCTTGTGTAAAAATAAAGAGGTACTCACCAGAAATGGTGGGGGGGGAATTGGGAAAGAAATGTATCTAACCTATATTCTATGGAAGAGTCACTTTTGAACATGACAACCTTTCACTTTCTTTGTATTTAGGTTGGAAAATCTGCTTGTCTCTTGATCATACTCCTTTATAAGATTAAATTTTGGTTTGTGATCCCTTTCGTTGAGTCAGGGTTGCCAAGACAATTGTCATGTCATCAATATGTTCAAAGATAAGTTCAACCCGAAAAGCATTCTATTGCGTCGGACATTTCTACAGTCCTTAATCCTTCTATTGCGTCGACCATCCATGAGTCGGTTCTAAATCACTTGTTACTCTGACCTACATCAAATCGTTTTACCCGTTTCGTGTCATTGATGGGGGATACATTAAGGCCTTCCTGTGACGAGTCTTTTCCTGTCGACTTCAACTCATTATCCAGGT
Source organism: Picea engelmannii (assembly GCA_009831015.1). Taxonomy (NCBI): domain Eukaryota; kingdom Viridiplantae; phylum Streptophyta; class Pinopsida; order Pinales; family Pinaceae; genus Picea; species Picea engelmannii. Next base: position 1,446,134 of record ML779759.1, on the reverse strand, counting down.
ATTAGACTTAGAAACTAATTGGAACCTTGGAACTTGCATGCCTCAATGACAGGTTTCCTCACTTTCGACAGTGGGTTTTCATTATTGACCCCTGATTGGGAGATTCCTCTGAGTGTTTGACTTTAGCTCATTAATTCACATTCGTTGGATTGTACTAGTGTACCTTGGGAGTCATTGAGATTAATGGTGATTTCCCTCGCACTTGTTAATGATATTCATTAATGACCAGTAATCAAGTGGTTTCTACCATATTCAACTTCAACACATGTATTCGCATGGTTAGATTTTTACTATAGAGTGGTGGAGATGAAGACCCTGAATCTTTTCTGACAGATTCAGGTTGCATTGGAGTATATTCATATTGTACTGTTGCATAGATACAAAGTGTATGTCTCATGGCTATGTTCAAATTTGAGTCTTTAACACATAGATCCGCAGTGTATTTTTGGTGGCTATGTTCAGATTTGAGTCATATTGGCATGGATCCATAGTGTATGTTTGGTGGCCATGACCTGTCTTATTTGACATGGATCTTTTCATGTTGGCATTTATGATTTTATTCATTTGTATTCCGAGTATGGGAATTCCTACCTCAATGATGATATATTATTGTGTTGTATTTCCTTATTTGTTGGCAGGTTTTCGAACGATATGTTCCTTGTTCCCAACACACACTCGAGAAAGTATTTCATCTATCACTTTGTTCTAACTTCATACTTTGGGGGGCTCTCTGTTACACATTATTTTCATCATCCCTATGAATGTTAATTATGTAAACCTATATTTTGTCTTCAGAGGGATCAATGGCCTGAATTCCTGAGGAAAGAAGGGAGAAGAACTTTGCCTGAGAGATGAAATCATATTTTCCTTTGTAAAAACCCTAATAAGGAGGATCGTCGCACCTTGTCTAGTTATAGGGGTGCGATGATCTCGAATCGTCGCATATTGTACTATACATGGCCTGTGACATCGTTGCACTCTTCTTAGTTCTAGGGGTGCGACGATTTTAGTACGTGGGAAAAACGAGCATCTTATTGATGCTTATAGAAGGAGAAGATTCTATGGTGAGGTGGCCTCCGATCGGTTTGGATCTCACTCGCTTTTATGATTTAGTGGGATCATCCTAACCTCCTAACCTTATCCTCTTTAGCTTATAAAAGGAAAGGAGATCTCATGGAGAAAGTTAGATTGGAAATTTAGCTTGGGCTTGGTAGCTTGGGAAAGTTATATTTTGGAGCTTTTAGTTGGCTAGCTTTTGGTGTGAGCTTGAGTGATTTTTATGGCTTTGAGCTTTGCTTTGTCAAGATAGATCGTTGGTCTCAGAATATTTGGAGAAGAAGTGTGTGGGAAGCAAGGAACTATTGGAAGGGACGTTACAACATCAAGCCATCTAGTTGTATTCTTCTTTTCATATTTATAATACAGTAATATCTTTCTTTCCCATAAAATTTTTCTTATTTTATTGTATGACTCCTTGATCACATACATAGGTTTTGTTGAGTATACGTTGTTTCATTCACTTCGTTGGCTTGTGTCTTTTTATAGGGTCAGCATCCCATAAGTCTTGGAATGGAGCAAGGATGGCACTAGCAAGGAAAAACGACATTTAAAAGGTATGTCTTTTATCTCTTGTTAGTTAGTATGCTTGATGATTGAAACTTAGGGAAAGTTTTATGTTCTGTCTTGTTTTGTTCTAGTTTCTAGGTGGATCTAGGGAGATATATTTATGTCCACATTTACCGTTAAGTCCCATAATAGATAGGATTTGTGTTTTGGTTTCTTCATGTGTGCTACCCCCTTTTCATTTTCCCCACTTTCATTTTACACACTATAGTGCTTCACTTTTTATGTTTTTTGTTTAGGTAAAGGCTCTTTCACTTACTATCGATTGTTTGTTTTGCAACCTTTTTTTAGTGTATCAGTATGTTTCATCAATCTATCACACTCTCGAAAACAAGGTTTCTGCATTTTCAAGATACAGTTATTCTAAAATTGTGTCATTCAAATAAGGAAAAAAGTGATTCACAACATAAATGAATAGACAAAGCTAAGCTTTCAACACTATGCATTTGCAAAATGTAAGATAACTGAGGGATGTGTTTCCTTTAAGAATAATCTCAGAATCTTCTTGTCTTATTGTTTTTATTTTTAATTCAAATATGTGACTCTCTTTCATTGTGCCAAGAAGTGTGATACCTTTTTCTTCATTTGCCCCACTTTCAGTTTACAAACTATAGTGCTTCACTTTTTATGTTTTTTGTTTATGTAAAAGATCTTTCACTTGCTATAGATTGTTTTGCAACCATTTTTTAGTGTATCGGGATGTTTCATTGAGCTATTGAACTCTAGAAAACAAGTTTTTTGCATTTTCAGCATACAATTATGCTAAAATTGTGTTATTCAAACAAAGAAAAACGTGATTCAGAACATAAATCAATAGACAAAGTTGAGCTCCAATATTATATTCTTCCAAAATGTAAGATAGCCTATAAAATACCTAGGGTTTTCTAGGCTGATAAATAATGGAATTAGGTCGACTTGAAATAGCTAAATGGTTCAGCATCTCTACCAATAACAGGGCACATTCATAAAACCTCAACACATGAATATGATCAGTACTAAGTCATGGGCTTAATGGTTTCCAACATGAATTGGTCCTTCCTTGTAGTCTTATGTCAGCTCTCTCAGCTTCGATAGACCCTCGGCCTGTAGTCTTGTGGCTGATGTGTCACAGTGAATGGTTATTCTAGAATCTACTATATATGCATTGTACTTCTCCATGAAGAGAAATTAAATACCTAGTTTCAAAGTTTTTCTAATTCCATCTTGATTAATTATGAAACCTTGTAACAACATTTAATTTACACTTGCAGCCACAATTGCAACCATCATAAATAGGGGCACACACCTTCTCAAAATGCTCCATCTAGTTACAGTATATTTGGTTTCTAAGGGCCTTGTGGCAACATTTATGGTTACACTTGCAATGACAATTGGAGATTGTTTGCTTGTTCACTGCGCTTGGGGAGATTGGTATCACATCTCCACTAGCTGGTTGGTGGGTTGAGACAAACATTTAACTGGTAAGCCAAATTCAGTTTTTGATGTACAATAAAGAGACACAAAAGATAGATTAAACGACTTACAATTTTACAGATTTTGATTAAGTGACTTACATGTGCATAGTATGGGTATGGTTCCTCCAACAATACTATTTTCTCCAGTATGGCTTTGTTCCTCTCGTGGAGTAATCTGAAAATAATAGTGTTGAGCCCAATATTGCTAATCCCTCTTGTGAAGGCGGTGGAGAAGGTGGTCGCAGATTTATAGACGATGGTCGCAAGTTGTGAAGGCGGAGAAGGCCGAGGCAGTGGATTTAATGAAAGCCAAGAAACATTAAAAATCATTTGTTAGAGATTAAATCCTTGACATAAGTGACTATCAAGACTGTCAAGCATCGCCATCATAGAAAGAGCTTCATAAACTTAGGTTATCTAAAATTACAAACAAAAAGTGCATATGCATTATGGGAGAGTGTGCCTACACAAAACTTTGGGTAAAAATGCATCTCGGAAATAAGAGGTTGCGTAAAATTGCATCTCCAAAATAAGAGGTTGAATATGTTAACCAATAACATTTTTAATAAATCAAATTTAATGATTATAAAAAAATAACTTTTTCTTTTGGCTATGTATAACTTTAGAAAGAAGAAAAATATGAATAGTCAAAGGAAACGTAATTAGTGGTCAATGATGAATCGATCACTAGAGTCCTGGCCTTCGAAAGGGACTAAAATGTTGGTAATAATTTCCACTCCACCAATGCACATGCAGTCCAAGATAGCATGCTTATATTAGATAGAATTTAATTCCAACTTTTCATAGAAAACAAAGAATTTATCTATCCAAATATAGTAGGAATATTTTTTGAAGTTAAACATTTAACATTGAACACTTAACACTTAGTTATTAAGGAAAATTATCCACAAAAAACCTCATCTTAGCCATTTTTTTAACCAAAATAAGAGAAACGCTCTTATATAAGGAGGTGAAAAATATCTTCATATAAATATAAGTAAAACTAATAAAATAAAATTATTTTATATAACAATATGAAAACGTATTCCCTGGATGGGTTGACACATGGACTACATGCATCATTGGATGGGGTGAATATGAGGATATTTAAAGCCCCTCGCCCCCACCCTTCTCCCTTGTCTAGTTGCAATGGTTAGTTTGGATGAGTGCTAAGGTTTAGTGCATTGGGAATTAATGGAGATCCAGGCTTGGCTCCTCGACATCAGTACGAAATCGGTAATTAAAATTACTCCTACACTAATGGCTACCACAACCATCAATTCCTCCATCCTCCTGGTATTTTCATCCTACGGGGAGTTCTATATTGGTAATTTCAGTGTTATTCACAATATCATTTTGTTTGTTCAGCTCCACGCCTTGGCTTGCACCACTGGTGTTTACGTCTGCTCAGTACTCTACTCAGCCATGCCTTGCGAGAGAGGTAAGCCCTGACGAGGGCCAACCTATTACAGTTGGTTTGGCAGACCCAAATGCCTGGGACCAACCTCTCTATCTCTCATACCAGGCGCCTCGGACCACCCGAGTTCTTCTAGTCAAAATTGGTTTGAAAAATCTCAACCAGAGCCCCATCCTTCCAGTACACAGGGTCTCCATGGCGGGTGCCCGATGGAAGAAGAAATTCCACCCAATTGGGAGGAAATTCTTCATTTCCTCTCGTCAACCGCCTTGGAGAACTGGCTTGCCACCTGCACCACCACCTATTTCCAGGAGCCATTCGATACGGGCTACATTGTGGAAGAAGAAGTCTCTCCTCTGGAGGACCACTCGGGACAGATTTGCCCACCACCATGGACGAGGACCCTTCCACAGATTTCGCCAATACAAACGACTTCATCGTTGATACCATGTATGAAGACCCTGATGATGAACAAGCTCGTGATGATGAAGCTAATGAACAGGCTCACCCAGCTCCCAACTCTTGCATACTTATAGAAGACCACCTGGTCTTGATCTTCGAGATGTGAAAGGACCTGGCAGAGCAGCACCACCACCATAGCATCTTCAACAAGTGTTTGGATGCCCTATATGACTCCCTGTCAAGCGAGTCTAAGAAGAGTCGATGACTGACTTGCTTCCAACCTTTCGTCTTCCAACTTCGCGAAGATGAATGCCCGGGTTCATTCCATGTCTTGTACTTCCACAAGCTTTTTCTCTGGTTTAATTGCTAAGGTTTTGCATTTTTTGGACACCACACTCTCTGGTTCTGGTTCAATAGGTGGTCAGGGCACTCAGTCCACCGCATGTTCTGGTTTTCATGCATGTGGTAGAACAGGTGGAAAGTCCCCATGTTTGTATGTCGACAATTGTTGTTTTTTCTTAAAGTTTTGGAACAATGAACAGTCGTCTAGTCCACACATTTTGATTTCCACTACGGTGGCAGAACAACCGGCGTGCTTCAGTGTACACTCAGACATGCATGTTTTTTGCTAAAGAAAAGTAATACAATATTTTTATCTAAAAAAAAACAATATGCAAACTTATCTATATAAATATATAAGTAAAACTAATAAAACGAAAAGAAAAACTAAATAATGTTTAATATTTAATTCTATAATAATTATAATTATAATAATATCTAAATAATAAAATTATTCTTTTAATTAAAAAAAAAAATACAAGTTTTAAAATCTATTTTTTTAATTTAAATATAAGTAAAATTAATAACATAAAATGATTTTATATAACAATATGCAAACTTTTCTATGTAAATATATAAGTAAAACTAATGAAATGAAACACATATATATATAAGTAAAACTAATAAAATGAAATGAAAAGAAAAATAATGTTTAATATTTAATTTTATAATAATAATATCAAAATAATAAAATAAATTTTTAAATTTTAAAAAATTTATAAGATAAAAAAAAATTGCACTTAAGTTTTAAAATCTTTTCTTTTAATTTAATAAATTTTTATTTTAATTTAATAAATTCATGATTAAGAGAAAACCATTTTTTTTGTGTGATAATGTAAGACGAGGGTTAACACAAATCTATGCCTTTTGTGATAATATAATATAATTAATTGTAACCGGCATAAAATAGATATTCAAGAGTCTTAGAAACCTATGTCTATGTCGAAATGATGTTAGTTTATAATTAAGCCTCCATATATCAATTACAAAGAAAAAAACCAAGAGAAAAGAACTTGCCCCTTTTTGGTTTTTCCATGATAAGCCCTTTTTTTGGGATGTGATGTTGTTGTTCGAGATGTTTTTTTGGAAGAAGAAAAATGTCTAAGGCATCTCTAATTTATTTTATTCTCCAACTGATTATTGGATCAATGGGGTTAACTCTTCCTTGATCTTGCTTATGGTCATGACTATATTATTATGGATACTTAGTGTAACATTTATGGTCATGACTATATTATTATGGATACTTAGTGTAACATTTATGTTCATGACCATATTATTATAAATACTTAGTGTAACATATATGTAGTTTATTTGGAAAAATTTTTACTTGAATCTTTTCCAAGTCATTTTGGTACATGAATTTGTGTGATACTGCTTTGTCTTAGTTGTAGTGGTTTAGTCAACCTACACCTATTACAATCAAACTACACCTCTTTACTTAAGATCTTCCCATAACTTTTTTTTAAGTTATAAAAATTTAGATGCCCAGTCAAGTCTAACACAACTTAGCTCATCCAACATCAGCCATGTATTCAATTGCAGTCTTAAAACATGACAACAATACTAACGCTTAGCCAATTTACAATACTTAGCAAACTAACAATAAAGCAAAGAAAATAAGCATCCAATAGACATAAGAAATTCATAATCCAATAAAAGCATAGGCAACACCCATGGTAGGTGCAAAACACTTTATTATATGAAGAATATTTACAATGATGTACAACAAGGGAGTGTGACCAAATTTCTATAGCTTGTTTATAGACTACAATTGCAAAGGAAAGCAACCTACATAACTATTAATCCAACCCCTAAGAAAAGGGGAGTTTCATCCTCTTGCTTGCGACCTTATTATAGTTGTGCAAGGAATATAAGGATGGTAGTAGTAATCCAATTTCCCAACATCCTTTCATAGATCTAACCAATTCAAAAAATTGTTTCCATGATAACCTACCGCTATAATGTTGTTTACATTTTTCAATCCATACATTCATCCAGTTAAGATTGTTTGTAATGTATAAATACAATGCATCCCAATATTGAGCAACTGAATAAAAAAATCATAATTCACCAATGTTAAATATTAGTTATAACCATGGTAAATATTAATAATTGATGAAATAATAGATATTAATATATTAATGAGTATGATCATATACACAAAAAATGAAAAATGTATTTG
>ML779759.1:1422220-1432298 GCA_009831015.1 Picea engelmannii | reverse complement strand
GCTGGTTTGTTCTGCTGGGCGGATCTCAGACATCTGCTGCAATCCCATGACCAAGAAGGAGAGATTAGACTGTGGAAGATAATCTTGAAAGAGATCGGCTTGAATGTTTCTCCCGGTTCTTCTTGCCACTGTAGTGAGCCTGGCTGGTTTAAGTTCTGCTTTGCTAATATGAACGATCAGACCGTGCAAGAGTCGCTGAATCGGATTAAGCTCTTTATGGAGAGCAAGAAATAAATCAGCGATATGATCGGAGAAGAGGCATGGTTAACTGATTGAGATTGCTGCGTGTCCATATGCTTGCGGCCCGAAGAAGCAACCAGATCGGATATGACACAATGAGACGTGAAAGTGAAGTTTTAGTTCATTCAAATAAATTGCATTTCGACTCAGGGTAGATTGGTTCGTGATGTGTTTCTCCATGATTGCTTGGAGGTCATGTCCTAGCCTCTTTTCCTTAGACTTGCAAGTGTAGATTAATTCATGACGTGTGCATCCAAGGACCACTGGAAGATATAACACTCCTCCAAGAAGTCTCAAAAATAATTAAACTAAAGTTTTGAACATGGTAGACTTAGCGAAATGCTTCTACGAAATAGTTCTTCAATTATGTCTCTTTTGTAGTTCCATAACAATTCATGAATTTTGAGCCTCCTCTCGGCACTGCATGGGACCAGATCAGAATCTTTAAAAAAAATCTTAAATTATTTCGAAAAAGAAAAAAGATCTTAAATTAGTTTTAGTTTGAAAGAAAAAAGATGTTATATTAGTAAATATAAAGTTGTCTTTTACAAAATACATCATCACAAGCAAGGAAGTATAATATCAAAAAAAAACAAAAGCCATCTTTAAAAAAAGCTTTTTACATAAAAGAGCATAGTCTTCAATTGTTTACAATTTTTTTTTTAACTATTGCCATTCTTTCAAAATGACCGGCATGAATTCTAGTACCTTTTGCATAAAATAAGACATGTGTAATGCCTGCTTTGACAACTAATCAACGTCTTTGTTGTATTCCCTGTAACTATGTTGAGCTTTCAAATGCTAGAACTTTCCACTCAATTGTAAATTTGACATCCATGGTTATAGATTAATCACCTGCACATTATTTTTAAAGGAAAACCAGTCAAGTATTATCTTCGAGTCACTAACCAACTCTAATATTTTAATATGTTTGTATTGAACAAAGAACAAGATACTCCAAAGTGCCAAAAGTTCACCCCTGGTATTGGTTCGAGGACCACCAAACCCAACTCTAGACACTTTAAGATAGCTCATGCACCACATTTTGAACCCTCACGTTGTGAGACTCAGTCAAAGAAGCCAACATCCAGATTCCAATCCAAAATGGAGGCCTAGTAATTCTATGTTTGTGAGTAATCTGATTTTTTTTTATTTTCACCAAAGTCTTGTAAAATTATGTTACAGACCCTAGCCATTCAAATATAATCATATTTCTATGTTTCTAAATTTCCCAACAAATATAGGTCATTCAAATATAATCATATTTCTATGTTTCCAAATCTCCCAACAAATATAGCAAGGTAATTCTTTCTGTTGGCACAGGGGCAGACCCGAGGTTCAACGCTCAAGAGCGCACCAAAAAAACCTTAACTACCGGCCCTTTCGGCAACATCTGCGAAGCAGATGAAGTCTCACTCGAGGTAGAGGCAAGGGTGGTTTCAGGACTCAAGTGTCTGAAACCTTAGTTGGGACACCGATCTGTGATTATATCTATTACAAGGCACTTAACATAGATCATTCATCTATATTTAACCCTTATGGTACTTCGCATATGGCACAGAGCATCGTAGTGAATACTTAGACTAAAGATGATTCAGTACGTAGCCACAAAACATAGATTAGATTCAACAGATCAAGCACTAAACATCTTATATATCAGATCTAACATTCATTCTTATATCATAAGCACATAGCATAACTAGATCTACTTAATCAAAACAAGCACTTAGCCAAAAGGAAACAACACTTGGGTCAAAGAACATAGCACATTACACAGAGTTACTGTGGTTCACCCCCACCCTGGGGCTACGTCCACAAAGTCTTCTTCTTTATATTATCTTGGTCAAGCAGTTATAGCACAGAGCTTCAATGACCCTTACTTCGCACAAGACAAAAGATCTGTGCAACTCGCTAGATCCTTCTTCCTTTCACTCAGCACAAAACCACAACAACTTGCACTTAGCCTTCCGATCTCCTTACAATCATGCACAGAGCACTTCTTATACACATCCGATCACACAAATCCAGCTACTAGCACTAAGCCTTTAGCTATACATTTGCACTAAGCTGTCCCCCGTACTTACATTGCCTAAGTATCTATTTATAGATTACAAAATGGGCCTAAACATGGGTAAACCCACGGGCCGACATCCCTTTCCCTTTACATCAACAAAAAAACTCTGAAAGGTACCCCAAAATAGGTCTTTCTTGCTTTGCGCTGCGCTCCACCTTTGGCAAGTTGTCGCAGTCCCAAAATGGTCAAATATGACCAAGTATACTTCAAAACTTAGTCAAGGGCCAACAACCCCCCAACACTCACATGTGACTCGTCCCGAGTCACTCAGGTCTGTTCAATTCTGCCTCGAATGCCTCGAGCTTGGCTCGAGCTGCTGCTTTCCTCGTCAGACATATTTGCGGGGTTTACTGCAACAAGTAGGTCTGCTGACCATTCCTTGGTGATCTCCTCCAAGTCTTCCTTTGTCATCTTGTAGTAGGATTGGAGCTGATGTTTATGTTCATCACCGCGCATTGTAATGTAGATGAAGTGACGATATGCGCTAAACTTCATCAAAGGTCTAAACCTATGAAGTGTGTTTGTGGTGATTCACGGTGTAGACTGAATTACAATTTTCTGTTGGTTGAAGTAGGCGTGGAAGACAAAATTAGACTACCACTGCTTGTTCATGTCGCTGGAGTACCACAACGTATAGAACTTCGTGGTCAGTGGTTCAAAAGTTTCGTTCTCCAAGAAAGTGGCTCCCTCTAATAGCTCCCAAGCGATGAAAGTGATGAGTATGAGTAGCCAACTAAAGTGGAACTCATACCCTTGGTCTTGTGCACCTCTGCAATCCAGTTCTAACTGGTTGACGAGATACTGCACCGAATTCATCTGTAGTCCCTCGACGCTCTTCCTTGTGAGGTCAACTACGAAGCCAACCACCTGTGTTGGTCTGTTCTTATGAACTAATTTGCCCGCGATCAACTGACATGCAAGTCGCATTGTGCCTCTCTGGATGGAGGCTACCTTGTAGCCTCGCGTGCCCTTCTCTACATCGCCATAAGTTTCCTTTATCCGTTGTGCTAGTGATCGGTCAGAGGTCTTGCCTAGGTAAAAGTGCTGTGGGTCAGGGCCTTGCATGTTGAGTCTTGTGATCCGATTGATCAGAGTTGGATCCACAGTAATGCGACAGTCCAACCATAAATATCCATCAAGGTAGCAAGACAGCAACAACCTAACGCATGCATTGACTTCCTGGTGTCTGTCGAAGTGTGGGATCTTCATTACGTTGAGCAGTGTGGACTGCATGAGGTTCTGGGTGCAGGACCGTGGGACAATATTAGGATTACGGCCTTTGGTATTAGTTAAATATTTATGCGGAACCAACATGTTGTAGGTTTTGCGATCTCCAAGGTTAAAATCACTGAATTTTAGTGTTGCGAGCTTATCCTGGTCAGCACGTACTGCGCACACTCCTTTTGAAAGATACATGGTGATCAAGTTGTAGTCAAAGTCTCTGGGTACATTGTTGCGGTTAATCTTTCCACTCAAAGGTGGGATGTAAACCGACAAAATGCGTGGGATCAACTTGGCGTTTGCAATATCATCTTTGTGTTTTGTTCTTGTCTCGGTTGTGGTTCTGGAAGGGCCTGCGCCACGAGCAGTGGAGGGAGAAGCTTGGACTCCTCCTGACGATGATGTTTGCACACCTGCAGACATCCTTCTCTCTGACATCACTCTCTCAGCGATTAGGTCAGTCAAAACTTCTTCAACTACTTTCTCAACAACGCTGAGCTCGTCCGACATACAAGCTTGGGTGCACTAGCTCAGATGTGAAAATGACGTCTGAGATTACGATGAACAATAAGGCAACAAGGCAATGATCACAGGGTGAAGTAATCTCAAGGTTCAAGCTCAAATTCTCACTTAGCAAAAGTATGCACAGTGCGTGGCTCGACGGACTAAGTAGGGAAACTTAGCAACGATATGCTTCCAATGGATATGGGGCCTGCATTAACTCTGTTATATCCGTTCTGGTGATGTTCAATGGTCTAGTGGGAACCCATAATTGATTTTTCACCCGTTCGAGGTGGAAGTCGAATGGGTATATCGATCCAATAGTTATATTACTGGGCCATGGCGAAGTGCTAGATGTCGTTATTCTGATATCTCGGCGAAGCTCAATTCTTATGACTTTTCCCTCTGCAAAGTTCCTTCTGGAGTCGTCTGTAGCTTTCTGATTTTGACCCTCTTCTTACTTAGCCTCCTAGCCTTTTTCCCAGTGAGCTTAGTCTCGGTCACCCTCTTTCCATTCTATATCTTATCTTCTCTTAACATAATCACTTCGCGTTGCCTAGGATCTTTCCTCAAATCCAAGGGTAATACTCCTTCATCATATGGGTTAGATATTTCGGTGTTTTGTTGTTCCTCTAACGCTCTTATAGCTTTGACATCCAGGTTCCTAGTGTTTAACAGCGGAGATCTGTTCTCTTGTTCCTCCATCAAGTAGGCAATCCTTCTAGTCATAAATTCCATGAGTTCTTGCTTCTTCTGTTCTAGGGCTTCATTTCTTCTTTCCTTCGGATCTAGTCTTTTTCAATCCAGATCTTTCCTAGCAAAGATGGAAATGGGGAATGGTCCTCAATAAATCTAATGACTTCGAACTCTTCCTCTGTCGAAGTTCCATGGGTATTCATAGCTATCTCGGTAATTCTGCCACATAGGGTTACCATTTTGCCTTTAAATAATCTGATGGTTCCTAGTGAAGGGACCAGAGCAGGCCTTCCTAGGGTTTCCCAAGTTCTTTCTGTCATAATATTCATCAGTGTTCCCTCATCCAGGGCACAGTCAATGTCGAAGTCTCCTATTCTTACTTCAATTTTCTCCTGTTCTTTGAAGATCTCTGACAAACTGACATCCTTATGATCATATAGGGTTTCTTTTAATTTCAGTAACATGATCTCTGATTCTTTCTGGGGTTCTTCCATAATTTTAGTCTCTTGATCTCCTTTAGAGTTTGCTTGTTCCATATTTAGTTTTTCAAGTCTAGCAATCATTTTAGGTCAATCCAATACTTCATGGTCCATAGCTTTACAACAAAGGTAGCTAGGGTTTCTCCCAGGGCATTCCTTAGCAAGATGGCCTGGTCTTCTGTAACAGTAACAAAGAGTTAATCCTCTCTTTCTCTTCAATGATCCCTAACTCTTCTTGTACTGTGTGCTAGGATCATAATGGTTGGCCTGCAAAAATTTCTTTCTAGGATCCTGCATCCACTTGTTAGTCCAATCATTCTTTCTATGCATAGGTATAACATATCTATCATTATACTTATCATATCTATTCATATCAAACTTTCTTTCATCTATTAATGCCCTAGTTTTTAAGCTAGGACATAATCTATCAAACATACCTAGATCCATGTTTTAGAAAAAAAAATTCACTTATCTACAGAGCACAAAGCTTCCATATCTAAGACCTTTTGACTATTCTTACCTTTATTAGAGCACATAGCTTACATATATTACCTCTTTTCTGCATATCTGACTTCTTTTTTTCAGAAATTTCCACTTTTACTTTTCTTAGAGCACAGAGCGTTCAGATCTCGCTTCTTTTCTTTGGATCTGATCTTCCTTTCTTCAGATTTGACCTTATTCCTGGTACAAAGTTGCATAGGTTGAGTAAACAACTGCGCACTAGGGCAACAAATCTACGCACAGAGCTTTATTTTTCACAACGTTTCTTTTTCCTCAGTTCCCAACAATCACCATTTTAGGTCCTGGCAAGGGAACCATTTGTTGGCATAGGGGTAGACCCAGGGTTCAACGTTCAAGAGCGCACCAAAAAAACCCTAACTACTGGCCCTTTCGGCAACATCTGCGAAGCAGATGAAGTCTCACCCGAGGTAGAGGCAGGGGTGGTTTGAGGACTCAAGTGTCTGAAACCTTAGCTGGGACATTGATCTGTGATTATATCTATTACAAGGCACTTAGCATAGATCATTCATCTATATTTAACCCTTATGGTACTTCGCAGATGGCACAGAGCATCGTAGTGAATACTTAGACTAAAGATGATTCAGTACTTAGCCACAAAACATAGATTAGATTCAATAGATCAAGCACTAAACATCTTATATATCAGATCTAACATTCATTCTTATATCATAAGCACATATCATAACTAGATCTACTTAATCACAACAAGCACTTAGCCAAAAGGAAACAAGACTTAGGTCAAAGCACAGAGCACATTACACAGAGTTACCGTGGTTCACCCCCACCCTAGGGCTACGTCCACAAAGTCTTCTTCTTTATATTATCTCGGTCAAGCATTTACAACACAGAGATTCAATGCCCCTTACTTCGCATAGGACAAAAGATCTGCGTAGCTCGCTAGATCCTTCTTCCTTGAACTCAGCACAAAACCACAACAACTTGCACTTAGCCTTCGGATCTCCTTACAATCATGCACAAAGCACTTGCAATACACATCCGATCACACAGATCCAGCTACTAGCACTAAGCCTTTAGCTATACATTTGCACTAAGTTGTCCCCCGTACTTACATTGCCTAAGTATCTATTTATAGATTACAAAATGGGCCTAAACGTGGGAAAACCCATGGGCCAACATCCCTTTCCCTTTACATCAACCCAAAAACCCTAAAAGGTACCCAAAAATAGGTCTTTCTTGCTTTGTGTTGCGCTCCATCTTTGGCAAGATGTCGCAGTCCCAAAATGGTCAAGTGTTACCAAGTATACTTCAAAACTTGGTCAAGGGCCAACACTTTCCAATACTCTATATCCTTGATCCAAATATAATAATCACATAAGAGTCCTCCTCCCCAATTCCTCTGTAAATGAAATTCATTTATATTTCCAAATCTCTTTGGTAAACAAACAATCAACAATCAAATGATTCAAAGATTCCTCCCTTTCTCCACACAACACACATCTACTTGGGCCAATCAATCCTCTTTTTGACAAATTATCCCAAGTTAGTATTCTATTTCCAAGCATCAACCATCAAAATTATTTTATTCTCAAAGGAAACTTCCAATTCCAAAGATCTAAAAACCACTCCTTTGAAATTACCTCATGGTCATTTAAACATTGTACCTCATGGACCTGTTTTGCATTAACTTGTCCTCCTTTATTATCCCAAGATCATACTAAAGTATCATTCTCATCATTTAACGCAATACCAATCCAAATTAGTCCCTTTACATAAATTTCTCGTTCCTCTTTCTTTTCTCCAGCTAGTCCAAGAATCTCTGCACTTTTCCATCTTGAAATATTTTGATTTCCATTAGCTGAAGAAACTACCTATGCTAGTAACTTTATACCATTTGAGTGTAGAGTACTTATTAAATTCATAAACAATTTATAAAAGGATTGTGCTCAAATCAACATATCCATACCTATCCTAATATCCCATCCATTCCCCGGTTTCCAAGCAAGTCAATCAATAATTATAGGAAAGGAAGCAATTAGTTTTGTCCATCAGTTTGAAATCCCTTTTCACATTCTTTCTCCATTCCCTAAACCAATCAACTACTGATTTCTTTTTCAAGTACTTCTTATGAATCACTTCATGCTAGAGTCTTGGAACCATAAGGCTCCTCCAAAGACTCTTTCTTGCCAAAGCTTTTCCAAACCAGAAGATGTTTTTTATACCCCAACCTCCTTTCTTTTTTGGTTTGACAATCCTTTTCCAGTTTACCATATGTATACTTTCTTCTTTCTTTTTTTCCAGTCCATAAAAAGTTAAACATCCTTCTTCTTATTTTATTTAAAAGACCTATAGGGATCTTAGCCATAGAAATTCAGTGTACACGAATGCTTTCTAAGACTGATTTTACAAGAGTAAACCTTCCTCCTAAGGTGATCCATCTATGGATCCAATTTGAAATTCTTTTTTCAATTTTTTTTGTAGCCAACTCCAATCACTAAGAGTATAACAATTTGGTTTAATAAAGAACCCCAAATATTTAAAACCAACATCTAGAGATTTTACCTCATAAGGAAGATTTTTTCTTTTAAAACTGAGAGCTCCTCCCCTGTCCATCCCGCTTCTAAGAAAACAGACTTATGTTAATTGAAGGACATATCTGCAACATTACGAAACAAATCAAGTGCCTCCTTTAAATCTCACCATTATGTGAGAGAATCATTCCCAAATAAAATAACATCATCCACAAAGAGTAAGTGTGTAATTCTGGTTCCATTTGCAACTAAGACTCCTTCAATTTTACCTTTTTCAACAAGATTCAAAATGAGTATACTATGTCCTTCCACAATAAGTAAAAATAGTAGTGGAGAAAGAGGACAACCTTGCCTCAATCCTCTAGAATTTATGAAAAAATTGGATGGAATTCCATTAATTAAGACAGAGAAATTTGTAGAACTTACACACCCCAAAATCCAATCAGTTGCTTCTAGACTTAGACCAATATGAAGTAAAACTAATCTTAGAAAACCCCAATCGACCCTATCGTAGGCTTTCATCATATACAATTTCAAGACCAAATCTTTTAAGATTTTTACCTTTATACTATGCAAAGCCTCCTGTGCCACTCCAATGGCATATGTGATTTGTCTACCCTCCAAGAAGCCAAACTATTCCTTTGAAATACTTGTTGAAAGGAACGATTTGATTCTAGTATCAATGATTTTTGTAATTATCTTATATGTCAATTTACACAGGGAAATGGGTCTAAATCCTTCAAAGGAAACATGCTTATCACTTTTCAGAATGAGTGCTAGAAAGGTATCATTTAGGGCTCATGTAACCTTTCCTTTCAATCTATACTCCTCCACCAAAAACAACAATTCAGGCCCCAAAAGATAGAAAAACTCCAAAAATAATTCAACAGTCGAGCCATTCAGACCAGAACTTTTTGATACATCAAACCCTTTTAAAGTTGTCAACACTTTAGATAGTAAAACAAGATCTGCAATTTTTTTTCCTTCTTCCTCAGAAAAAATCCTAGGATAAACTCTAATAACATCTAATTGTTGTATACTAGAGAGATTCTCCTGAGCTTTGAAGATATTCTGGGAATATCCTATTGCTTCTTTTTTAAAATCCTGTTGGCTTGTAATTAGGAATCCATCCAACTTTTAATATCCCAGAAGGCATTGGTCTATTTTCTATAATTCGCAAAGTCATGAAAAAACTTTGTATTCCTGTCTTCCGATGCAAGCCAATTGATCCATCTCATTTGTCTCCAAATTTCCTCATCCTTCTTTAAAAGTTCCCCTTTACTTTTTTCTTTCTCTAAAACAAAAACTTTATCTTCATCCTTCTCTAAACCCCCAAGAAAATGAGTATAAAGAATATCTAAATCTACTTCACATTGGGTTAGTTCCTCCTTAGAAAACTATTTTTTTTTCTCTCCCATCCGATGACCAAGGATTTTATCAATTTGAGATTTTGTACTAGTGAATCCATTGGGGATGTGATCCATGTACCCAAAATCATGTTCCAATTAGTCCGCACTAACTTCACAAAAGCTGGTTTAGTCAATGAGGCATAATTGAGTTTAAAAGGATAACTAATATTTTCTTGTTCTTGATCCAGTTGAAAAACCACAGGCATGTGGTGATAAATATTAACATTTACCATCGAAGACTTGTATCTGTAACCAAACAATGCCAAGTTTTCATTAATTAAAAAGAAATCCAATCTCTTAGCAGCAAAATCCTGCTCTCCTCTTCCATTCCTCCAAGTTGGAAGAAATTTGACAGGTTCCACATTTACTAATCCTTCTTCTTGAAACAGTTGATTAAAGTAGGAAACCATAGGATCAATCCTAGGAAATGATCCTCAAATTTCCCTT
>ML779759.1:1401310-1418815 GCA_009831015.1 Picea engelmannii | reverse complement strand
TCTCTGTGAAGATAAATATACATCTATTTTAGTTCTAATTTAATAAGTATTGAGAGATAAATAAAAAACATAATTCGATCGATCTTCCATATTAAAATGAATATATGTTAATGTTTTTTATTATAATTTTATAATTATTATTTAAAAAAAAAAAAATTGTTAATGAATATTTGTTACTATTTTTTACTATAGTTTTATGATTATTATTTTTTTATAGTTTTATGATTATTATTTTTTTTAAGTATTTTTTTAATGATTATAGTTGATAATTTTAAATTTTTCAAATTTATGTCAATGTTTTTTCAATTTAGTTTATTAATATTACAAAGATAGCATATCTACTAGATATATTTAACTACTCTTAATGCAATAAGATACCAAAATCATAACAATGTAATAGTAAGACAATATCATTGTTGTAAACTTGCTAGAGAAATGAACTGAAATCATTAAACCAAAGTTTTAGACATGATCGACTTATTTAAATGCTCGGGAAAAACAATTCCTTCATGAAATATGTTTTTTATGTATCTTTACTCACATTTCATTTATATATTAGCATCCTTTCATGGGAATCCACATGATATGTTTGTTAATATTTCCTTCACAAAATATGTTTGTTTTGTATCTTTACTCACATTTCATCTATAAATTAGCAACCTTTCATGGGAATCCACATAATATGTTTTTTTTTTATATGTAATCACCTTTCGTTTTTAAATTGGTAATGTTGGAAGAGGATCCTCATATGACTAACTTTTCAACCACTCAATAGTGATTATGCTAAGAGAATACACCAAACTCATAGGGATGTATTAGCAAAACAATATCATCATTATGAACTTACTAGAGCAATGTATAAACTATGCACAATGCCTTCCACCCATGCATGCCTCCCCCTCCCATAATAGCCCCTCCCAGCCATACATGCACCTCCATCTAATGKCCCTCTTACCCATRTATKCTTCTCCTTTGKATCCCCCTCCCACCCATGTGTGTTACAAAAGGGATCTCAATACTTCCATGCCAATGTCTGTGTAGAAGTCGCTTTAGGCAAATGCCTCCCTGACACTCTCTTCCTCTATTTAGATGGAAGGATTTTCCATCAATATCTAGACTATAACATTTTGTCATTTAAACAAAATATCTAACATGAATATTGACACATTTCCATAGACTACTCGAAATCCCAATATACATGGATGAAGCAAGTCAACCTACAAAGAGTAAACAACCAAAATATTAAAATTAATTTAAGACTAATCGCAAGAAAAAACATCAATTACAGCATAAGTATTTGAAGTCCAATGAAAACATCATGTTCTATAATTGTTTCCCATCTCTAGTATATTTAGAGATCAATGACACAGAAGTCGAGTGAAACATCCCCATTATAATCCCCAGTTTGATGAATGCTTATGTAGATACAATATGTGGCCACGACCAAGCAATGTAATATGTGCATTGTATTTCAATGTTTTAATAATAAAATGTGATGCTAGCTGTTGTAATACCTTTGTTTCCCCCACTTCGTAAATATAACTATAACTAGCTAGGAAAGTATGGTAAACTATATATGTGTGAATGTTTGATTTGATGAACCTTTGTATAAAAGATCAATTTATGTATTTTCTATTATTAATAGAAAATGGGTAAGTGTTTCATAACTGCTGAAAGGGGGGTTTGCCAAGATAAACCATGGATGTGGCGAGAGAGATGGTGAGGGAAACTAGGAATGGTTGATATGACCCTCACCAAACCAGTACCTTACTGGATGTAATTTCTCAACAATCCTCTGACCCAAAAATGAATTACCAATTAGGTTGATTTTTGGAAGGACCTCCTCAAGAGTTAATGAGGATATGGGGCAGGGTACCCATCTGTAAGGCTCCCAAACCTAACCACGAGTTGGGGATTTAGACCCAAGAAACCTTGCTGAGAAAAGAAAAATTTAGCGGCAGAGGAAGATCTGCAAGGAAGTAGAGGGGATAAAACGATCTGGAGAAGAGAATAGAGCACCTGTAGCTCTTTGGTTCGAAAAAGAACAGAGAAATAAGCTCGTTCTGGGAGCAAGAAGCCATGATCATGGTTTTTGTTACAAGCTGATAAATGAGGCTGATGAGTGACTATGGAATTACTCGTGTGGACCTCCTTGCTTGGCACAAAGAAAACTAGTTTCCAAGATCTGGTGGTGGGAGGAGAGTAGCCTTCATCCCTGACTGTCATGGAGCAAGAAGAAAGAGTCTCTCTCATAGCATCGTGGTCTAGCTCAGGGGTGGATAGCGGTAAATCCATTCAAGAGTGGTTGGGCCTATGGTTGGGTGGAAACAGACACCCCTTTTAGAAGTTGGTTCACAAACTCTGGTCTTCTGATAAGTATTTTCATACTATATGTGTTGAAATGAAAATGGTGGTTGAATGCATGCATATGGTTATGACTAAGTTCTGTATTGAATGATTAAAGGTATAAATATGTATTGTCTCTCTGTGAACCCATGCTTTGAAGGGTCTTATGTTTTCCTCAGCTTAACAGTTAGAAAGTTATGGGATGTAAATCTGCAAGAGTGGCATAGAAGGATAATTGGGATGCTCAAGTCCTGTTGGCCTCCAGAATCTACCTTCGTGGAAATACTATGTGCAAACCTGATGGAAGGAGGGTGCCTCCTTTGGATATTTCACCCATGTGATCGAGAGGTCATGCCTGTGTCATTAACCAATTTAAGGCTAAGAGTTTAGCGCGTAGCCCACAATAGATTTCAAAGGACCCATGTGACCAGGGTTTGGGAACCCTACGCTAAACCCGAAAGGAGCTTATCATTTATGACTTCGTAACTCCGAGAGTTTGGAGGTGCGAAGTGTTTCGACCCTACCATTTGTAAACAGGATGAAGACAACTGATAGTTACAAATACCTATAAGGTTGAACAATGCATGGAGGTCTCCCTAATCATGGCAGATACACGTTCCCCACCGTTAAATGTCGATCCTTTATTCAAACCCAAATTGACATGAGCCATAGATCTGGGAAGAATCAAAAGTCCCCTTGGACGTTGGATGTACTCCAAGGAAAATTCAACAAAGTTCCACTTTGGGAGAGTGGAGTAATGTTAACACCGAAACCCCTGAAGGCCAGAGTGGCGAATTAACATGGATTGTGGATCTAAGGATCCTTCGAGATCTCCCTTGGCCTTTAGATTTAACTTGAGGTCAGCCCAATGTTTCCACTCTGGGGAAAACAAGGAAGTTACACCGTGAACCGCCCGAAGGCCAGAGTGGTGAATTAACATGGATTGTAGATTTGGGGATCCTTCGAGATCTCCCTTGGCCGTTAGATTTAGCTCGAGGTGAACCCAACACTAACTGCTCCGAGGATAACAAGGAAGTTATACTGCGAACCCCTCGAAGGCCAGAGTGGCTAATTAAGATAGATCGTGGATCTAGGGATCCTTCGGGATCTCCCCTGGCCGTCAGATTTAGCTTGAGGTCAACCTAGTGATGACTGCTCCGAGGAAAATGAGGAAGTTACACCACTAACCCCCCAAAGACCGGAGTGACAAATTAGCACGGATCGTAGCTCTGGGAATCCTTTGGGATCTCCCTTGCCCATTATATTTAGCTTGAGGTTAGCCCAATGTTGACCGCTTTGGAAAAATGAGGAAGTTACACCGTGAACTCCCTGAAGGCCAAAGCCCCAAAGTAATGGAGGTTGTGGATCCAGGGATTATGTGGACTCCTAATAACCATGAGATCAAAGGGCTGGGAAGCTATTGGTTTGAGAGGACGTGGCACCCTCACGTCACACAAGGTGACATGGACCCATATTACATGTGCCACATGTCACCTATATTTGTGCATCTACAGACCCCATGGGTTGATTAGACTGTGACACGTTTCACCCCCTGTGGGGGCCATGTGTAAGCTCTATCGTGACACTTGTTTGGCATTGGGATCATCTAACAGGTGGGGTATTCGTGACCCATATGTACTCTCCATCATGTATTACACGTCATCCCATGTGATAGTGGATTACTTCAGTAGTTTGGGACTCTAGGAGTGTGGACGTTTGGAGCGTAGTGTCATAGATCTGCGTAAGGAATCGGAGGTTGGGTACATGTGGAGAAATCTCGGGGTCCTTCGCAACTTCGCTAGTCTGACGTTCCATAAGAGTGAGTGTGTTAACCCTTTGGGACTCCTGAAGCCCGGAGTCTTGGAATAAATCATGATCGCTAACTTTTGGAGACCCAGGGTCCACTGATCAAGGCCCTTTGTAACTTCATCAGTTAGACACTCCAAAGATATCACATGATGGAGCGAGAAACATATCTGAAGCCCAAATTCCCAAAGCCCCTTTCCAACTGTAGGATTTCGGTGGGAGATGTGGACCGTTTATTTCCTTTGCTATTTGGCGATCCAGGAATTCAGTGTTCGGGAGGAACGTCATGCAATACTGTTGGAACTCCTGAATTCTAGGAGTTCTGAAGGCCCAAAAAGGCTCATCTAGACCGTTGATTCCCTATGTTATTCATCGATTCGGGAATTCAACATTCGGGAGGAATGCCATGCAATACTATTGGAAATATCGAACTCTAGGAGTTCTGAAGTCCCAAAACCTTCGCTATGCATACCTTTTAGCTCCTGGTTTTCAGCCTGAGGTCACAAGGAGGACTCTGCTACCTGGTTTTGGCATGTAGTGTGAGATGTAAACTTCAGGTGAGAAGAAGATGAGGGTTTTTTCTTAGGAAGGGATCGGAAATGAACCGAGAGAAAGTGAAACTTCGATGTCCCATTCCTTAGATGTTCCTTTAAGGGTTGGGTGTGTTACAAATTGGTATCATATCATGGAAAGAACACTTGGCATGCTTGGGATCATGCACAAGTCGCCTAAAAATATTATTAAATAAATTTAAGGGATAACACCCTATCTTACCCCCCTTCTTTAAGAAACTTATCTAAACCTCTACTGAAGAGAGGAATGAAACCTTCTACCATTGATCTATATTTTGGGAGATGTCCATTGCATGTTGCTAATATTCCCAACTAAAGAAGTTGAATTCACTTTGCAATTGTATGTGTTGTTCATGAATCAGTATATCATTAACTAATAAAAAATGTTTTATCAACACTCAAGCAGTCAACGAACATCAGGAAAACTACAACCTAAGGGATTGTGATGTTGAGCTAGATATATACCATATATTCCAACACTTAATTGTCAACCCGGGAAGGTAGACTTTGAGGAACCAGTACAATATGTACAAGAATGGAGTCAAACTTATCTTGCTTATAGGAATCTCAAATATTCACACCTCTATCTAATTCATAATGAAAATGCTCCTACTAATGAAATTCTTGGAAACAATCCACTTGAAGTAGTCTAATTGAAATAACCTTGCTACAACTATAAATCTGATCTTTGGTTTCTTAAAAGGAAAATGATCCACAATACTCCTTCCTTAATCATTTCTTCATTACATCCAACTTTGAGCTATCATGAGAGAATATTGAGAATTATGAATTCATAATTACAATCATGACTACAACTAATTCCATCGATTTCTCAGGATAAGAATCTTAACTCAACTTGATATCCTAGATCATTACTTTCATATTTCACCAGATCACTTAATCTGAGATTATGCTATTAAACCAAGTATTCTCTTAAAATCAAATGACTATCCAAATGTGAACTTTAAACCAACAACCAATCCTTATAACTTCAAAACTTCAACATCTTATTCCAAATAAACTGAACCAATCTGTAACACATTCTGCTAAGAAATGAAAAACTGAATTGAAATCACTTAAGCTGCTAACTGTAACCTTATTACTCCTTAATTGTTCTAAGCAAATGAAAACTCCCCAAATCATGAACAGGACTGAAATTAAACTGCTAGAAATTAATCACAATTTCTAAAAAAAACAGAATCTACAACAGTCCTTCTATTATGACTGAAGATGCACTGAAAACCTAGGCAAGGGGGCCTTCCTATCCAAGTTACATCGATAATCAATTATCAATCCATTCTCATAGACAAGCTTCAGAATTAATCAAAGACAGAAAACTAAAATAAGAAATGCATTCTTGTTCTATTCCATCTACAAACAAATGATTACATTCCTCTATGCTTTGTTCTATCTATCAGCTATTCCCCATCATATCTACCCACATCTCTCATTTCGATCCTCCCTTATATAGAATTTCGAACCCCCCTACATACTAGCTTTCTGGTATCTTCCCATGTCCCAGAATAGATAACATAATTAATGTAACAGTTACATAAGGAATTGAATATGTATTTTTCATTAATACAAGAGAGAAATGATGCGCTCAACATCACATAGCTAGTATAACCATTGCACCAATGTAGGAGAGAATATCATGATGCCTTTTAATTGCCTTAGTCTCATGACACGAAGTGTCACCAAGACAAGTTGTCATTTATTTATAACTGAAATAGAGAATGCGCTGGTTGTTTACGAAGATTCTCATGGAGGGATCATCCTTGAAACATTCATCCTGGTGCTGGAACATCAACATTAGTACAAGAATCCATAATATAATATTATAAGTGAGATTGTGCATTAAAAACTCTCAAAACTTAACTAAAAACAAGAGAACTGTTAAAGACAAGTTTTGGGTCTTTAGATATCAATTTAAGTCAATGTTTAAACCAAAGTTATACAAAATGAGGGGTATAAGACTGTTAGAAAGATCATATGAAAAGATATAAGGCATAAAAAATGATCAAATTTGGGTCCTAATAGGTGACACACCATGAGTTGGGGGAAATCTCCCACAATAGAGAGGAATAATATGATGAGAGGAGGGTGGTGGAAACCCTTCCAGATTTGGCCGAAACTGTAAGAAGCCTCATGGAAGAATTACAGAGTTGTAAGGATGACAATGAAATTCTGATAAAAGAATAGGAAAAGAAGACTGAAATTAATGCAGTCTTACTGCAAAGTCTATCAGATATTCAAAGGCAACTGCAACATGGTCTAGATGCCAGTCATGTGGACAAGAATCATACTAAGAAAACTCCAAGTCCACCTGAAATCCAAAATCATGGTCTTGAAAGTGGCCACACCAGGAGGAGAACCTCAAGGAAGGCCCAACATGGAGCCAAGAGACACTCACCGAGAGATTCCTTTGGTGAGTACACTGACAAATCCAAGGAATATTATAGTGACAAAACAAGTTCCCATTCCCACATGAGAATAAATAAGAGGAAACATTCTAAGAGTCCTGACCCTAAAGAGTTCAGGAAATCCAAACCAATGGCATTCGATGGAGATATTAAGAAGGGGGGTGAAGTAGAAGTTTGGCTACTCGGTTTAAAGAAGTACTTCAAATTCCATGCCTACTCTGAAAACTTAAAGGCTCGGATAACCATTTTCAACCTGAATGGGAAAGCTTCCATTTGGTGGGAGGACCTTAGGAATGTTAAAGGAATCCATGAGAAGGACTTGTCATGGAAACAATTTGAGAAATACTTCAAGAAGAAGTATCTATCAGAGAAGTACATTGATGGGAAGACCAAGGAGTTCTATGAACTCAAGTTGGGACAACTCACCATAGATGAATATATCAAAAAATTTATTGAGCTAATGAGGTATGTGCCCTACATACAAGATGAAAAATTAAAGCTGCAACAATTTATTATTTGATTACCTCAGTCCTACTAGGACATAATTGATTTTGATGAGCCAAATACCTTAGAAGACACTATCCGGAAGTCAAGGTATTTCTATGAACAATTAAAGAATAAGACATAACCTCACAAGGACTGGAAGAAGAAAAGTAGTTTAGGATTCAAGAAAAAGGGGTTTAAATCCTCAAGATTTAAGGACCATAGGAAAAGATCTAGGATGCGCCTTCCTACTAGAAGTGTGTATCAGAAAAAATTTCCACCCCAGAGTGGAAATAAATCATTCGGAGCAGCCCCAAGTAAGACTGATAACACAAAGAGAGAACCCTTGAAATGTTGGGGTTGTGGAGAAGAACATCTGTTGAGGGACTTTCCACATAGGAAACATAACAATAGGAGGTTCTACAATGTACAAGAGGCTATTCAATGATGTGGATAGGAGAATGCCACAAATTTATGCAACCTTGGATAATAGACAAGCTGACCACCAAGCTTCAATGGTGGAGATGGAAGGTATGATTTCCAACCATCCTGTTTCCATTTTAATTGGCCATGGTTCTAATTTGAGTCATGTTTCCCCTCAAACTATTGAGAAATGTAAATTGCAACAAGTTAAACATGTTCAATCATGGCTGGTACAACTATCCACTGGAACCAAGAGAAAAGTAGCAGAGGTCATACCATCATGCCAATTAATTATGAATGGATTACCCACCTGAGCAACCCTAAACATGCTCCCTTTAGGATCTTATGGCCTATTGATTGGCATGGACTGGTTGGATGCCCATAAAACCAAGTTGGATTTTTACAATAAAACTTTTGAGTGAGAAGATGGAGAAGGGAGAAGGATAACCCTATAAGGGATTCAAAATCCTATCTCAGTAAGACAAATATCAACCCTCCAAGTGAAGAAGTATTGCAGAAAGGGATGTCCCTTGTATGAAATACATGTGTTGAACTCTGTTGAGAAAAATAGACCCAAGCTAGAGGACCATTCCATATTAAAAGAGTATAAATATGTATTCCCAGAAGAGGTGACAGGTCTACCTCCAAGAAGGGACATTGACTTTTCAATAGAACTTGTACTAGGAGTGGTGCCAATGTCTAGAACACCCTATAGAATAAGTACACTAGAGCTAGTTGAACTCAAACTACAACTGAAGGAGATGTGGGACAAAGGATACATTCGGCCTAGTGTGTCTCCAGGGGGAGCACCAACCTTTCTTGTGAAAAATAAGGAGGTCACACTCAGATTGTGCATAGATTATAAACAACTAAATAAGGTGATCATCAAGAATAAGTATCCCTTACCAAGGATCTATGACTTTTTCTACCAATTAAGGGGTGCTACAATATTCTCCAATATTGAATTATGATATGGATACCATCAGGTCTGAATTAAGGATGAAGACATCCACAAAACAACCTTTAGAACAAGGTATGGCCACTATGAATTTGTGGTGGTGCCATTCTGGCTAACAAATGTGAGTGAAAGATTGGCCCAGATCATTCAGTTTATTTTTAACAATATTTTCTATGCAGGATGGCATCAGATGATTGTTATGGAGATTACCTGTCTCCAGAAAGTAGAGATATACTACTGCGGTGGATATGTACCACTGTTCGTGAGGCAGATATTCTTTCAGAACTCACAGATGTGAGTGAAAGATTGGCCCAGATAATTCCATTTATATCATAACATTGTTTCTATGTAGGTTTCTATCAGATGTTTGTTATGAAGACTGTATGACAGTAGATGAGGACTACTATGGTGGATATTTTCCACTATTTGCAACCATACATTGCTGATC
The DNA here is from genome assembly GCA_009831015.1 of Picea engelmannii. Taxonomy (NCBI): domain Eukaryota; kingdom Viridiplantae; phylum Streptophyta; class Pinopsida; order Pinales; family Pinaceae; genus Picea; species Picea engelmannii. The sequence goes on along the minus strand of ML779759.1, from coordinate 1,409,356 downwards.
AAGTACTTGTGTGTTTCTTGGTGTGGTAGTAAACCACTAGATTGTAGTTATGTACTACTATGGATAGACACAGTTGTGTTCTATTTTTGTTCTAACTACCTTGAAGACTATCAACAGTTTATTGAAAATAATCACCATCCAGATGAATGATGAACATATATTTTCCAGATGGAAATTGGTTCAGAGCATTTACTCCTCTGGATTATAAGAGTGGCTCCTGTATCACTCTATGGTGTGAGTGACTTAACCAACATCATGTCTAATTAATCAGATGAAGTATGGTTTCGAGAGATGATTCAGCTGATGGTGATGGTGATGCTCATGATCTAGTCATGATCTAGTCTAGACGACTATATTGATGCTACCGGGTAAATGGTATGTTTTTGTGCTCAAGTCCATTACCTGTAATACCTTCCTAGCTAGGAGGGAGTGTTAATATTATGGTAGCTACGGGAGGTATTTACCTCCACGTGAGAACCTGACAAGAATAGAAGACTCCAGAAAGCAAGAGAAAACCCTAATGAGTTGGCTAATAACCCTAAAAGTCTTGTCAGCTCAAGAAGATAATTTATATTAGGTGATTAGCCTCCAAGAGAAGAATTCGGCTAGAGATATTAATAATATACTGAACAGACACATATCCAGAAGGAGAAGTCGGCCCCAACAAATTTGGCAGAACCAGTATAAATACAAGGTGCTAGTTCTCATTTTGACACATCTCAGAATTGCAGTTCCCAGTTTGGTGCGCACTGCAGTTCCCAGTTTGGTGCACACGTGTAGAGGAGAGATATAGGTGCATCTGCAGTAGCAACAAGTTTTCAGTATTGGCTTGAATATCTCTTGGCTAGACTTTGGACTATCTGATCAGCTTTTTGTGATGCGTTATCCTTGGGGAAAGGTGCGCTACTCTTTGTTTGGCTATCTAGCCTAGGGTTTGTTTCCGAAGGAATTCTCAGTCAAGGTTAAGGTGCTCAAAGGGTGGCTTCGGCCTATGGTTGGGTGATGAGGGTATCATCAATGGTAAAATGAGCACACCATATTCTATATTCTAACATGTATATGGTTATGACTGAGTTATGTATTAAATGATTAAAGGTAGAAATATGCATTGTCTCTCTGTAAACCCATGATTTGAAGGGCCTTATGTTTGCATCAGCTTAGCAATTAGAGAGTTGTGGGATGTAAATATGCAAGAGTGTCAGAGGAGAATCACTTGGATGATCAAGTCCTTTCGACCTCCAGAATCTACCTTCGCGAGAATACTAGGTTCAAACTTGATGGAAGGAGGGCGCCTCCTTCATATCTTTCAACCATGTGACTGAGAGCTCATGCCCATGTACTTAATTAGTTTACGGCTAAGAGTTTAGTGTGTATCCGACAATAGATTTTAAATAAACCATGTGACTAGGGTTTGGGAACCCTGTGCTAGGCCCGAAAGGACCCGAGCCTTCCCGTCTTTAGAACTCCGGGAGTTCGGAGATCCAGAGTGTTTCGACCTTACCATTTTTAAACAGACCGAAGGAAACTGATAGCTATGGTTTCCTATAAGGTTGATCGACACCTGGTGGTCTCCCTAACTGTGGAATATAGACCTTCCCCACCATTAAACTATGATCCTTTCTTCAAATCCAAATTGACATGAGCCGTAGATTTGGGAAGAATTGGAATTCCCCTTGACCATTGGATCTACGCCAAGTAAACTTTGGTTAAGTTCCACTTTGGGAGAGTGGAGTAATGTTAACACCAAGACCCTAGAAGGATGAAGTGGTGAATTAACATGAATCGTGGATGTGGGGATGCTTCGGGATCTCCCCTGGCCATTAGATTTAGCTCGAGGTCAGCTCGATGTTGACTGCTCGAGGGAAAATGAGGAAGTTACAATGCGAAACCCCCAAAGGACGGAGTGGAGAATTAACATATATTGTAGATTTGGGAATCCTTCAGGATCTCTCATGGTCGTTAGATTTAGCTCGAGGTCAACCCAGTGTTGACCGCTCCGGGGAAAATGAGGAGGTTACACGGTGAACTCCCCAAAGGTCGGAGTGGCGAATTAACATGGATCATGGATCTGGGGATCCTTCGGGATCTCTCTTGGCTGTTAGATTTATCTCGTGGTCAGCTCGACGCTGACTGCTCTGGGGAAAAAAATGAATTTACACCGTGAACCCCCCGAAGGTAGGAGTCGCAAATTAACATGGATCATAGATCTCGGTTTCCTTTGGGATCTCCCTTGGAATATAGATTTAGCTCGAGGTCATCTCGGTGCTGACCGCTCCGGGAAAATGAGGAAGTTACATCGTGATCTCCCCGAAGGCCGAAGCCTTAAAGTAATGGAGGTCGTGGATCTAGGGATTACGTGGACTCTTACAGACCATGAGATCGAAGGGATGGGAAGCTATCAGTTCGAGATGATGTGGCACCTAGTGTCACTCAAGCTGACGTAGACCCATACTATGCATGCCACATGTCACCTAGATTTGTGCATCTACAGACCCCATGGGACTATTAGACTATGACCCTTGTCACCTCTTGTAGGAGCCATGTGTAATATCGATCTTACCTTGTGTTTGGCATTGGGATCATCTGACAGGTGGGGTACTCAGGACCCATCGATACTCTTCACCATGTATTACACGTCATCCCATGCAATAATGGATTACTTTGGTAGTTTGGGACTCTGAGAGTCCAGAACTTTGGAGCATAGTGTCATAGATTTTCATAAGGACCTGAAGGTCGGGGCCATGTGGAGAAATATTGGGCTCCTTAAAAAATTCTCTAGTTTGATGTTCGGGAGTAGTAAGTGTGTTAACCCTCTAGGACTCCTGAAGCCCAGAGTCCTGGAATAAATCATCACTGTGGATTGTTGGAGACACAGGGTCCACTGTTTGAGACCCTTCGTAACTTCACCAGTTCGACACTTGGGGAATATCACATGATGGAGCGGGAAATATCTCTGAATCCCGAAGTTTTAAAGCCCCTTTCCAACCGTAGGATTTTGGCGAGTGATGTTGACCATTGATTCCCTCCACTGTTTGACGATCCATGAATTCGCTGTTTGGGAGGAACTTCATGCATTTCCGTTGGAACTCCCAAAGTTCAGGATTTTCAAAGTCCCGAAAAGGCTCATGTGGGCCATTGATTCTCTCCATTTTTTAGTGATCCAAGAATTCAACGTTCGGGAGGAACGTCATGCAATACTGTTGGAACTCCCGAAGTCCACGATTTCCAAAGTCCTGAAACATTCTCTAAGCATACCTTTTAGCTCTCGGTTTTCAACATGATTTCACTAGGAGGACTCCGCTAGCTAGTTTAGGCACGTAGTGTGAGATGTAAACTTCAGGTGAGCAGAGGATAGGGGTTTTTGCTTAGTAAGGGTCTGGAAATGAACCAAGAGAAAGAGAAACTTTGATTCCCCATCCCTTAGATGTTCCTTTAAGGCTCGGGTGTGTTACAACTGCTAATGGGACATGGATAAGATATGGGGGATGAATGAATCCATAAGAGAGGGGATTGTCTAGGATAATGTCCAAGAGGGCTCCAAGGGGGGAATTACCCATGTTTATGGATTTAACCCATTTTCCTAAATATGATATTGTATATCAACCTTCCCATTTATGATTGAGTGTTTCCAAAGCCAATCATTGAATACATGTAAGAGGATGGGTGTGAGTGGTCACATTCCAAATTTATTGGGCACATGGGGGCGGAGTAAAATCAACTTGGGGAAGAGTGTGAGTCAAGAAAGAAAATAAAAAGAGAGGAATTTCATATGGGTTGAGATAGAAGTAACAATAGTTCGAGTAGTTTGCAGGCAGGTAGTCATGTTTGGGCATGGAAAGAAGGTGGGAGCGGGAATGATCATAGGAGGGAAAAGTATGGAGTGTAATTGGAGGAAATTGGAGCTGGAGAACTAAAGAGCCCAGTTGTCAGGCTAGAAAATTGAAATCCTGCATGAGTTGCACTGAAACAACAAGTGTGGTTGTTGGTTTGCTGATATTTGTCCTACCTATAGTTTCCCTTGAGTTACCAATTGAGATATTCCTAGATACCTATGTAAGAGAGACCTTGATAAATGAATGGAACATTCCTTGGGTTATCCCTGATAAATGGATGATACATCCCTTGGGTTAACCCTAATAAACAGATGGTACATCCCTTGGGTTAACCCTAATAAACAGATGGTAATAGAGAAAATATTACATTTTTTCTCCTCAAGACCATCCCCTATGTAAAAGATTGGTGGGAGACTTTATGTGAGAAAAAGGAAACAAAAATGGATCCACATTATTTGTAGTTGCACCCGCTTGGGCTTCCTACAGGGATTCTATTAAGGAACAATACTACCCTATTGGAAGTTATGACTACTTATATAAAATATGGACCACGCTGTGGTAGGAAAGATACCAAACAGTGCCAGAGTTCACTGATGTCTTTCATATGTTGTGCACCAAGTTGGGTATCAAATATTTTGAGAAACATCTCATGATCAAGTAGCACAACAATTTTCATAGATACATCCAAATCGAAATTGATTTTTGGACATCTCATCCTTGGGCGTGACCTATTCATATGCCATGAAAATCGAGCAGAAGCTGAAACAAAAGATGCGACAGTTTGGGTATGGGAACCCATCATAGTAGAAGTAGGGAAAGGGCATCCCCAACCTATAGAACAAAGGACAAAGAAACTATGGGAAAACTCAGGACAACCATTCCAAGCCACAAGAAAAGGATAATGGGATTACGAAGAAAGATAACGAGAAGTGGTGCGACTTCCATAACAGCCTTTGGCATAACATTGTTGATTGACTCTCAAAGAAGTCAATGGTGGCTGAGGTAAAAGCCTATGAATCAGATGCAGATTCCAAATATGATTCAGAACTAGAAAAGAGAAGATAAATCATTGACACACAACCCAGTGCCAGAGTTACTACCACCAAGATCCATCTCAGTGAACCTAATGAGCCAGAGTAAGGTGAGCGCCTCTTTCATTCAAAGATGTGGGTAAAAGGAACTCCAATGCACTTCATTGTTGATAGTGGTATCCAGAAGAAACTAATCTCAGTAGAGGTCGTTAAGCAACTAGCCATGTCGACAACACCGAATACACATCCATACACCATTGTATCTCTCCATCAAGGAAGAGATCTTCACGTCATCCAACAATGTCGTCTGTCATACGACATCAAGCCATTCAAAGATGAGGTATTGTGTGATGTTGCTCCCCTTGAATTTTGTGATGTTATTTTGGGAAAAAATTATTTATGGAAATGTCATGTTGTATATGAGTCTAGGCCTCATAGTGTTATTATTACTTTGAACAAGAAATTGTATAGGATACCCGACAAAGTCCCACCTAGTGTTATTTCCTTGATCTCTGCCAAGCAATGCAGGAAGATCATTTCTCAGACCATGAAATTTTTCTTCTTCGTCATTCACTCTTAGAGTGAGCGAAAACTTGTAGATACATCCATGGCCTCCGTGGTCGACCTTTCCATGCAGCAGAAGAAAGTGGATAAGGTTGTGTAATAATACAAAGACATCTTCTCATCACCTACTAGAGTACCTCTACATTGTTAGGTAAAGCATCCCATCGATCATACCCCTAGCACACTTCTACCTAATGGGCTAGCATATTGCCACTCTCTACTAGAAAATGAGGAGATCAAGTGTCAGATCCAATAAATAATCCACAAGGGGCACATCCAACCCAGATCATCACCTTGTGGAAGCCCAATCATGCTGGTGCAAAAGAAATATGGGACTTGGTGACTCTGTATTGATTACCGAGACCTAAATAAAATCACATTCAAGAATTGATACCTGATTCCCCGAATCAACAATCTCCTTGATCATCTCAAGGGGTCCAAATACTTCAGTAAGATTGATCTGAATTATGGCTACCATCAGGTCCCAATAGATTTGATAGATGTATGGAAAATTACCTACAAGTCAAATGAAGGTCTTTTTGAATGGTTGGTCATGCCCTTTGGTTTGAAAAATCCCCCAACAAATTTCATGAGAATGATGGATGATATATTGTGGCCTTTCACTAATTCATTTTTGGTGGTGTATCTAGATGACATCCTTTTCTACAACAAGACTTGGGAAGAACACTTGCAACATATTCAGTTGGTTCTCCACACTATGCAAAATTGGGAAAATGATCCTTTGGCATGGAAAGGGTCCAATACCTAGGATTCATTGTTGATTCTCATGATGTGCATGTCGATCTAACCAAGATCCAATCCATCCATGACTAGCTAGCCCCAACTATGCTCACTGAGATTCAGATCTTCTTAGGCCTTGCCAATTTCTATCAAAGTTTCGTGTTGGAATTCTCCCATATTGCATGGGCCCTCATCCAAATAACCTGAGGTGCTGATAAGGAAAATTTTGTGTGGGACCTATCCCAACATAAAGTGTTCAAGGATCTATAGTAGCGCTTGTGCTCCACCCCTGTGCTTTCATTACCCAACCTACAAAATCCATTTGAGATCGAGACAGATGCTTCAAACTATGTTGTGGGTGTAGTCATCACTTAGTGCAACCATCCCATGGCATATCATAGCGAGACAGTATCATATGTCATCTGTAAGTACCCTACTTACGACAAATAAATCTACTTCATTGTGGAATCCTGCCGCCAATGGAGGCATTACATTATCGGGAAGGAGACAGTCATCCGCACTGATCATAAGACACTACAATTCATGAAGACACAATTCAAGTTGTAGAATGACCTCCATCATAAGTGGTCCACACATTTGTAGTAGTTCCACCTCAACATCAAGTATAAAACAAGAAGTACCAACAAATTTGTTGATTTCCTTAACTAACCTCAAGTTGCGACACTCACCACAGTGCACGATTCTTGCGGCCATGTGACCTCTGAATGGACCCACCTCTATGAGACAGATCTTGACTTTGCCAAAACCTACCAAATGTTGGGCGCAAACATACCTGTCACTAATTTCCATCTTTAGGATGAGATTTTGTGCTATCTGGGCCATCTATGTGTTCCATCAAGTGAGCAAGAGAATATGATTTGGGAAGCCCACTAAATTCGGGTGGCACGACACTTCGTCATGGAAAATATAGTGGCCGTGTTGCAATGACATTTCTACTGGAAAAAACTTCGACAGGATATCAGCAAGTATATCCGGTCCTGCACTGTCTATGCTATTTCTGAACCATCCATTAAGAAAAAATATTGTACACTCCTATGCCTACTCTTGATAGTCCCTGGCAATCCATTTCAATGGACTACATGTCGGGACTTCCATCCACCAAGAAGGGAAATGAATGTTTTTTTGTGGTCCTTGATCACTTTTCCAAGATGGTGATTCTTGTTACACATTATTTTCGTCATCCCTATGACCGTTAATGATGTAAAACTATATGTTTCCTTCAGAGGGGTCAGTGGCCTGAGTTCCTGAAGAAGGAAGGGAGAAGAACTTTTCCTGAGAAAAGAAGTTGCATTTTCCTTTGTAAAAACCCTATAAAAAAGGAAGTTTGCAGGTTGCATTATAGCTAGGGTGCGAGAATGCCTGATTCCCGCAGGCTGTATCATAGCTAGGTCACGAGGAGTTCACATTCTTCTCTATAGGTAGGGTGTGAAAATGCTTACACGTGGGAAAAACGAGCATTTTCTCGAATCTTCTAGAAGGAGAAACTTCCATGGTGAGGTGGCATCTGAATTGTTTGGATCTTACTCGCTTTCATGATTTAGTGGGATCATCCTAACCTCCTCACCTTATCCTCTTTATCTTATAAAAGGACAGGAGCTCTGATGGAGAAGGGCTAAGTTGGATTTGGCTTGGAATTATTAGCTTGGTTGGAGTGTCTTTGAGTTTTTCCTTTGTCAATATAGATTGTGCATATTATCAGATCTATGCTCTCAGAATTCTTGGAGTGGAAGTGTGTGGGGAACGAAGGATAGTTGGAAGGGACCTTATGACATCAAGGCCATGGTTATAATCTCTCTTTCACATCTAATATGATACAGTAATATGATTCTTTCCTATAAAGCTTGTTGTGTTTTATT
>ML779759.1:1372402-1386670 GCA_009831015.1 Picea engelmannii | reverse complement strand
TTGAAAAGGGGAAGGAAAGGAGATCCTCCTCTTCCTTGGAGCTTGTTCACAGTGATATCATGGGTCCATTTCCACATATGTCCATCAATAAAGAAATTTATGTCCTCACATTTATTGATGATTACTCATGCTATACTTAGGGTTTATTTTCTCAAGTAAAAGTATGAAGTTTTTTAGCATCTCAAAGACTTCAAAGATCTAATAGAGACATAGATTGGTAAAAAGATCAAGATCCTCCATATAGAAAATGGATGGGAGCATATCAACAAATATGTTCAGAATATTTTTCGTGAGGCTGGTATTCAGTTGCAACATACAGTTCCATACACTTCGCAACAAAATGGAGTTGTTAAAAGGAAGAACATATCTCCCAAGGAGATGACTAGTTGCATGTTGCATGCGAGGTCTCTTCCTTCCAAGCTTTGGGATGAGGAACTTAACTATGTATCTTACATACATAATTGATCTCCTCATAGATCTATTGACGATTTGACACCATTTGAGGTTTGGACAAGTGACAAACCATATGTCACACATTTACACATATTTGGATCTCGTGCATGGGCCGATATTCCTTCTGAAAAAAGGAAATCATTATATCCACAGAGAACACCTTGCATATTTGTGGAATATCCAGATGATGTGAAGGGGTACAGGTTGCAATGACTGATTTTGGAGAAGGATATTTTGGATAAGTTTTGGGAATCACCTAGAGGTAGATTGCACAACATTTTTGAAAAGGAGTAGCATGTGCGAAAAAGAAGATAACACATTATCATAAGTCAATGAACAAAAGGAAGAAAGTAGTTAGGATTTTGGGGAAATTATGTCCACTTTGTAACCATTTTGTAACAAGGTTATACCTATTGTAAAGATATAAATTGTAATGGGTTTTTGGGTACAAGTAGTTCTCTTGAGTGATAATAGAAAGAGAGCTTGAGTGAAGAAATGGATAAATGTTCGGGTATGTTGAGTTAGGACTGAGGTTTTTGGGAGTTGGCTCACACTGCAGCAGAAAGTTTGAGGAATGTTAAATGATAGATATTTTTGTAATCACAATGCACGGTTGTAGGCAGATTGCAATGAATAAAATAAGAATCCAGACATTGTGGATGTATCTTGGTTTTGGGTGAACCACGTTAAAACCTTGTGTCTTGATGTGTTAGTGTGTTTACTGTTACTATGCAATGCTTAATATTTTGAATATGTCAATGTTATATGTTGTTATGATTCTGCGCACTTAACTTAATGATGAATGAATGAATGTTAAGTGGAGTAAATTCACATACATGGTATATCGAACAATAATTAAAGGTTAAGTAATAGAAACTATGCACATGATAGATGAATGGATAATGCATAGTATGGTTATGTTGAATGTCTCACTTCCCCCCACTACAAAAAATTGGTTCCTGCAACCCCTCTAGACGCCCTAGGTGAGACTTCACTTGCTTGAAAGTGATGCCAAAAGGGTTAGTGTATAAGGGTTTTGTTGGTTTATTAATGATTAACCCCGAGTCTTCCCACTGCACACCAACAAATGGTTTTGTTTCCTTGTTGGAGAATATGAAGGAGAAGTTTGGTACATTTAGAGAACAAAGAAGAATTGATGTAGAAAACATCAACAATGACTGTGTCAAGTTTGCAACACAATTTTTATATTTCAAATTTCTTAGAAAGTTTTGCAGAGATCAAGTGCCAAAAGGATTGATAGCAGTGGAAGAAAAGTGTGTCGAAGGAGTGCATATGAGCTGGGTGGATTTCTCTAGTAAATCAGTTTCAGCTATACTTCATTGAAGAAAAAGACCGAGGTATGGAATTTCACTATGCGTGGTTACTGATATTAATATCGATAGTAGCATGGAGGGATCCAAAGGACTCACAATATTTATTAGCAACAAATAAACTATGTTTGGTCATACAGTATGCGAACTTGTGGCATACTGTGCACAAGGAGAGGCAACTAGACAATACTATTCACTTCTACATCTATAAGGAAGCCATTAGGGAAATTATTGAGAGGACGCTATGCATAGAACCATATATGGTCGAAGCATACAAGTTGGTTGTGTTCTTTAAAGATGGGAGCCATCACATGTATGTGCAAGCCAAGAAGGATCCAACTCAAGAATGGCTGCCCACATGGTACATATTGACTAAGGAAGAGATGGGACAAATTATGAAATACTGGGATGATGATTGGAAGATATCGCCAAAAAAGGATAGATCCATAAAAACTAGAGATGCAACCACCCGATACTGAATAAATATAAAGCGAAGATGCAGACAAAAAACACAAAGGAAATGGTGCAAGAAAAAAAACACAAAAGACAGTCCCACACATAGGAGAGAAGAGGAAAGCTCTTGACAAAGGAAAATCATTGCCATGACATAAGAAGAGGAATGTTGTGAAGGAATCAAATCCACAAGTACTTACATAGGAGGACTTGGAAAATATTGTAGACCAAATTAAGGATGCCACAAATGAAGCTTTTGAGCATGCAGAGAAGAAACAAGAGGAAATACATTTAGATATGCAAGAAAATATTGTTTCATTGTGACAAATTTTGGATACCATGCAACTTGAAACAATACCACGAGGACAACAAGTGCAAGTAGAGAATACAACATGGACAACTGAAGTGCAACAAATAACATCTATTGTATCTAGAGAAATATGTGTAATGAAGATAGCGAAAGGAGCCTTAGAGTTCCCCCGGACAGAATGGAAAGAGCAAGCCAAGGAACTAAGTCATATTGAATTAGTGGTATCTCAGTTTCCTATAGAAATTTTGTATGGATTACAATCGAGTGTGACAGAGGAGCTTCAAATGCATGCAACATTGACATCAATGGAGCTGACAAAGACAATCATAGATAAGGATATGTTGCAAGAAGAATACAACCAAATCAGGTAGGAGCAGGATGAGGCAACACAAAAGGAAGAGAGAGTGAAACAGGATGTCGAAGGAGTTTATAACATGATTCCAAAATTGCTAAGGGAGGAAGACGCCCCACTGGAAGAACTAGTGAAAAATTTGAGCGAAGCCATCCATGGATTCCAAACAAAGATCACCAACTTAGAGGAATGATAGATACCGGGAACACCCCCATAGGAAAGGGAGAAAAGAGAGTGTTTTTGATTGCAACTATGTGAGACATTCTCCATCTTACAAACCTATGAAATGTGGATCATTGCAACTATGTGAGTCTTTCTCTTGGCTTACAAACCTGAGAGAAATCCCCTAAGAAGAGTACATGGTTCCTACCTGAGATAGAACTAGGAACATAGATATGAACTCCTCCATTCAGAGAGTTGAGAATAACTACAGATGATTATCCAATGGGAAAGGTGATCTATTGAGTGAGACGTGTGTGTGGCTGAGCATAAGGTGAACGTATGAAATCCCAATGAGCTGGGTGCATCGTCATGTGAAATAGAAATGAATATGATGTATTAGCCTCCTCTGAGAAGCAAAGTTGATGAGAAGACTCCAAATGATTCTCCTGTGTATATCTGTGGGAAAGAAGATCTGTAGAGTGGACGTGCCTTTGGATGAGAACATGTGAACGTGTGAAGATCTTGTTCTTATGTGTAATGAAGTGAACCATATGTGCCCCTAGTGGATGAGCACTAGTGGGTGTATCAGATCCTTTGCTATGTATTTTTGAAGAGTCATACCTACATGTAAACCTAATTGTTATGTAAAGGGTACAGGTTGGCCCCACTTTAATGTAATTAATAATAAATGTAAAAGATAATTAATATGGTTAATATTAATTATAATAATAAGAATACTAATAATTATATAGTGACTTAGTGAGGTCGGACCTATTGAGCCAATATACACTTCTATTTATAGGACAATTCTAATATAAGTAAAGGAAGATTCCCCATTGTGGAATCATATCCTTCTTGTGAGTTTATTTCAACAAGTACACTTCTTTGGAAAAAGTGCGCACCTCTCTTGGGCTCTAGAGTTCTAGGGTTTGAAGAACCCTCTTGTGTGATAGGGTTTATCTTGGTGGCAACGTTATTTCTCTTGAAAAATATAGAAAACGATTTGGTTGGGTTTTCTTCCCTTGTTGAGAAGGGTTTCCCAAGATAGATCATGTGTTCTTGTGCATGGTGCTTCTTCTTGTGATCTTGGTTGTTGCAACATTTATGGTTATGGTTAAATGATAAAATGGAATGAACTTCATGCTTAACCTAACATATTGAAAAATCAACATGGTATCAAAGCATAGGTCTTGAAAGAACCCATTGCACAAGCATCCACCAAGTCTTAGCACACCCTTTGCAGAACCGTACGACCCTCCTAGGGTTTCCAGAAAATTTTGTACGACCTCCCTTTCAGTGGTGATTCAGCCCTTAATACTTGGATTTTGGGGATGATTTTGGCTTAGACGAGTACATACTCTTCCAGTGCATCTCCAAAAGCTCTCAAAATGAAATTCTGAGAAATTTTGATTCCTGGCCCTAGGGTTTCTAGGGTGCCGAAATTTCCTACAGAATATTAATTCTAGATTTCTAAAGAAACATTTTCCTGAATCAACAAACATCTCTATGACATTATCAAATTGATTGTTTGAATTCATAAGTCCTATATAATCCAAGGTTGCTAATTTAACCTAATTATTATGTTTTCAAAGTCCAGTCAGCAAGAAATTGAAGAAACCAATCAAATGAAGGATATTATTCCTAGTACACAAAATCTCAAAGACTTGGACCATTATCCTTGGTACGAGAGTCCAAACCATATTTAATTTTTTCATTACACAAGAATAAACATTGTCCTTGAAGAATATATATCCTTTTAAAGATCCAAATAATCTCAAATGGAGATTGGCAATAAGACAAATACTTTCTCCCCCTTCAAAAGTTCATAGGGGGACATACCTTATTCAAATTGATTCAATTGTTTCAGTTGATATATTCAGAGATATTGCAGTAGGGCGTAAAAGGCCTACCTAGAATCACTTTGAAAAGAGGCAAAGAAACATACAAGCCTCTCAAGGCACATCCCGAAAAAGAAAAAGAGATTTCCGAGCTATCCTTCAGTCATGAGCCATTTCATTGATGTTGAGCCTCCTTGTATTAGAAAAGAAACAAGAGAACATGTATGGAAAGATGCCATAAAAGAAGAATACCAGTATATATTAAAAGAATGATGTATAAGATATTGTTCATAGAACAAAAGGGAAGTCTATAAAGAATTCCAAGTGAATCTATAAGATCAACCATGCAACTGATAGAAGTGTCGAGAAATATAAAGCAAGATCTATAGGCAGAGGTTTCTCACAAATAGAGGGAGTTGTCTATGATAAGACACTTGATCCAGTAATCATGATACACTTCCATCTATACTACCATCCATGAGTTGGAAACTATATTAGATGGATGGATTCTTGATGAGTTTGGGTTTTAGCAAGAGTGTTTTTGATCCAAACCTATATTATTACAGTGTTGGTGACAAGAACCTAATTTTGATGACTTATTCAGAAAGCCTTGTTGTTGTATACAAGTAAGATTTGACTTCTAAATTTGAGATGAAGGATATGAGTATGATACACCACTTCTTGGGACAAGAATTATGACAAAGGATAGATGAGATTTTCCTAAGTCAAGGAAAATAGTGGGAATATTAAAGAAGTTCAGTATGACAGAATGAAAAACCACTGTGATGAATTTGAAGAAAATGAATGATGATGATTTAGACGAGATTGATTTGCAGATGATTGAATCATTAATGTATCTGGTTAACACTGGGCCTGATTCATGCTATGCTGTGAATGTGCCTAGTCAATCAATGAGTCAACCAAGACAGACTCACTGGCTAGTAGTAAAGCATGTATTGAGATATATATGAGGCATAGTTGGATATGACTTAAGATATCACTCTAGTGTGAACTTGAGTTTGCACGATATATCGATACAGATTGAGCAGAGAGCACAATGGACTGGAAGAGCACATCAGGTTGTTATATTACCATGAAGTTTTCCATGGTTTCGTAATGCATCAGGAAACAAAACTATGTGGCCTTGAGTACCACAGAGGCAAAGTATATAGCAGTGAGTGTGTGAAGCAATGTGGCCTCACAAGATTGTCACATATTTACTTGACCATGATATGGATCCTATGATTATAACCAAGAGCCGTCTGTAAAGCTCCTTGATAACCCAGTGTTTCCTAATGGATCAAAACATAATGAGATGAAATATCCTTATATCAAATATATGATGCAGAGGAAAATCGTATCCATGCAATATCTTCCTACACATGAGAAGATTACAGATATCTTCACCATACTAACTTGGTGAAAATGCATTCCTAATTGAGAGGGAGTATGGATGACTCCATCCAAAAACAAAATTCAGAGAACATCCATATGAGACTTGGCATGATGAATAATGCCTCCTTATATGAGAGGGAGTTTTGATGATTTCAGCTATGTGAGACATTCTCCAACCTACAAACCTATGAAATGTGGATCATTGTAGCTATGTGAGTCTTTCTCTTAGCTTACAAACCTAAGAGAAATCCCCTAAGAAGGGTACATGGTTCATGCTTGAGAGAGAGCTAGGAATGTAGATATGACCTCCTCCATTCAGAGAGTTGAGAAGAACTCCATATGATTATCCAGTGAGAAAGGTGATCTGTTGAGTTAGACGTGTCTGTGGCTGAGAACAAGGTGAACGTGTGAAATCCCAAAGTGTTGGGTGCATCATCATGTGAAACAGAAATGAAGAGGATGTATTATCCTCCTCTGAGAAACAGAGTTGAAGAGAAGACTCCAGATGATTCTCCTGTATGAGCAAGTGGGAAAGAAGATGTGTAGAGTGGATGTGCATATGGATGAGCACAAGTGAACGTGTGAAGATCCAATTCTTCTATGTAATGCAATGAACCTGATGTGCCCCTAATGGATGAGCACTAGTGGGTGTATTAGATCCTTTGATATATATTGTTCAAGAGTCAGACCTGCATGTAACCCTAATTGTTATGTAAAGGGTATAGGTCAGCCCCACCTTAATGTAATTAATAATAAATGTAAAAGATAAATAATCTGGTTAATATTAATAATAATAATAATTATTATTATTATTATATAGTGACTCAATGAGGTCGGCCCTGTTGAGCCAATAAACACTTATGTTCATAGGACAAGTCTAATATAAGTAAAGGAAGATTCCCCATCGTGGAATCATATCTTTCTTGTGAGTTTGGAAATTTCAGAAAGTACACTTCTTTGGGAAAAGTGCACACCTCTCTTGGGCACTAGAGTTCTAGCGTTTGAAGCACCCTCTTGTGTGCCATGGTTTATCTTGGTGGTAAAGGTCTTTCTATTGAATAATATAGCAAAGGATTTGGTTGTGTTTTCTTCCCTTGTTGAGAAGGGTTGCCCATGATACATCTTGTGTTCTTGTGCATGGTGCTTCTTCTTGTGATCTTAGTTGTTGCAACATTTATGGTTATGTTTAAATGCTAAAATGGAATAAACTTCATGCTTAACTTAACATATTGAAAAATCAACAGAGAGAAGTTGGTGACCAAAAGCATAGAGAAAATCAAGAGTATGTAAGTAGAATATGCTAAGTTTTATGCAGAAAGCAAGGAGGTTTGGATGCAGCTGAATAAATATGTGTAGTTGTCAGATATTATCCATAAGATACATGTTTCGTAGGATAAGACACAAAAGTTCAAAGAAGTAATGAGTAAATTACCGCCAACAAAGGTGGTAACAACAATGGCCGAAAAAAGGAATCTATATTAAGAAATAAATCAAGTAAGGGTGGATCAATGGGCTCACACACAAAAGATTTAGGTATTGCAAGAAGAAGCCTATAAGGTAACAACATAGTTAGAAACCACTCAAGGCGTGTTCAAGCAAGTAGCGGTCAAACCGCTAAAAAATTGAACATTCACTTAACTATATAAATGACCAAGAAAATTGTATAGAAGGAAGCACATGTCAAGGAAAAAGTTGCAACGTCCAACAATACACTACAAAAGTTCTTGGAAACCTAGAAGTAGCCTGAAGTGGCTCGGGATAAGCCACATGTTAGTGTTGGGGGCATGTTGGATCAGGCTATTTTGGATGAATTTTGGGAATCACACATAGGAAAATCACGCGACATTTTGGAAAAGGAGAATTGCATGCGGAAAGTAGCTAGCGCATTATCATAATTCAACGCACAAAAGAGGGAAAGTAGTTAGGATTTTGGGGACATTATGTCCACTTTGTAACCATTTTTAACAGGCTTAGCCCTATTGTAAAGTTATAAATTGTAATGGGTTTTTGGGTAGAAGTATTTCTCTTGAGTGATAATAGAGAGAGAGCTTGAGTGAAGAATTGACTAAGTGTTTGGGTATGTTGAGTTAGGAATGCGGTTTTCAGGAGTTAGGATCGCACTGCAGCAGAACAACTGGGGTAGGTTTGGGTAATATTAATTGATACACCTTTTCATAAGCATAGTGCACAACTGTAAGGAGATTGCAATGAATAAAATAAGAAGCCAATCATTGTGGACATAGCCTACTTTGGGGTGAACCACTTCAAAACCTTATGTCTTGATGTGATTGTGTATTTATTGTTACTATGCAATGCTTTGTATTCTGAATATTTCACTGCTATATGCTAATACGATTCTGCGCACTTAATTTAATGGTGAATCAATTAATGTTAAGTGGAATAATGTCATAGAAAGGGTATATCGAATGATAATTAAATGCTAAGTAATAGAAATTGTGTACATGGTAGATGAATAGATAATACATAGTATGGTTATGTTGAATGCATCACTTCCCCCCACTATAGAAACTTAGTTCTTGCAGCCCCTCTAGATGCCTTGGGTGAGACTTCACTTGCTTGCAGGTGATGCCAAAAGGGACAACGTCTAAGGGTTTTTTTGGTTTATTAATGATTAATCATGGTTCTTCCCACTGCACGTTGAGAAACGGTTTTGTTTTCTTGTCGAAGAAGATGAAGGAAAAGTTTTGTACGTTCGGAGCAGTGCGAGGACTCGACATAACAAGTATCAATGATTAATGCATCAAGTTTTCAATGAAAGTGTTACCTTGAAAATTTATTAGAAAGTGTCGCAGACATCAAGTGCCAGTAGGAGTGATAGAAATGGTAAAAAAATGTGTCGAGGGTGTGAATTTGAATTGGGAGACTTTCCTAGTCAACCAATTTAAGCTAGAATACATGAAAGCACAAGAGCGAGGTATGGAATTTCACTATGCATGGTTATTGATGTTTATAGAACTAGCAGGATGGAGGGAAATGAAGGACTCACAATTTTTTCAATGAAAAATAACCATGTTTGGTCATGTGGTATGTGAACTTGTGGCATATTGTGCATAAGGAGAGTCAACTATACAACAATATTCACTTCTACATGTATAACGAATCCATTAGGGAAAGTATTGAGAGGACACAGTGCATACAATCAAAAGTGGTGAAAGCATACAGGCCAGTTGCATGCTTTAAGGCTAGGTTCCATCACATGTATGTGCAAGCCAAAAAGGATCCACCTCAAGAATGGGTTCCCACATGGTATAGATTAACTGAGGAAGAGATGGGACACATTATGGAAGACTGGGATGATGATTGGAAGATCATTCCAACTAATATGGAGCCAAATAAACCATAGATGCAACCACCTGATACCAAAGAAATATCAAGAGAAGATGCAGATGAAGAAAAGGAAGGAAATGGTGTAGGAATAAAAACACAAAAAATAGTTCCGCACACAGGAGAGAAGATAAAATATCTTGACGAAGGAAAATTAGTGCCAAAACATAAGAAGTGGAAGGATATGAAGGTATTGAATCCAAAATCACTTACAGAGGAGGACTTGGAAAATATTGCAAACCAAATTAAGGACACTACAGATGAAGATTTTGAGCACACGACGAAACAACAACAGGAAATGAATTTAGATATGCAAACACAGATTGCTGCGTTGCGACAATTTTTGGAGACCACGAAACTTGAAACAGTACAACTGAGACAATAAGTGAAAGCAAAGAATGCATCGTGGACAACTGAAGTGAAATATATGACATCTATTGTATCTAGAGAAAGAGGTGTAATGAAGATAGAGACGGGAGCCTTAGAGTTCCCCATGGCATAATTGAAAGAGAAATCTAAGGAACTAAGTCATATTGACTTAGTGGTATTTCATTTTCCTATAGAAATTTTGTATGGCTTACAATCGAGTGTGACATAGGAACTTCAAGTGCGTGCAGTATTGACCTCGTTGGAGAGGAAAAAGATAGTCAAATATAAGGATATGTGGAAAAAACAATATGACCAAAATAGCAAGGAGTGGGATGAGGTAGCACAAAAGGTAGAGAGAGTCAAACAGGTGGTCGAATGAGTCTATAACATGATTCTAGAAGTGATAAGGGAGAAAGACACCCCACAGGAGGAATAAGTGACAAAGTTGAGTGAAGCCATCTTGGGCTTCTGAGCAAAGATCACCAAATTAGAGGCAAGATAGATACCGGACACTCCCCAAGAGGAAAGGGAGCAAAGAGATAAGTTGGTGAACACAAGCATAAAGAAAATCAAGAGTATGGAAGTAGAATGTGTTAAGTTGTATGTAGAAAGCACATGCATTTGGACACAACTGACTTAAAATATGGAGCTGTAGGAGATTATCTAGAAGATACATGTTGTACATGATAAGGCATAGAAGTTCAAAGAAGTAATGAGTATATTATCATTAACAGAGGTGGTAACAATAATGGTTAAAAAAAGGAATATATATTCATAAATAATTAAACTAAGGGAAGAGCAATAGGTTTGCGTGCAAAATATTGAGGTATTGCAAGAATAAGCCTATAAGGTAACCACAGAGTTAGCAACCGCTCAAGGCACGATCAAGAAGGTAATGCATGAAGTCGCTAAAAAATCGAAGACTCACTTTACTGCAGAAATGGTCGATGAAATTGTACATAAGGAAGCAGAAGTCAGGGAAAACATTGCAACAACCAGTGATACACTACACAAATTCTTGGCAACCTAGAAGAAAGCATGAAGTGGCTCAAGATGAGCCACATGTTAGTGTTGGGGGAATTTTGGAGTAGGATACTTTGGATGAGTTTTGGGAATTGCATAGAGGTAGATCCTATGACATTTTGGAAAAGGAGAAGCATGCGCGGAAAGCATCTAACGCATTATCCAAAGTCAGCGCGCAAAAGATGAAAAGTAGTTAGGATTTTGGGGACATTATGTCCACTTTGTAACCATTTTGTAACAATATTAGCCCTGTTGACACATGATAAATTTCGAAATTTGGCATAAATATAGTTTTGAAAAATATTTGGTCTCTTAGGTTCTTTGGGGAAAAAATTTCATCAAATTGGGCAACTTTTTGTAAGTCTAGGAAAATCAAAATTGGTTTTACTAGACAATTTTTGTCTTTTATAGTCAATTTTATACCCTCGGGTTTATTACAGGGCCCAAGTTCATTTTACCAAAAATATTGGGCCCACATGCCCAATCTCCAATTATCCAAGACATGTGCATCCTCCATAACCTCTCCAAAAAGATCCAAATCTCTCTGTTACACAAACTCCAGTTGCTATGCAAAACCTGTGTGTTGATATTCACTACGCAAACCTTTCACTCTGTTTTGCTGTGCATTACCCATTTATTTCAATCATTGTTCAAGATCCTTTCTTGGAACCCATTGCAGCTTAGCCTCTGAAATGAATTTTCTTTTCACATAACCAGCTTTACTTCATTTGAGATAAACCCTTTACATCCTTGTTGTTGCACTGAGTTTCCTGATGTTGTTCATTGCTGTGTCGAGTTTCCTATTGTTGTTCATTTGTTGTGTAGAGTTTTCTTCTTCTTTCATTTGCTTCACACTGCGCAAAGGGTTACTCCTCTCATTTACTATGCACTATGTAAAGGATTTTTCTACATAGAGGATTGTGTTGTGCATAGGCTACAGGGAACACTACACAACTGACTGGTTTAGTGGTCAACTTCAAGATCACTTTCTGACCAACTCGAGATAAATTTTGAAAATCCCAGAGAGGTTTTTGTCAAGGAAAAAGAAAATAATAAAAAACTCTCATATTTGAAACAACTTTCATAGTTTGGGAGATTCAAATGAATATTTACAACCCATTTTTACATATTTAATCATTTAATGTTTTTGTCATCATCTTTGGGCAACGATCCCAAGACAAGGGAGAGGAATTTTAGAAAATTGAGAGAGGTTTTTATCAAAAACAGGTTCATATACAAAAAACTCTCTCATTTTTGAAAAATATATTTTTATTCTGGAGATATGATGTCATCTTTGACCCCTATTTTTTCATTCTGTTGTGCAATCTGTTGCGTTTTTGTTGTAGGTTACTATTGCACAACAAACTTGCTACACAACTTTGAAAGAGATTATGGAATGCCTCTAGATAAGCAAGGAAATGTAGCAAAGCATGACATATCATATACAACAAATGATAGAGGTCAAAGATCATCAGGATAGGGTTTCACAGAAGATTTATCTATTATTATCTTGTAATTAATGAGTCAACTTTGACTCCTCTTTTTCAGCAGCTAGTTCATATTTTATTTCCAAGAGATTTGTAATTGTTTGTTCACCTATGAAGGTTGTTGGGATTCGAATTGGGCAGCATAGGAAGATATTTTTTGTATATATTTGATGAAGCTATGAGCACTAAATGGGGGACTCATTTTGGGAAAAGAGGACTATTGTACTATAGATCAAGACTTGTTTATTCCTTTGAAGTTAATGCAGAAGTTTCATCTTTCTAGAATTTGAGATTCATCACGCTGTTTATGTTCAATATGTGTTTCTTGTATATCATTTCCATGATTATGTTTTTCTTCTAGCATTGTATGAGAGTAAGTGGTAGGAATTCATCCATGTTTGATGCTCCATTCACACTAATGATGCTTGTTATGTGTTAATGGTTACTTTTGCAAAATTCATCTTCATTTGATGCTATGTTTAGTAATTAATCTTTGTGTCCTTTCTTCTAAAGCTGCACTCGAGATTCATCCATTGATTGATGCCTGTAGTGTAGTGGGATTTATTCTCCTTTCCATCTCTCATTTCATATAATTTATTTGTTGAGCATAACACCTATTTTGCCTCAAATATGCAGAAAGAAACCAACCAACTATTGACTATAAAAACATTGATATTCAGGCCTTGACTCCATTTCCCAATGGTACATTTTCCTTGTTTGTCCTACTAACCCTTTTATAACAAAAACAAACCTGTCCTATTGCAGAATCTGACCTCTGTGCATTTATTGATGAATCTTTTGATCTATTACCAGTCATTAGACATCTAAGAGAACCCTCTCTAGTTGTACAGGTCAAAATACGATAAAAAGTTGGTTGAAACAGTTACCTTGGGGTTTTATTTGTTAAGAACCAAATATCAATATAGCATAGAAAATCCTCAGAAAAAGTACTCAATGCCTTGAAAAAGAGAGAATTTAAGATAATAAACCTCTTCGAGGGGGCAACCTCCTTTTACCCCACTTAAATGTTCAAGTACAAGATGATTCAAAATGAAAATGTCTCCTTGGTATATATAGGAGACTAGGAGGTATAATTACAACTAATGGCCTAAAGCCGACATAAATAAAATAAAATTACTAATCTAATATGCCCCACTTAAGAGGTAATGAGCCAATATTGGGGCTTAACATGCCCCTCCTCTTGAGACAAGTGTTGTCTGCAATGCTTGAGTAACTTTGGATGCTTCTGTATAAAAGACCCATCTTCCCAAGTGGAATCTTCAGCCGATAGTTTCCTCCATTTAATGAGATACTCTATAATGGATCTATTCCTCAGTTGGCAAATTCTTGTGTTAGTGATGGCTTCAGCCTCCAATATGATTTTTCCTTCCTCGTCAAGTTCTGGCAATATAGTTTGAACTGGGATCTTATCGACTATAACCTTCTTTAAGCATGAAACATGGAAAACTGGGTGTACTCGTGAAGATGCAGGCAACTCCAATTTGTATTCCATAGTACCAATCTTTTGCAGCACCTTGTAAGGGCCATAGTACTTTGGTGATAATTTATTATCCTTCTTGGCTTTCTTGAGGGACATCTCTTTGTATGGTTGTAGTCTTAAAAATACCCAATCCCCTACTTTAAAACTTCTTTCACTACGATGTTGATTTGCTTGTTGTTTCATGCGATTTTGTGCCATGGTCAGGTTGTCCTTTAAGATTTGGAGAACTTGTTGTTGATTCTCGATGTG
>ML779759.1:1304198-1368710 GCA_009831015.1 Picea engelmannii | reverse complement strand
GTATCCAACTTAGCTTCCATTGAATCCATCTTATTTTGTAGTTCATTTATGTCCCTACGCATTTCTTCACCTTCATCAAGAGTCCAAGTAGGATTTTCTGGAGGCTTATTGGGTGTAGAAGTTCCCTTTTTGGGTGGCATGTTTGCCAAGTATCACTTTTGAACCTTGATTTTGAGGTGGTTCTGCTAGACAATATTTCTTCTGTTGTATATCCCATGTTTCGGCCCTTCTGGGTATGAAACTTTCTTTTATGTATTTCTATGATATTTCTTCTCTGCAATGCCGCAGGTCTGATCACAATTGGATGTGCCAAGTGGAATTTACAGTAACTTCCCCACAACTTGTCGATTTTTGGCCTTTCCAGAAGATCTCACTTGTATAGTGTGCCCCGCAAAAAATGATTGATATAAAATTATGAAAATCACACCAGAAATACTACAGACTGTCCACGATCCAATGCAACCAGTCCCACACAATTTGGATACTCTAGGAAGAAGTTATGATTGTTTTACCTGGAACACCTTCTTGAGACTAGTCTGATACCCTATCTTACACAGGGTGCATCTACAAATTTAAGATGACCTAGAAGCTGAAATTTTTACCACAGATACCTTACTAATTTATATAAATATCCTCTGGAGCTCAGGGTAGGAAACGTTACAAATTTTTTTTTATAGAAAAAATTTCGTAATGACTCAGTTCAGGATGATTCCAGAACCCTATCTTGTACAGGTTGTATCTCTGAAAGTATAAGGCCTCGGGAGCTGAATTTTGAACACAACGTACCTTGATCTGTCTTCTAAATATTATCCAAGTCGTTCCTTTTGAAACGTTGTATAAAACAAGTTATAGAGAAAATGCCAAGGTGTCT
Organism: Picea engelmannii; assembly: GCA_009831015.1. Lineage (NCBI taxonomy): Eukaryota > Viridiplantae > Streptophyta > Pinopsida > Pinales > Pinaceae > Picea > Picea engelmannii. Next base: position 1,367,839 of record ML779759.1, on the reverse strand, counting down.
CAGATATAGCAGCGAAACCCCAAGACCTTGAGCTCTGAAACCATATGTTAAGAACCAAATATCAATATAGCATAGAAAATCCTCAGAAAAAGTACTTGACGCCTTAAAAAAGAGATAATTTTAGATAATAAGCCTCTTCGAGGGGACAACCTCCTTTTACCCCACTTAAATGTTCAAGTACAAGATGATTCAAAATGAAAATGTCTCCTTGGTATATATAGGAGACTAGGAGGTATAATTATAACTAATGGCCTAAAGCCGACATAAATAAAATAAAATTACTAATATAATATGCCCCAATTAAGGGGTAATGAGCCAATATTAGGGCTTAACATTATTTCATACAACCCAAAGAAATTTCCTAGTGTTAGCAAGCCCTATTGTAAAGTTATAAATTGTAATGGGTTTTGGGGTAGAAGTAGTTCTCTTGAATGATAATAGAGAGAGATATTGAGAAAATAATTGGCTAAGCATTCGGGTATGTTGAGTTAGGACTGAAGTTTTTGGGAGTTAGTCTCCCACTTCAACAAAACTACTAGGGAGGGTTTGTGTAATGTTAACTAATACATATTTGTAAGCATAGTGTGTATCTATAAGGAGATTGCAATGAATAAAATAAGAATTCGGTCGTTGTGGAAGTATCTTAGTTTGGGGTGAACCACGTTAAACCATTGTGTCTTGATGTGTTTATGTGTTTACTGTTACTTTGTAATGCTTAGTATTATGAATATGCCAATGTTATATGTTGTAATGATTCTACAAACTTAAGTTACTGATGAATGAATGAATTTTAAGTGCATTAATGTCACACACAAGGTATATCGAATGATAATTAAAGGTTAGGTAACAAAAACAACACACATAGTAGATTAATCGATAATGCATAATATGGTTATGTTGAATGCCTCACTTTCCCCCACTATAGAAACCTGGTTCCTACAACCTCGCTAGATGCCTTGGGTGAGACTTAATTTGCTTTTAGGTAATGCCGAAATGTCTTATGTCTAAGGGTTTTGTTGGTTTATTAATGATTAACCGGATCTTCCCACTATGCGCCAAGAACTGCAATGGTTGCTAGGAACTTTACCCTGATGTATAATTGTTATTGTATTCTTATATTCCCCACCTTTCCACTTCTTCTTCCTCTCCTTGGAAGCTTCATAGTGCTCTTTCTTCTTCGAACCACTTGGTTTCCCTTTCTTTTGGCCTATATTTTCCAGGTATTGTTCCTGTACACACGCATCAACCATTGTACTTGGCTTGAAGAGCATCACCTACTTTTGTAGATGACTGTGTAAACCCCCAAGATACTTGAGGATTAAATCTTGGTTCCTGGGATAGATACCCAATATGATGGCCATATTTTTAACTCGATGGTGTAATATTGTACAATCTACCCTTTGCCTCTACCTAACGAAGTACCATTGGATCCATTGGTGCTATTCATACCTGATAGGGTAGAATTGGGACTTGATGAGGGTTTTGAAGTCCTCCCACCTAGTTACTGGTGGATCACCCTGCAGCCTAAGTGTTTCCGTGTGGCTTTCCCACCAATTTAAACCATATCCCTCTAAATTCAATCTAGCAAATGAAATCTTCTACCCTTTATCTATATGTTGAATGCTAAAATAAACTTCTATTTGTTGCAACTAATTATTTAGTTTTAATGCATCGATCTCGCCTTGGTATGTTTTTATGATCACTTTTCCTTCCATCTTGAATAGGGACCATGAAGGGTTAACACCACTCAAACCCAATTAATATTTATTGGATTCCTTCCATGACTCCTTTCCTAAGTCTTCCTGATCTTCCAATCTCCCCTCTGATTCGATATCGAAGTTAGAGCCTCCATTATCTCTGAACAATCAGAGCTTTCTTGTTAGAGCCATGATGAGGAGGTTCATATTGGGACTAATGTCAACAACTTGTTCTTTCAACTACTTAAATCTCTCTTCTGCTAGATCTCGAGGATTATTATTAATAGACATGTTCTCCATGGCTAGGGTTTTTGTGGCTTCTTCTAAAGACCGTTTCTATATCTTGAAAATTCCCACAAATACCAAAAAAAAAAGCTTCTCTGATACGAATATGATCTGTAACTATCCTAGATATTCCACTGGAACAATTTGTCAAAATAGATCTAGTAAATAACTGAAATACTTATTATTAAGGTTATTTTTTTCCTTTGGATTTATAGAATATTTAGTTACTAATTTTTCTTCTTATGAATGAAATAGATAAAATGCATAAACTAGAGAAAAATAAAATACAATCACACCATCCACAATTAAACACAAGATATGACTTGGGAATCCTAGTACAGGAGAAAACTCATCTAGAAGGTGAGGTTCTTTACTATATAAATGATGCAAGTACAAAGAAAACAACACTCTTTGTGGAGTTTCATTTGACATGTGCCCTGTATGGCTGCTACAAAATCTCTCCTGCTTTGTTATGCACATAAAATACCATTATCAAATGTTTTTCTCAGCTATGGAACAATATACAATGAAAAATAATGGAACACCTTCTCCTCCTAGTCACCTAGTATTCAACATAGCCCAATAGCCATATAGGGGTAGGTGTTGGACTTCCCCAACCCTAAATTGTGATAGGTTTTTGTAACTTCTATAATACTCTTGAAATTACATACGTGGCTATCCACATATGCATGATTAATGGAATTTGACATGGCATCTTCCCGTTCCATGGTGATCAACATGGTAGATCAACTTGTGAGGTGTAACATTTGCATACAAACTTTGATTGATGCCTGATCTACGTCATTGCAAAGGTATCATAGTGTAGAATACTTTCATGGGAGTGGATATGATTTTAGGATTCCATAACCCCAAAAACTATCATTTGATGGCTCAAAATGGCTTTGGAAGGTTTCGAGCCCCGATTTTCCAAACTGGGACCTACCATTAAAATGGCCCTACAAGATAAATCCTCTAATTTTTTCTATTCTAAAAGGATCAAAATAGATGAAAACAATATAATGATCCAATCCTTCAATGGCCCTATAGCTACTGAAAAAACTCCTTGAATTCCTCATCTTATATGTATGCCTCTTTGCATGCATCATGGGTAAAAGGCTCCATGTGCATCAAAGTTCCCAAATATAAAATATTGGATGTGGGTTGCCATGAAAGCATGTCTGAAAACTTATTTTTGCTACCATTATTATACTCGATGACTAAATGAAATTGTTGTAAAACCTCCATCCACTTGTAATTCTTGGTTTGTTGTAGCTTACTCCAGGCCTACAAATATTTTAGTGATGGGTGATCTGTGTGGATGATGGTCTCCTTTCCCATCAGACAATGATTCCACTTTTTTATAGCTTGTACCAAGGCATAGAGATCCTTGTCATAGGTATTGTAGTTGGGAACCTCCCCATGAAATACTTCATAAAGATAGAAGACATGCCTTCCTCCCTACATCTGTATTGCTCCCATGGAATACTCACTTGAATATTTATTCGCTTTGAAGGACTTGTGCAAGTTTGGTAGTGCGATCACTGGTTCTTGACTGATCTTTATTTTCATCTCATCAAAGGCCTTCTGTTGATCCTTCCCCCACAGGAAAATCTTACCACTTGCTGTTATGGCATGGATTTGTGCAACTACCATTGAAAATGAAGCTATGAACTTCAACAAGTGTTGTGTTGTCCCAAAAAAATCCTAACTTCAATGCAATTTCTATCTTGATCTCCCCTCCAACGGTTCCATACCCCAAATACACCAAATATTGTTGAGTAATATCACATTTTTTGATATTGGCCAGTAGTTGGTTTATTTTTAAATTCTATAACACCTCCATAATATGTGAGATGTGCTCCTCCCAAGTAGCACTATAAAATAGTATATCCTCCAAATAAAATATAACAAATGAATCTAGATAAGTGTGTAAAACACCATCCATTAGTCTCACAAATGTATCCAATGCATTGCATAAAGCAAATGGCATAACCAACCACTCATAAAAACCTTGCCTTGTCTTGAAGGAAGTCTTCTAGGTATCTTCTTCTTTGACTCATACCTAGTGATATCCTAATTTCAAATCCATCTTAGTAAAGTACTTGGCATGCTACAGTTGGTCTAGTAGATGATCGATCATTCATTAGTATAAGCTATTGATTCTTCAGTGTAATATTGTTCAATGCCTTTTAATTGATACACATTCTCCAAGTCCCATCCTTCTTGGGCACAATTATGATGGGTAACCCAAAAGGTGAGGTACTTGGTTGAATCACACCCTGCTCCAACAACTACTACAATTGCTTCTTGACTTCATTAGCTTCTAGAACATACTATCTATACAACCCAATATCCGACAATGGAGATTCTGGAAATAATTGTATTGTGTGTTCCACATCCCTCTTGGTTGGTATCCCTTTAGGCTCCTTGAACACTCCCTTTTATTCCTGTAGAAAATTATTCAACTCATGTTTTTTCTCTTTATTAAATCTCTCCAAGTATGCCTTCACTATCATTGACTCATCATCAAACATATTTTCTCTGAACAAAAGAAAAACATATTTCTTACTAGAACTAATCAAATTCTTGGCTTGGCTGGCACTTACCGATGAGATAATTGACTTTTCTTTATGTGTGTTAATGATATAGGACTTCCCATCCTAGATTATTCAGAATTGGTTGGATATCTGCATGAATATTGAATCCCTCATATAAATTTAGGAGCTTCCAAACACTACTCCACATACATTAAGGGGTACTACATCCAATTCCACTTAATCAATAAAGTCAACACTTACAAAAAATTTAATATTACACTATTTCAAGACCTTTATCTATGCATCCTTTTTTACCCAACCCAATGGATCAGGTCTAGGATGATTGTTAACCTGCAATCCAAGAGTGTTGATTAGATTCACTACTATGAAATTATCTTGTGAACCAGAGTCGAACAAAGCATCTATCTTGGTCTTCTTGACCTGAATCTTGACGTCGAAAAGCTTGGTCATCTCCTTCTCTTCCTGGTGATGAAGGCTAATCAAATTCACCTTCTTAGGCATAGATTTGTAGAAAATATTCTCATCCACATACGATCTACTTCCAACCTTATTGCTTCAATATGTGGCTAGAAGTTTTTCTTTCCATCCTTCTTGTGGTTCTTCGGGTTCAACTCTAGATGTGGTTTCCATCATTTTTCCTCAGTGTGGCCATCAATGTTTTAATTATTGAAATGGTTTCTAGTATCTTTACTATGATGTAAAGTGACTACTATTTTCCTATATTTCCCCCTTTTCCACTTCTTCTTCCCCTCCTTGGAATCTTATTGGTGCTCTTTCTACCTTGAACCACTTGGCTTCCATTTCTTTTGGCTATTTTTTCCAAGTATTGTTCATGTACACATGCCTCATCCACTATCCTTGTCTTGAAGAGGATCACCTACTTTCATAGATGACTGTGTAAATCCCCTAGATACTTGAGGAGTACATCTAGATTATTGGGAGAGCTACCCATCATGATGGCCATCTTTCTGAACTCGGTGGTGTATTCCTATACACTCTGCCCCTTCCTCTAACTAAAGTAGTGAAATTGGATCCATTGGTCCTCTACATACCCAATAAGGTATAATTGGGACTTCATGATGGTTTTGAAGTCCTCCCACCTAGTTACTATCATATCACCCTCCATCCTAAGTGTTTTTATGTGGCTTTCCCACCAGGTTAAAGCATAGCCCTCGAACATCAAATCTATTAAATGAAATATTCTACCCTTCATCTTTATGGTGAATTATAAAATAAACTTCTAGCTATTGCAACCAATGATTCAGTTTTAATGCATCGATCTCACCCTGGTATGGATTTATGTCCAATTTAACTTCCATATTGAATATGGACTATGAAGGGTTAACAACACTCAACTTCAATTATTATTTTTGAAGTTATTTCCACGACTCTTTTCCTGAGTCTTCCTAATCTCTCAATTTTCCCTTCGCATTGATCCCCGAGTTAGAGAATCCATCATCTGCAAATGGTACGAGATTTCTTTCTAGACCCTCCATGGGCAGGTTTATATTGCAATTGATGTCATCAATTTATGCTTCCAACTTCTCAAATCTATCTTCTACTGGATCTGAAGGGTTATGTAATATCCCCAAGGACGAGCCCTGTTGTAATCATGTTTATGAATTGTAAAACATGTTTTGTAGGATGGTGAGCCGAATATTGATAAGATGGTATGCTTATGTGTTTATTAGTCCAGAGAGCCTAAGTATTAAGACAAAAAGCCTATTTTTGTATATGTATTATTCAGAACATTAATAAAAATATAAACATCGTTGCGTACAGACCGATCAAGAAGAAAAAGTGATGGGGGAATAAGCTTCCACATAGTGGGTAAGGGAAAAGGAGCTGAAAGGTTAGAAAGAGAGGCTAAGTGTTGAGCCTAGGGGCTAAGCTTGGGGGCTTAAGTCCTTGGGAATAATAATTTATTATTATTCCAAAAGCTATTTGACAAAACATGTTTTTATCCTAAGTCCCTGGAAGGGGAAATGTGCGCAAAAGGGAACATAGGCTGATGGAGCACATACAACCTCATGGGCGACATGTGTCAGCCATGGCACATGTAATTTAACCCAAAGATTGAGCCATGGAGGGGGTTCATCCCCCAGTCGGCCGTGATATGTCTAAACCGTGAGAGTCTGGGAGTCCTCCATGGTTGCATCAATGCTGCCAGTTTCTAGATCCTCTATTTGAAAACCGTTTTCCTCTGCTTGGAACCTCTGTTGTTTTTACCTTCACACAATTCTGAGAACCAAACCCAGTGAACTGTTATGTGTCTTCTATGGAACCCGACACTGGGGAAATCGCTTGATTGTGTTGGGTCTAGCATCTAGCCGTTGCCATTTTTAAATGCATGTTTGTGATGCACATAATATTATAATGTATTCCGTTGTGATGATGTTTACTGTTGATTGAATTATTTCTATACGTTAGTAGTAACTATATGTTTACTCTGTTAAGCCATTTAATTTCATTTAAATGCATAATATATAAGTATGAGAATGTTTCCACGTAGTAGTGTTTCCCGGCAAGGGGGTGGCGTTACAATATGGTATCCGAGCACCATGTTTTCAATGCTAAGCCTAGATAGGCTGGATAAGTGGTCTTTGGACCCAAGGTTTCGAGAGGAAATTATGTCTCGAGAACTAATTTCAAAACTTAGATTGTCTCTGAGTGCCAAGGAGTTACTTGGTCGTGTCACGAAGCTCGGGAGGAATAACGGTAGAATAAAATTGCAGCCATATATCAGATGTGCAGAGAAGATCTGGACCATCGAATCCACATTCATACACTAAGGAGAGCGCGCAGAAGAGATCAGAGATGGGCCATCATATATGAGCATGTGAACCAACAACTGTTGGATCCAGGGAACATGCACAAGGTTTAAAACCCTTTGGATATGCAAAGGGGTGTGGAAATCGCGATACGTGAAGCCTCGACATCATCAGAACAGTCCATCGAGAAGGATGCATGGAGAGCGATCAAAATTTCACTGAATCGTGACTTGAAATGGTCAAAGGATGAGTTTGCGAGAATTCACGAAATGCGAGTTCGCGATTAGATCACAACCATTGATCAAGGAGAGATCTGGACTGTTAATTGTCTAGGAAGAATGTCAAAATTTCAGAAGATCGATTGTCAGGAGAAATGAGATGTGCGGACGCAAAAACACTCGAGGCCCGAAATTGTGAACTCTCGATGAGCCAAAGTATTGGGTCGGGCTGACGTCACTAGGATGGAAGAGGACACATGGGATATGTTCCATGTGCCAGTGGGTCCCAAAGGAAAAAGTAGAAGCAGTGGGGTCAGATGGCGTCACCTAGAGTAACGTGGACCTTAACAACAAAACATGTCACCACCCTAGTTGGTGACAGTTGTGTTGTGGGCCCAGTGGCTAGAAAGGTCAGAAGTTTGGAAGTCAAGAGTTGGAGAGGGAAGCGAGGGTGAGAGCCTCTAGGACTAAAATCGTGAAACCCCGAAACCCCAAAGTTCTGATTAGAGAACCTTGAGACCTAGTGCTTGGTCATGCTCTTGGTTGCATAGGTTTGGAAAATTAGAAAAAGGGACTAAGGTCCGAGTGCACTACAGAGCCGAGCAGAGCTCAAAAAATTCATGGAAACTGAATGTTTCTTAAATCAAGTTGTTTATGAATGTTGTGGGAATTGTTAAGGAATATTGACTTGAAAAATTTCGTTTGTCTGCACATTGTGTTTGCAGAAGGTTAATGAGTGCCAAAACCATTTAGAGTTGCCACTGAGGGCAAAGAAATGGAGAAGGCACATAATGCTTCCAATTTAGAGAACGAAGCAAAAGGAATGGTTGTTCATTTGGGAGTTAAAGGATCGAACTCCAATGGCCATGGTGAAGAGATAGATAAGGAAGGAAACATGAAGAATATCATTGAAGCATTGTAAAAGGATGCCCAAACTCGTCGAACAGATAGTAGAAATCTCAGAAAAGTTAAGGAAAAACAAGGTGAATTTAACATAAATATGTTAAAGAGTTTGGAGAGAATAGAGAAGAAGTTAGAGAAGGAGAGAGACTCGATCAGAATAGGGACTCACCTGACTTCTGAGGAAAGAAGGTCAAGGAGTGTGGGTAGACACCATCATCACTCCCAAGGTCTCTCCAAGACAAGGACACATAGTAGTTCAAGCCCATCTCCTACCAGAAAGCATAGGAGATCTAGAGTGGATGAATTGAAGGGAGAGATGAACAAGATTAAGAATCCTATGTTTGATGGAGAACATCAGAAGGAGGAATCTGTCGAGACATGGTTGCTTGGCATGAGAAAACATTTCCAACTGTAGAATTATTCCTCTCATGCAGAAGGAAGAATTGTAATGTATCAACTGAAGGGAAAGGCATCCATGTGGTGGGATCGTCTTGTGCAGGTCTAGCACCTTAGGGAGAAAGATATCACTTGGAAGGAATTCAAGAGGTATTTCGAGAGGAAATACTTGACTAAAATATACTACGACAGAAAGATGAAAGAGTTCTTTGAGCTCAAGTTTGGCAACATGACCATGAATGAATACGAGGGAAGATTTTTGGAATTACAGATTTTTGGAATTACTAAAGTATGTTCCATTCATCAAGGATGAATCTGTCAAGATGCAAAGGTACCTGAGTGGATTTCCACCTTCCATTGGGGACAAGATCTAATATGATGACCCAAAAAATATGGAAGAAATGATAAGAAGAGAGAAATGATTATATGAACAACAGAGAGAGAAGCCTACTTTCCAGAAGGATTGGGAAGACAAGAAGGAATTCTAGATGGATCAGAGGAAGAAGGGAAACAAACCTCTCTTTTTCAAGAACAAAACTCAAGGAAAACCATCGTTTAGAGGGCCAAGAATGGCTGATGTAGGGGAACAAAATCCAAGGAAGACACCCATTCAATGTTGGGGTTGTAAAGAGAACCACAAGTACAAAGATTGTCCCCATAAAAATGGCAAAGTGAGAGTTGTCCATAATGTTCAGTAAGCTGAAACAGTGGAGGACATGGACAATAGAATGTCAAGGATATATGCAGACCTGGATAACAAGCAAGTTGAATATTAGTCACACGTGATTGAAGTGGAAGGTATGATTAACAATCAACCCTTTACTATTTTAATTGATTCAGGGGCTATCCATAGTTATATAGATCCTATAGTGGTGGAAAGTTTTCATTTGTCAAGAAGCAAACATGAAAAGTCTTGGTTAGTGCAGCTAGCTACAAGAACCAAGAGGAAAGTCACTGAGTTGGTTAAGTCCTGTCGTGTGGACATGAATGGACTGAGCAGAAAGGCTGAATTGAATGTTCTGCCTTTAGGTTCTTATGACTATCTAATTGGGGTGGATTGGTTGGATCAACACCATGCCATCTTGGACTGTCGTAAGAAGGCATTTACTTGCCTGGATGAGAAAGAGAATCAGAAAACAGTCCAAGGAATCCCTAGAGTTGTTGCTATTAGAGAAATCTCAACAATGTAGCTCAAGAAGTGCTACAGAAAAGACTCTCAATTATTTGCATCCCATGTGGAGGAAACACCTAAGGATAAGGTGTCAAAGATCAAAGACCATGTGATACTAAAGGAGTTTGAGGATATATTTCAGGAGATACTTGGACTACCTCTGAAAAGCGATATAGACTTCTCAATAAATTTGATCCCTAGAGAAGCTCTAGTGTCAAAATATCCCTACAGAATGAGTATGCCAGAGTTGAAAGAGTTGCAATTATAGCTTGAAGATATTCTAAAGAAGGGGTACATACACCCAAGTGTGTCACCTTGGGGTGCCCCGGTCCTATTCGTGAAGAAGAAGGATGGGACTATCAATTTCAGACAATTGAACATAGTAACTATAAATAACAAATACCCTCTGTCGAGGATTGATGACTTCTTTGATCAATTGAAGGATGCAAAGATCTTTTCGAAGATAGAAATCAGGTCAGGATATCACCAGGTAAGGATAAAATATGAAGACATTAGCAAGACCGCCTTTAGAACAAGGTAAGGTCATTATGAGTTCACAGTGGTGCCTTTTGGGTTTTCGAATTCACCTGTTGTTTTTATGTTCCTGATGAATGGTGTATTCATGGACTATCTAGATGTGTTTGTCATAGTCTTCCTGGATGACATTCTGGTATATTCCAAGTTGGAGGAAGAGCATGAACAAATTCTTAGGATGGTTTTGCAAGTTCTAAGAGAACACCAATTGTATGCCAAGCTGAGAAAATGCTCATTTTATGAGGAGAAGATCCTTTACTTGGGGCATATTATTTCGAAGGAAGGGATAGTTGTAGATCCTGAGAAGATTGAGGCCATTAGGGAATGGCCAGTGCCAAAGAATGTGATAGAAGTCAGATCCTTCATGGGTCTAGCTAGATATTACAGAAGGTTTATCGTAGGGTTCTCAAGGATAGCTCATCCTATCACTTCCTTGCAAAGGAAGGAGAAAACGTTTCAATGGACAGATGATTGTGAGAAAAGCTTTCAGCAATTGAAGCAACTGTTAACCAGTGCTCCAATATTAAGGATTGCAGATCCAAACAAAGATTTTGTGGTGTGCACTGATGCATGCAAAGAAGGACTGGGATGATTCCTCAGTCATAATGGATTCGTAATCTATTATGAATCCATAAAGTTGAAAGAGCATGAAAGGAACTATGAAACTCATGATTTGGATTTGGCAACCATAGTTCACGCTTTAAAGAAATGGAGGCATTACTTCATGGGAAGGAGGTTCGAACTGAGAACATACCATAATGGTCTGAAGTATTTGTTTGACCAACCAACCTTGAATGCTAGGCAAAGTAGGTGGTTGGAGTTTCTCTGTGAATACGATTTTGATATCAAGCATATCAAAGGGAAGGAGAATAAAGTGGTTGATGCACTCAGCAGGAGAGTACACAAATTACATGATACAACCATTAGCATGTGTCAAACTGATATAAAGGGCATAATTTCAAAGGCTGCAAATACAGATTTGCAGTACATGGAGTGGGTAGAAAAGCTACAACAAGGTGAGATGCCACAAAAGGTGGAAAATTATAAATTGGAAACCGATGGACACTTCTGTACAAGAACAAAATTTATGTACCTAATGTCCAGGACTTGAAACATATGATTTTGCATGAAACACATAATGTGCCTTATGCAGGGCACCCTGGATATCAGAAAACTATGGCAGTTGTCAAGAGCCATTAATTTTGGCCAGATATGAAGAAGGATATTGTTGAATACATCACCAGATGTATGGAGTTGCAGAAGGTTAAAGTAGAGCATAGACACCCAGTAGGGTTACTGCAACCTTTACCCATTCCTGAGTGGAAGTGAGAAGTAGTGACAATGGACTTCATCACAAGATTTCCCAACACCAGCAAGCAGCACGATTCAATTATGGTGGTGGTTGAAAAGCTTACAAAATCTTCCCATTTCATTCCGTTAAAGATTGCTCACAAGGCAACAAATGTTGTCGACATCCTTATGAAGGAAGTGACACGATTGCAGGGGATTTCGAAGACAATTGTGTTCGACATAGACCCGAAATTCACCTCAAATTTCTGGAAAGGGTTATTCAAAGGGTTCAAAATGAATCTGAATTTCAGTACAACTTATCATCCTGAGTCTTATGGATAGATAGAGAGGGTGAAGAGAGTAATAGAAGACATGCTAAGGATGTATGTGATGGACAAACCATCAAAATGGGAAGACTACCTGCACTTGGTAGAATTCACCTACAACAATGGGTATCAAGCATCATTGAAGATGAACACATTTGAAGAACTTTATGGCAGAAAGTGCAATACTCCAGTAGGCTAGGATAATCTAGCTGACAGGGCAGTAGTTGGGCAAGAGTTGCTCAAGGAAATGGAAGAACAAATGCTAAAAATCAAGTAGAATTTAAAGGCTTCCCAAGATAGGAAGAAAAGTTATGCTGATAAGAACAGAACCCATAAGGAGTTTAAAGTGGGTGATCATGTTTTCCTGAAAGTGAAAGCCAATAGAAGTTCCCTGAAGCTGGGAAACTACGCCAAGTTGGCAGCCAGATTTTGTGGGCCATTTGAAATCCTAAAAAGGATTGGGCCAGTTGCATATATGATTGCATTACCTGCATCCATGAGTGTACATAATGTGTTTCATGTTTCATTTCTTAAGAAATATATCCCTGATGCGATTCAAGTGGAGCAAGAAGGTGTCCTGAAAGTGCATCCTGTGCGCATATTGGACCGAAAAAGAAAACAAGTCCAGAATCGAGACATAGGGCTTGTAACCTGGTACGGTCCTAAGGACACGACATGGGAGCATGAAGATGCTATGTGGGAAAAATACTCGCATCTTTTTGAAGATTTTGAAAAATCTTGTTGATGCTATGTGAAAGTTGCACTGAGGACAGTGCAAAAATAAGGGGAGGGGATTGTAATATCCCCAAGGAAGAGTTGCGTTGTAATCATGTTTATGAATTGTAAATAATGTTTTGTAGGCTATTGAGCCGAGTATTGATAATATGGTAGGCTTATGTGTTTATTAGGCTAGAAAGCCTAAGTATTAAGGCCATAAGCCTTTTTTTGTATATGTATTCTGCAGAACATTAATAAAAATATAAACATCATTGCATGTAGACCGACCACAAATAAAGAGTGATGGGGGACTAATATTCCACAAAGTGGGTAAGGTAAAAGGGTTTGAAAGGTTGGAAATGGAGGCTAAGTGTTAAGCCTAGGTTCTAAGCTTGGGGGCTTAAGTACTTGGGAATAATAATTTATTACTATTCCAAAAGCTATGTTACAAAACATGTTTTTATCCTAAGTTCGTGGAAGGGGAAATGTGGACAAAAGGGAACACAGGATGATGGAGTGCATGCAGTCTCATGGGTGACATGTGTCGGCCCTGACACATGTAATTTAACCCAAAGATTGAGTTATGGAGGGGGTGCATCCCCCAGTCGGCCGTGAGTTGTCTAAACCGTGAGAGTCTCAGAGGTCCTTCAAGGTTGCGTATGTGCTACTAGTTTCCATATCCTCTGTCTAAAAACCATTTGCCTATGCTTGGAACCTATGTTGTTTTTACCCTCACGCAATTCTGAGAACCAAAACCGGTGAACTATTCTGTGTCTTCTGTGAAACCTGACACTGGGGAAATCGCTTGAGCCTGTTGTGTCTAGCATCTGGTCGTTTCCATTTTCAGACCTATTCCCATCTACTATTAAGACTATCATCCTTGCATGAATAAGTGATGAACCGTGGTTGTGGTTGTTTCCTGTTTCCCACACCTCATTTTGTTATTACTTCTTTCACCCATGAGTTAGCTAAAAGTTGTTTTTATTGTTGTTGTTATCCTAAACTTGCAGGAATTGAGTTGAAGATTTGTTGAAGAACCAGCTTGTCAGGCCCGTGGTAGAAGAGGAAGGTTTTCAATCCTGTGATCATTTCTCTCCAGGTGAGAGAGCTTGCTGGGAAGTGATTTTCTCCCAGAGTGTGTCCAACACCAGCTACAGAGCTTCGAGAATTCCTAATACGACCTGTTGTCGAGGCCCAGAGAGGGAGGTGAAGCATCGATAGAATGTGTTTGTGAAGGTGTATACTCCTTGGCAGAATAGGCATGTGGGGAATGAGAGTCCGTTAGTAGTGGGCGTAAGAAGTCTCCTGGGGAGAATCCTTCTGGTTGCTCTGTGTAGTTTTTTTGTAACCTCAACCTAGCCTAGGATTCCCTTCCCTTGGGTGGAGCTTAGTCACAGCTCGAGGGTGACTCACTGTTGAGCGTGATGAGAAGTGATTTATAAGGATGGAAGGTTCGTGGAAAGTCTGCACATGGTTGGTAGAGTTACTAAAGTTTCAAATATAAGTATATGCATGTGTTTAAATTCAATTTTTAAATGCATGTCTCTGATGCTCGCAATATTATCATGTATTATTTTGCGATGATGTTTACTGTTGATTGAATTATTTATGTACGTTAGCAGTAATTGTATGTTTACTCTGTTAAGCCATTTAATTTCATTTAAATGCATAATATATAAGAATGAGAATGTTTCCATGTAGTAGCATTGCCCAACAAGGGGGTTTATGGTCCTAGGTGTTATAGGTTATTATGAATTGAATCATTTACCATGGATAGGGTTTCTAGGACTTCACGTTAAGTCAATTCCTATATCCAAAAACTTCCCACAAATACCCGAAAATTAACATGCTCTGATACCAATATGATCTGTAAACTACCATGGATTTTCCACTGGAATAGTTCATCACAACAAATCTGATAAATAAATGGAATCTTAATTATTAAGGTTATTTTTTTCCTTTGGATATCAATAATATTTAGTAACTGATTTTTCTGCTTATGCATGAAATGGGTAAAATGTGGAAAATAGAGAACAATAAAATACAATCACACCATCCAAAAACAAACAAAATATATGACCTAGCAAATACAATATAGGATAAAACCCAACTAGAAGGTGAGGATGCTCTGCTCTCTTTTATCTGGTATAGATATGATGCAAGTACAAAGAAATGGGAAATCTCTGTGGAGTTTCCCTTGTCATGTGTCCTGTATGGATTCCAAAAAATCTCTTGTCATTTGTTATGCTCACATAATACCACTCTCATATTTTTTTCTCATCTATGCAACAAGATACAATGCAAAAGAATGGAACCCCTTCTCCTTCTAGTGATTCGATATTTAACATAGCCTGATAGTCATATAGGGGTAGGTTTTTGACTTCGTCGACCCTCAATTGCAATAGGTTTTTGGACCTTCTAAAATATTGTTGAAATTACATACGTGTCTAGAACTATATGCATGAATAATGGGGGTTGATGTGGCATCCTCATGTACCATGGTGGTCAACACTGTAGGTTAACTTTCGGTTGGCATAATGTTGCATACAAAATATGATTGATGCATGATATACACCATTGTAAAGGTCTCAAAGTGTATAATACTATCAAGGGAGTGAACCCAAGTTCCATACACCATAACCCCAAAAAACATTATTTAATTCCTCAAAATGGATATGGAAGGTTTCAGACCCCAATTTTCCAAACTGGGACCTCCCACTAAAATGGCAATGCAAGTTGAATCCTTAAATGTTTTCTACTATGAAAGGCTCGAGATAGATGAAAAACAATATAATGATACAATATAGATAATATCTCCCCATTTAGTGAGTTTTTTGGTCCCCAAAATATGTACTGAATGAGGTAAGGAAAATTTTCCTCTTCCTTATCCCTGGAGTACCACTTTGCTTTTCCTGGAAATTGTCCTTTCAACCCAATCTACCAAAGTTTATGTTTCCCCTGTATTGTAGTTTTGGACCGCTTCTACAAAATTGTGTCCTCTTCCAACTCTACCTGAGAATATGGTGATAAGTCCTCTATGGAAGGTAAGACCTACTCCTCTTCCTAATCCAACATGGAAGGCTCATAGAGTTTAATATTCTCTACATTCACTACTAAGTACATGTGCATGTATCGGGGTAGAATGAGTCTATAGGTGTTATCTTGCACCTTTTCCAATACCTCAAAAGGACCATACCTTAAGGCCATGATATTCTTACCAGGACCCTGTATCCTTTCATTATTCATATGTAGCCGTACTTTGTCTCCCACTCTAAACATTTTATTTGTTCTATGTTGGTCATGTCTAGCCTTGTACTTCTCCTATGACTTCTTCATTGTCTCTTCTACTTACAAATAGATATTCCTAATCTTATCAAAAAATGTTTTTTTCGCTTAATGCATATCAGGTGAGGTGCTCCATCACTCCTCCTTGTTTTCCATATACGACATCTAAGGGTGAAGGTGGAAAATACCCAAATCAAGTTTCAAAAGATGGCTTACGATTAGAAGTGTAAACTTCTCTATTATAAGAGTGTTGTATATAGATAATATTTTCATCCCAAGTCTTTGGATTGTAATGCCTTAAATGTTGCACCAAAGTCATGTGGACTATTTTTGTCTACCCATATATCTATGGATGGAGTGATGTAGACCTCTTCAACTTAGTTCCCATATTCTCTCATGATGTATCCCAAAATGCAATAATAAATCTAGTATCCTTGTCTAAGATTATGTTCCTTGGTATCCCAAAGTGCACTCAGACCTATTCAAAGAACAAGTTTTCTACTTCTTATCCCTTGATGGTATTTTTACAAGGCATTTGAATGCATGTTTTGTTGAACCTATCAACTACCACAAATAAATATTCATGTCCCTTCCTTTTGGGTGGTAAACCTCCCAAAAAATTCATGGAAATTATTTTCCAATGTGAAGTGGGTATAGGTAAGAGATAATATAGACCTTGCTTCTTGTTGTTGGTTTTGTTGGTACAAAAACGTATACATCCCTTAATATACCACGCTACATCATATTGCATTCTAGGTCAATAAACATACCTCTGTAAGTTTTAAAATCTCTTCCCAACACCAAAATTTCTTGCAACCTTGGAGGTGTGAGCCTCTCTGATAAGTTGCAATCATCCACCTTTAGGAACATAGAGATTTTCGAGCTTGTAGAGTAAAAAATTATGGAAATGATAGTCAACCTTTCCATCACCTTATTTTATATGAATCTATCCCTGTATATGTCGAAACACCTCCTTCAAGTTCATGTCTTCTATGTATGCCTCTTTGTATGCATCATTGGTAAAAGGATCCATGTGCATCATATTTACCAAAGCTATAATGTTGGACGCAGGTGGTCATGAAAGAATGTATACCAACTTATTTTTACTACCCTTATTATACTTAATGACTAGATCGAATTATTGTAAAAATCCCATCCCCTTGTAATGCTTGGTTTGTTGTAGCTTACTCCGGGCATGGAAATATTGTAGTGGCTGATGATGTATGTGGATGATGGTCTCCTTTCCCATCAGATAGTGCTTCCACTTTTTGATATCTTGTACTAAGGCATAGGGATCCTTGTATTAGGTAGGGTACTTGAGAACTTCCCCATGAAATACTTCAAAATGATTGTAGATGGGCCTTCCTCCTTTCATCATTATTTCTCCCATGGAATACCCACTTTCATATGTCTCCACTTTGAAGGGACTATGCAATTTTCGTAGTGTGAGAAATGGTGCTTCACTGATCTTCATTTTTACCTCAATAAAGGCATTCTATTGATTCTTCTCCCATTGGAAACTCTTACCACTAGTTGTTATGGCATGGAGTGGTGCAGCTACCAATGAAAATGAAGCTATGAACTTTCGCAGCTATTTTGATTCCTTAAAAAATATCCTAACTTCAGTGACATTTCTATCTTGAGCTCCCCTCCACCGAGCACATATCCCAAATACACGAGAGAATGTTGATCAATCTCACATTTCTTGAGATTGACCAGTAGTTGGTGATTTTTAAGAGTCTCTAACACCTGCATAAGATGTGATATATGATCCTCCAATGTAGCGATATAAATCAATATATCATTCAAATAAACAATAATAAATTAATCTATATAAGGGTGTAAAAAATCATTCATTAGTCTCATAAATGTAGTTAGTTTATTGCATAAGCCAAATGGCATAACCATCCAATCATACAAACCTTGCCTTGTATTGAAGTCAGTCTTCCAAGTATCATCATATTTGACTCATACCTAGTGACATCCTAATTTCAAATCCATGTTAGTGAAGTACTTAGCATGTTGTAGTTGGTACAAAAGATTATCAATCCTTGGAAGAGGGTACCGATTATTTAGTGTAATCTTGTTCAATTCCATATAATCAATATACATTCTCCAAGTCTCATCCTCCTTAGGCACAATTATGTTGAGTGACCCACAATATGAGCTACTTGGTCGAATCACAGCCTGCTCCAAAAACTGTTGTAACTGCTTCTTCACTTCATTCACTTATAGAGAAAACTATATATAGAAACCAATATTCGGAAATGGGGAGTCTGGAAATCATTGTGTTTAATGATCCACATCCCTCTTATGTGGTATCCCTTTAGGCTCCTTGATCATTTCTCTTTATTCTTTTAGAAAATACTCCAACTAATGTTTCTTCTCTTTAGTACACTCCTCTATATATGCCTTCGCTATCATTGACTCATTATCTGACTGATTTTCTCTCAAGAAAAGAAAAATATATTTTTTACTATAATTAATCAACTTCTTGTCTTGGTTCGAACTTACCAGTGAGATGTTTTACTTTCGTTTATGTGCATTAATAATGTAGCACTTCCTATTTTTCCTCGATATGTTTCAGGTTGTCAGTGGAACAATGTTGAGGCATATCGGGAACTAAGACTGAGAATGAGCCTTAAAACCATGCTTGTAATAGAAGAAGTTGTGCAAAAATGTGGGTAAGTTTCTCTCTCTCTCTCTCTCTCTCTCTCTCTCTTATAGAAATCTCATCCCTCAAACAATCCCAGTCTAGATATTAAAACATTCATCCCCAAGAGATATTTGTCCATGATGTTTTAGACAATTTGAGTTTAAGGATGGTGATTGATGGATTTAGAATAAATACACAATAAACATGTGAGGAAACTTTAAGGTGAATCTCACAGTCTATGGAAAGAACAACATGTTGATAAATTAATAATTCAACAGTTATAATAGTTGTTTCAGATCATTAAATCATGCATCAAACAGTAAAAAAAATTAGATATTTAAATCCATGGAGGTACCCTTCACATATCATTAAACATATGAAAAAATGACAAGAAGTGCTCATACATTCATAGGAAATCACTTCGGTATCATAAGATATACAACATATAGTTACATTAAACATGTCATAAAAATTGTTGCTTCAGATTTTATTAATGGTGATCGGATACAAGAAGGAAAAATGAGATGGTGGTTTTACAAGAACACATGCACATAAATATGCACATACTGAAACATAATATAAGGGATGAATCCCTAAAAGCCTGCATCCTTAACGATTTGTCTATGTCTAAGGGTATCTTGATCCAACAACTATGGTTATAAGATATTCTTAAATTCCCAAAAGTTTCGACCCAAAAACTAAGCTCCTTATGTTGATTTATATATGCTTCTTCTTGAGGGAAAACCATTCATTTGAACCAATACTACTTCTTGAAATTTGAAAAATTGTTTGTTAGTTTCTTGATACTACTTTTGGTTTTCTAACCATTTTTGGCTTTCCAACTAATTTGACCTAATTTTACTAGGAAGATACCACTTTTTACCACTAGATGTCACCTATTTATACTTCTTTTGGGTGCGCTCTCTTTGTCCAATTTATCCTTTGTTTCAATTCCTCTAAGTGGCTCAATCAACTTCTATTGCTTCACCATGGATCCTCCACCTTGGATGATGAGATGACAGGATAAACATTTCCTTCTAGTTGACTACACCCAATAACATAGGGTATAATTTGTTGATCCCTTGAATCCTCTGATTCAAGCTTCTCCAATGAACTATTTGGATTTTCAATTTCACTTTAGGGTATATTTTTGAATGTCCTTCGAATCTTATGTAAGAGATAATGATACCAGAAAAGGACATTCTTCTCTTCAAGGAATGCAAAATATACTCTCACTGAGTATGTAACCAATATGGTTAATTATCTTCTCTTGTGGGGAGGACTTGTGCAAGTGGGTCATCATATGGGACCCTTGGCATCTGAGTAGCTAACTTTCAGAAGTTGAATTTATCAGAGTTTGGTTCATTACCATTTTATGGTTTTCTCTTATCAAACTATGACTCATTATTGGTGAGATGATTGATGGGCCAAGGTGATTTGTGACACCTATCCTGATCTCTCAATATTTGGGGCATGTGTGGTTGGGCACGTCGAGATAATGATTATTTTCCTCTGTCATCTGTAGGAAGTGATATGATGATGAGTGAAAGGATGTGAATGTGATGCATATCTATATTGTTATGCATCACATATTTTCTTCTTGATATGGCAAGCCATCAATGAATCCTCCACTTTCCCTAGATATTCCTCCTCGTTCCCTTGTTTGAAACATGAGTCCTTTTCCCAATGGTTTGGCACATTATTTTTTGAAAACTGAGAAAAACATGTGAAATTTGGATGAATTCATGCTCCCTTCATCATAGACATGTGGAAACTTCATATTTGTCCATGTAATTGTTGAAGTGTCCATTGGGCTCAACCTACATGTGTCTAGGATTGATATGGTGACTAGAGTCCCATTGGGCCTTCTATATACACAACATGATCTTTTACAAGCTCATAAATATTTTTTGTTGATACATCAATTTGTTTTCAACTTCCTCAATGTTCAGGTGGACTGTTGTGTTGGATCTAGGTGGCGCTGAGTGGACATACAACTAGGTGTTGAGTTGGTGGATATGTAACCTTGAGGAACTAGAATAACGTTGTCATGATATTAGGGGAGTGGTTTTTATTTCTGTATCCTCACCATGTGACACCATCCAATCTTCAACATGTGGTTCCCAAGACCACTGTCACACCCTAAGCATGTGCTAACTCTTATTACCTTTTCTCATGTGATATGCATTCTCAATCATAGATCATGCTTGGTTGTTGTCATTAGATGATCGTGCCCCACATATTCAATAAAACTCAATTTTTAATCGTTGGTCTCATGATAAAAACCCTATGAAGAGGGTCTTAAGCCTGCCTAGAGTGCACTTCGTCGTTTTTGCACTCCCAACAAGTTCCCAAGAACTTAGAAAGTTTGGCATTGGGCCCTTAGGGCATGGTTTTATGATAATTATTTTGGGGGTGCTTGAGCATATGTTGACTTCTATTGATCCATAATATCTATAAACTCACCTTTATCCTCCTTTCATCCCGATTTAGCCTCATGATATTGATTGGTAGGCGTGATGATGATTGGACCAAATCTAGTACTAACATTATCTCCAGCGGGGACAACATACCCCTGTAGTCTATTGAGAACTGTAGACCAAGTGTCTTCTTCTATTGATCTATGGATCCTACGTTAAAAAAAGAGATCTCATATTCCTCATAAAAAATGATCTTGAGAAGTGAAACAAAATTGCTCAACAACTTAAAGTGTTAGAACCCTAACTATTGTTTTCATAAAAAATGGTGAAAGAAGTAAAATTAAAGATAGATTAATAGGAATGGAAAAATATGTATTTATATATAGGGTATAAAATTTTGCAGCATTGAGTACTGCAAAAAATGTTTTAGGAACTTCTCGTTAACAAGGGCCCAAAACAACTCTCCATCTAGTTGTGCTAGTTCATATGTATTGTTTTCTTGTGCTGCAACAATCTGGAAAGGTCTGGGCCAAAGATTGTTGAATTTCCATGTTTTCCGTTTTCCTCCCTTATGGCATCCAACTTTAGGACTAGGCCTCCTATCATAAAGCTCATCTCTTTGGTTCTCTTTTCAAATATTTATTTCATTATTTCCTGATGAGATTGTGACTCCAATTGCAACTGGTCTCTTACCTGATGGACTTCAATCAGTTGGTTGATTCTTCTTTTCATATCATCTAACTCTGAATATTCATATTGCAGTAGCTTCATCGAAGGAAGGATGAGTTGGACTGGAAATATAGCTTCTAGTGCATACAATATCTGAAACAAAGAAATACCAATGGACCTCTTGATCCTCACTCTATTTTCCTAAACTGCATATTTTAAGTGAGAATCCCAAGATTTGTTATTTTGGGACAACATCTTCTTGATGATATTGATGAGGTTCTTATTGGATGAATTGGCCAACCCATTTCCATGTGGATAATAAGAAGTGGAATTCCCAAGCTCTATATTATAATCTTGAAAACATTTCGTAAGATTAAAGGATTTGAAAGCTTGGGAATTATCAATTATAATATTTCTAGGACATCCAAACGTTGCTAAAATGTTCTCTTCAAGGAACTTGATAATAATTGTGTCATTTTCTACCCTGGTGGAGATATCCTGCACCCACTTGGTGAAATAATATATGGTAGTAAGGATCCATTTTTTTTTCCCACTTGAATTTGGATTTATTTCACCAATGAAATCTAATCCCCATTGATGGAAGGTGTTTCTTCTTTTACAGGTCTGAGTGGAAGAGGATGCAAATTATTCTTTCCTACAAACATTTGAAATTCTACGCAGGCTCTAACCATGTCGTTTACATAAAAAAATAATGACGACCATTAATAACCAACTATGAGGATTTTATATGCAGTGGCTCAGAGATATCCATGCATAGTGGCCTCCACGTATCCCTTTTTGAAACTCATGGCTAATGCCTTCATTTTTCTGTTTATTGAGGCAATTCAACATTATTTCTCTTGGATATTTCCAAAACAAATTTTTATCTAGAATACAATATTTTACATACTTGAGTTCGATTGATCTAGCCTTAGATTTTCCCCAAGTTGGTGAGAAACTTAAATGTTTCATATTGAAAATCACATCCTTATACCACTCAGACTCAGTGAACTTAGGTCTTACCTTGGATTATGGTTCTTGTGTTACATATTCTTCTTGTTTTGTTTCCATGATATTTTCTATTAGATAATTTATATCAAGAGCTTTTCAATTTGACTCAGCCAGAAGTTTGGTCAATCCTTGTCCTTTTACCAACTTCGTGGGTTTTATCTCCAAATCATACTCATGCAGCTTGGAAATCCATTTATCTCTTCTTCCTTCGTTGTTAGTTTGAGTAAGTATGTCCTTTATTGCACTGGTAGGCACAAAGGGAAATGTTTTTGAGTGCAATATATCGTCTTTGAAATCCTTCAATGCTTTGACCAGGGAATATGCTTTCTTCTCTAGCTTGTTGTACCTTAGGTCAACATCTCTTAAATCTATGATAAAAAGGGCTATGGGTTTCTCTTGGTTTTCTTTGTTCTTTGTAACAATACAACAACTATAGTATGTTCCTAAGAAAAAGAGAAAACAAGGAAGTATTTGTCATAGTTTGGAATAACTAGCATTGGTGATTCTCCAAGGGCTTCTTTGATTCATTGAAAATATTATTTTTCTTTATTTTTCCATTTTACTTCATGATCCTTCTCCAAAATTTTAGTTATATGCCTTACTATCTTAGCAACATTTGGCACAAAACTCCTTAGGAATTTAATCC
This sequence comes from Picea engelmannii, assembly GCA_009831015.1. Classification (NCBI taxonomy): domain Eukaryota; kingdom Viridiplantae; phylum Streptophyta; class Pinopsida; order Pinales; family Pinaceae; genus Picea; species Picea engelmannii. The sequence goes on along the minus strand of ML779759.1, from coordinate 1,344,286 downwards.
TACCTATGAAGGATTGTATCTTTTTTTTGTTTCTAGGAAAATAAATTTATTTAACTTCCTCCACTCTTTCAGGATCTATCTTCACTACTTCCTTAGATACAATATGTACTAGGAGCTTCCCTTATGACATGGAAAAATAAGACTTCTTTGGGTTCAATGACATAAAAAAAATCATGCACTTCACAAAGGTCTATTTCAAATGTTTGATGTGATCCTCATATGTCTTAGAAAAAATAGTCATGTCATCAAGGTATATGACGATGAATATCTCCTTCTCTCCCACAAATTCTATGTCCATAGCTTGTTGAAACATAGCTCCTACATTTATCAAACCAAAGGGCATTTTGTCATGCATGAAGGTTCCCCACTAGGTTGTAAAGGTTGTCTTTTCCCTATCATCAGGATGCATTACCACCTGGTTATATCCTAAGAAACCATCGATCATGGAGATCCTATTTTCTCCCACTACTTTGTGAAGTATATGATCCATCTTTGGAAGAGGTTAATTATCCTTTAATGAGCATTTATTCAAATTTATTAATTCCACACACAGTCTTATCTCTCCACTCTTCTTCCTTACTGGGACCAAGTTCGCCAACAATTTAGAATACTTGAGGGGAATAATGTTTTTATCATCAAAGTAATTTCCTCACCTCCTTATCAATTGTGGACAGTAAAAGAGGGTTTTCCTACCTTATATGTTTCCTAAAATGATTTTTAACAAGCTTGAATGATATTCCATTATGTGTAATGCTAGTATCATAGGTATTTAGGTCTTCATATCTCCAAGAAAAAACATCTATGAACTCCTTAAACAATTGTAAATACTCTACCTTGCACTTTGGCAGAATTCCTTTGGACAACTTGATGAGTTTGGAATCTCTCTTGGTTCCAATATTACATTCTCCAGATTTGTCATCTTTAGGGAGGGTTGTTACCTTTACAGGAACATCCTTTATGTCAAAGAGTTCCTCTTGGGGAACCGATCCTTTGGGAATAAAATTGTTTTTAAGTTGAAGGATCCATATATTCACTAAAATCATAGGTCATTTGGATTTATTTTTCAGCCATGGGCTCACCTCCTTCTTCATCATCTGAGCCTACATGGATTTTAACAAATTCCTTTATGAACTCCATGAACATTTTGATTTGATGGTCATATTCAAAAACTTTCCAATACTTCATGTTATCAGGGATGGAAGGTTTGTAACTCATCTCAATATCATATTTCATTTGAGGGATAACAAGGGTTTTAAAGGTACTAGATTCCACTGCTAAGGAATCATCCTATTGGTTGAATTCTTTGAAGATAACAGTGATATTAAAAGCTTTGTAAAAGTTATCAATTAAATACCATACTTGATTTTTGTATGCCCACATCTTGGGATTCCTTGTTTGATAATGAACTTTGATTTGTTGTTCCACGAGTTCCGAGTCTCCAAGTACCACCAACTCAATGATCTACATTTTCCTTGTTGCCTCCAAGCCAAGAATTAGGGCTTCATATTCATCTAAATTTTTAGTGGCCTCAAACTCCAACTTGTAGGGAAAATGAACTTCTTATTTTTTAGGATAAATGAGTACTATTCCAATCCCCACTCCCTCATTTGAATATGCTCCATCAAAATACATCTTTCATATACCATTTGTTTCATAGTAAGGACTCACAACAGGGTATGCAAGAATTAAGGCCTCTTTGTATTCCTCTTTGACTGTGAGAATAAAACATTCCAGGTCGTCATCAACACCATATATGGGGTGATTCACATAATTGTTTTGATAACTAACCTTATAGGAAAACTTTTTTTCTCTATATAATATCATGTTCTCTCCTCCAAAAAATGATACAGTAGCATAAGTCATGTCCATTTGTATTGTACCACCTAGCTTTCGTTCCCATGTTCTGGATAGAAGCATCCAATAATTATTAGGCACCTTAGCCACCACCACATCCATCATTACGATTTTAACAGGAAGTTGTGCTAAGGTGACTACCATATATTTGATCATCCCATCACACTTCACGTTTCTAGCATCAAAAGAATAGAGGTCATGTTAAGGCCTGGTTATTTCTAGCCCCAATTTTTCCATAACTACTTTGGGAATAAGGTTATGAGATGCTCTAGAATCCAACATAAAATTTTGCAACATCTTGTCATGGATGTTTAAGTTCACATATAAAGGTTCCACATTTTCTTCCTTATCATCTATGTGAGGACCAAAAATTATAGTGGGAGAATAATATTGTGTATTTACACTATCAAGAGGACTCATTGATCCCTTTACMTRTATCACTTTCTCARTTTTCTTGTTGTATGAAGGATTTCTAGCCAACTCYATCAGTGGGACATGGATCTTGATTTTMTAAAGTTCTTTCTCAATGTTGAAAGGCATAACTAATTCCTCAAGTTCTTTAACCTCTCTCTCTATATTTGAAGATTTACCATCTTCTTTAGTCTTGGGAATATTATTTTGTTCTTTGTCTTTATACATAAAAATACTTAGGCTAATATTTTTAAGATGGGGTGGACTATCCTAATGGGATGATTTTCTCCTAGGTCTAAGTTCATATTTCTTGTCCATCTCAACCTATAGTGCATCAACAAACATCCTGTATTGAATAGAGGACAATACTTCTTTGTTAGATTCACCTTTGGGATTTGCTTCCTAGTGTTCAGGGAATCTTAATAATCATCTTGAATTAGATGCATGGAATTGTTTTCCTCTTGCAACATGTGTATTTCTTCTATATTTTTATCATATCCTTCATTTGTTTCTTCCTCCACTAGGCTAATTTCATTATTAGTTCTTACAAGGGGATGAATGGGTTGTTAATCATTTCTTCTTTATCTCCTCATGAGTTAAGGATTTAAAGGCCTCATGAAATGGTTTGGGTTCCTCACCCCACTTTCTTGAGGAGATTTGTTGGATTTACTATTTTCCATCTCAAATCTAGAAATTTTTTTTGTTAAATTTCTTATCAGTCTACACATCTCATCCATTCGAGCTTCGTGGGAATATTTGACTGGATCTGAAATACCACGATCTTCTTTAAATTTCTTTTTGTCTACCAGATGTGATTTTTGCTTCATTTTTCTCGATGCAATCATATTCCCTTCGATATATATTTTCTCATCTTTCATTATCAACATACTCAGATCTATTCTTTCTCTTAATATCATGGAAACATTTGCATAAAACTCCTCTACATATGTGACCTTAACTACTTGCTACAAAGGATTTATGTCTCCAATAATCTTATTCTATATCTTCTTAAAACGTATGTTAAATTCAATAATAGAATCCTTTTCTTTCTTCTTGAGGGATACACAATTGGTCAGGTAATATAGGTTGTCCCTTTTCTCCCCCATTGCTTCATAAATGTAGACTCAAGAGCCTACCAACTATCAATGGAGGTTGTAGGGAGTTCTACGAACAATTTATGAACACATCCCTCTAGGTTTTTAACAAATAACCTCATGAAGACATCCTCATGCTCCACAAACAGGTTGTCAGTGAAATACTAGAACACCATTAGGTGTTCTTCAACAGATAAAGTTGGTTCACCATTGTACTTGGGAAGTAGCTTCATATAATTTTTAGGGAGGTAATGAACATGTACAAGAAGATTCAGTGGGAAAAATATAGTAGTGACCCAAGGGTTTAAAGGTGGTGGGATAGGTTTGTTTCCTCTAGATCTTCCTCCTCCAAGTTTATCCATAATAATTTGCAGAAGACATCTATGGGATTCAAAAGATGGAGATTTAACATGTTTTTTCACAAAGGGATTGAAAGAAGAACTCACTTCTTGACATAATCCTAGGGGAGAATTATGTAGATCTATTAGGGGTTTGGGAGGTATATTGGTAGAAGAAGTAGAATCAATAGGTGTATCAATTAACTCAAAATATTCACTACCTCTATGAACAACAAAATGAAATATTTCCAAATTAGGGTTACCTGGAGATGGAGAGATTTGACGTTCTCGTATATTTCTCCAGGTCGTGAGCTTCTCTACATATGAGTATACTTTAGTACACTCAGGATCCGGGTAGGTTCTGGTATATCTTATGTTAGAGTCCATATATTTTCTCTATGGAGTTTCCAAGTGAAATAATCAAAAACCAGGTGTATGAAGCTTGTTCACCCTCGAATATCAAATCTTGCAATGTCGTATCCCCAACGAAAAATATAATCAAATTTTGTTTCATGGCAACAACACGTTTTTGGATGCCATCCCTCGAGATGTTCTAGGATGTCAATGGAATGATTCCAAGGCATTATGAGAGATAATATTCGATATGATTGTTAAATCCATGCTTGTAACAGTAGAAGTTGTGCAAAAATGTGGGTAAGGTTCTCTCTCTCTCTCTCTCTCTCTCTCTCTCTCTCTCTCTCTCTTATAGAAATACCGGCCCTCAAACAATACCAATCCATATATTAAAACACTCAGGCCCAAGAGGCATGTGTCCATGAGTATTTCATACAATTTGAGTTTAATGATGGCGAGTGATGGATTTAGAAGAAATACATGATAAAAACGTGCGACAACTTAAAGGTGAATCTCATAGTCTATGGAAATAAAAACATGTTGAAAAATTAAGAATTCAATAGTTCTAATAGCTGTATCATATCATTAAGTCATGCATCAAACAATAAAAATTTTCATATATTTAAATCTGTGGAGGTACCCTCTACATATCATTAAACATATAAAAAAATGACAAGTCGTTATACATTCAAAGGAAATCACTTTAGTATCATAAGTTATACAACACATAGTTACATTGAACATGTCATAAAACTTGTTGTTTGATATTTTATTAATGGTGATCAAATACAAGAAGCCAAAATGAGATGGTGGTTTTACAAGAACACATGCACATAAAGAAGAATAGACTAACACATAATTCAAGGGTTGAATCTCTTAAACCCTGCAACCTTAACAATCTATCTATGTCTGAGGGGATCTTGACCAAACCGCTTTGTTTATAAGATACTCTTAAATTCCTCAAAGTGTCTACCCAAAAAATTAGATGCTTATGTTTATTTATAGATGCTTCTTATTGAGAGAAAACCATTTTTTTGAACCAACACTGCTTCTTGAAATTTGAAAAACTTATTATTAATTTCTTGATAATGCATCTGGTTTTCTAACCATTTTGAGCTTTCCAACTGATTTTACTTAATTTTATTGGGAAGAAGCCATATTTTACCACCATATGTGACCTGATAATACTATTGTTCGGTGTGCTCTCTTCTTCCAATTTATCCTTTGTTTGAATCCCTCTGAGTGGCTCAATCAATTCCCATTGTTGCATCGTGGATCCTCCACCTCGGTCAATGAGGTGTCAGGATAAGAATTTTCTTCCAATTGACTACACCCAATAACAGAGGGCATAATTTGTTGATCCCTTGAATATGCTTCAAGATTCTATAGTGCACTGGTCAGATTATAAATTGCACTTTAGGGTAGATTTTCATATGTCCTTCGGATATTAGATACGATTTATTGAGACCAAAGAAGGACATTCTCCTCTTCATGGAATGCATAATATACTCTTTCGACGTTTGTAACCAATATGGCTGATTATATTCTCTTGTGTGGAGGAATTTTGTAGTTGGGTCATCATTTGGGACACCTAGCATATGAGTAGCTAAATTTCAGAAGTTAAACTACTTAGAGATTGGTTCATTCCATTTTTCTAGTTTTCTCTTATAAAAATCTAACATGGGCTTGGTGAGGTACCCTCCCTTAGGCATGTACTTGAACTATTTGGGGTACCCTCCCTTGGGAATGTACTTGAACTTTTTGTCATACTTGTACCATATGGGAAACAAATCCTTGTGAGTGTATTCAAATTCGTTAAGGATTTTGTTGTCAAGCTTCTTAGTTCCTTTCTCAATGTGATAGAATTTTGCCAAATACTTTGGCCTAAACAAGGTTATGGGATATGTTTTGTTGTTACATACATATATTTCATTCACATATATGTTTTTTAGGATCCATGTGATGGTGTCTGCACAGGAGAATACATTCGAGAGGGTTGCTACTATGAATATGCCTGATTTTTTGATGGTTTTGAATATTTTAAGTTCATCCTAATCTTTGACATCAGTGGAGAAATTAGACTTCTTAAACATGTGATACACATATCCCCACTTTAGTTTTTCTCCATCCTTTTCTAGGAGTCCATATGTGTCATCGTATATGGCTACGACCATGTTTGGTCTCCTTCAATCTAATGGCCACTACCAGATGCCTCGGTCCCAAGTGACTTACTTTATTTATTCTTCCACGAGGATGTATTTGGACCTGCAAGAAAAAGGTGGGTTTAGTGAAGAGATTTAAGACATAAATAATACAAATTTGAATGCATCTTGAGAATTTTGAAATACCATAAGAATAACTTGAATTGACACTGGGTAGAGGGTCATCATATGACGATGGTAATATGATGGAAGGAATGTTGAGAAACCTGGTGAACGTTTGAGGAGGAAAGAGTAAAAATTATGCTCACAAGGTGAAATCAGAGGTCTTGAAGTTAACTCCTCCAATGGAAATTGGAGGATTTGACAAAAAGTGTTCTCATGTGCATCAAATAAGCTAGTTCTAAAGATTCCAATGTGGCTCAGGGAAGTTCATGCCAAATATTACAAAAATCTTAGGGAGAGCTAGTTGAAAGGGCTCTAGTGTACTATCGACAAATTTAATACCATATCCTCCGATGGGAATCAGAGGAGTTAATTCTAAGTTCTTCGATAGTGCATAAGAGAAGTTGGGATTAAATTATCTAAACTATGAACTGTGAATCAACAGAGTTCAAGGGAAATCCTCCAATCATATTGGAGGAGTTAATATGAACTCCTATGATATGATTGGAGGAGTTAATATGAACTATTCTGATGGGACTTAGGAACATAAGTTAATGGTTTGAATTAGGTGAAGAATAAATTATGGATTCCTTGCTTGGATGGGATTTCAAATTGGGGTCTTGACTGGAGGATACTAGTGCTTGTGAGCATCATTGATTTTTATTTTTTGAGAAATTTTTTTAGGGATGTGTTGGCCAGATTGTAGAGTTTGCTGAGTTTGTTGGCCAGATTGTAGAGTTTTCCATTGATGTCAAACTTATCATTATTTCATTTATGAGTAAGAGTTTGATTTTCATTAGTTGGACCAGCAACTCACTTAATCCAATGAACAGGTGGTCAAAGGCTTAGTTAAAAATGCAAGGAAAAGTGCACTATAAGTTATATCACCAAAGCTCACATGTTAAGGAAGTTTTCCAGATAAGTAAGACAAAATTTAATGTTAACAGCTACAACAACTAATGTACACATGTTAAGGAATTTTGCCAGATAAGTAAGACAAAAGTTAATGTTGACAGCTACAAAAACTAATGTAAACACTTATTGACAAAATTTATGATCTTGGTAAGAGAAAGATAAACACAGAGAGAACAAAGTTTGTTCAAGAACTCGATGATGGGTTTTTCAGTGGAAGAAAAATGCAAAGGTTCATTCAATATTTTCCTGGAACATGTATTCATCATTTGCTGGAAGAAAAACGCAAAGGTTCATTCAAGCTTTTCCTGGAACATATATTCATCATTTGCTGGAAGAAAAATGCAGAGGTTCACTCAAGATTTTCCTGGAACATATATTCATCATTTGATGGAAGAAAAAAATGGAGTTTCTTTCAAGTTTTTCTTGGAACATCTATTGATCATTTGATGGAATAAAAACACAGAGTTTCATTCATGTTTTTCCTAGATCATATATTGATCATTTGTTGGAAGACAAACACAGAGGTTCATTTACATTTTTCCTGGAACATTTGTTGATCATTTGATGGAAGGAAAACACAGGGGTAAATGTGTTTGAGACAGTTCAAAGGTTAATAGTTGATTTTCTCCTTAAATGAGAAATGCATAGAGAATAGGTACACTATGATGTTGTAGATTGTATGGTTGCTTTTTTTCAGAGAATAAACTCTGATATAGATCTAGAATAGAGGTATGAAATGCTTGATTGATTGAGCAATTACATCTAAGGTATATGCATTAGATCGTTAAAGGATGTCTTCGTAATTCAAATATACACTGAGGTCATTATTTATTGCAATGAAGATTATCAACAGATTTGATTTCCAGGTTTATAATAGAGTAAACATGAACATATTGAGATGATAAGTTTTGGCATTGAAAAAGTATGAACATAGTTGCATTTAAGTAAGATGAATGTTGGTTGAAAACAATAACAGGTTTGGCAAGATGGAATTGATGGTTACAGGTTTGTTTTCACAGAAAGAAATTAACAAAAGGATATCGACAGTTTAAGAAGAGTGTTTGAAACAAATTGAAGCTAGTACTAAAGGGAGGAAGGGAGGAGCTAGGGATACTAACCATCTCATTGCAAGTTGAATCTTGCATTCAAGCAGTAGAATCTATCTTTCAGTAGGTGATGAAGATAAATAGGTAGTAGCCTCCTTTGAGTAGTTGCTCAGACAAAATTTGATGTATCTGGAGTATCTTGCTTTCTTTACATCCACAAGAAGAAGAAGAGGTTTTTCCCATTATGGGTTTCCTCATAAATATTTTGTGTCTCTGTCCATTTCATGTGATTTATGGTTACTAATTCATTTTCACTGAGACAAAATATTTATTAGGTTTTAAGATACATTAAAGAAGCAATATATGTTAAAGAGATAAAAGTAAAAATTGTGTATAGAACTGATTCACACCCCCCCTCTCAGTTCAACTTGTCCAACAAATGGTATCAGATTCAGTTACTTCAGAACTCAGTTTAATCACTGGAAGTTTGGTCTTTTTTGATGGATAAAAAATATGAATTTACAAAACATGGATTACCTCTATTTGATGGGCATAACTATCCTTTTGGACTATCAGGATGAAATTGTTTTTGCAAGCTCAAGGAGTAGATGTTTGGCAAGCTGTGCTGAATGAATATAGTGTTCCAGCAACCATTCCAACAAATGTTGCAGGTAACAAACTTTATGAAAAAAATTCCAAAGATATGTATGCAATACTTGGAGGTTTAGCAGGGTCAGAATTTATTAAGGTTATGCACTGTGTGTCAGCAAAAGAATTATGGGACAAGCTGAAAAATGTTTATGAAGGAGATACTAAGGTGAATAATGCTAAGTTACAGTCATATAAGAGTCAATTTGAATGTTTAAAAATGGAATAATCTGAAGATATAGCAACTTATTTCCTTCGTATTGATGAAGTATTTAATATCATGAGAGGTCTCAGAGAAGAAGTTAAAAATGCTAATATTGTACAAAAGGTACTTAAATCTCTACTTGCAAGATTTGATCCAAAAATATCTGCTTTATAAGAAAGAAATGATCTTGCTACTTTAGAAATGGATGAACTACATGGGATACTAATAGCATATGAGATGAGGACCTATGATGAGAATTCTACCAGGAAAGAAGCAACTTTCAAGGAAGAAAAGAAGGACAATAAAAAGGATGAAGTAGAAACCAACAATTATGGGGATTCAGAAGAGGATATGGAAGAAGCTAATTTTGTAAAAAATCTGAAAAAGGGTACTAGAAAATACAAAGGTAAGCTTCCTCTTAAATGTTTTGGTTGTGGTAGAATAGGACATTTTGCTTCCAAGTGTTCTTTCAATAAGCATTCTAATGGTGAAGAAGAAAGCAATAGAAAGAGTAAAGAATACAAGAACAAGTATAAGAAGTCTTTTCAAAGAAACTCGTATAAAAAGAAAAGTATATTTATTAAAGATGTTAGTGACTCTTCAGAATCAGGATAAAGGTGATGTTAGCTCAGATATAAGAATTTTTATGGCTATAGAAAATTAGAATGATAAATTTAATGAAGAAGAAGAAGGTGAAGTTGATTTGGAAGCTTAGCTTGTAAATGCTTTGACTGAACTTAGAAAGGTAAGAAGAGAATGTAAACATTTCAAAGAAGAAATTAAGAATCTTGAAAATGAGATAGAAATCTAACAAGTTAATAGAAAACACTGAAACTATGATAATTGATTGAAAGCTCAAAACATAAGAAGCTAGAGTAACTGAGGAAGAACTAAACAATTTTCTTATAGAAAAGGAAAAGGAAAATGATGGTCTGAAACTTGAAGTTGTTTCATTAAAAAAGAAGGTACAAGGAAATAACATGGATGATAGCTCAAGGATTTTTAAATAGATTATTAGTAATCAAAGACCAACAAATGACAAAACTGTAATTATTTATAAATCTGAGGCTACTAATGCAAGTGCGAGTACAAGTTTTGAAAAAGAAGGTACACGACATACAAATGTGAAAAACACTAGCAAGCAGATGGAATCAGTAAAGCAAGAAGGAAATCAGACTTCAAAAGTACATAGAAGATGATATGACAGGTATCGAAACAGGTTTGATGGCTATTGTTTCTTTTGTTACAAGTATGGACATAACGCCACTTTTTTCTTTTCCTTTTCAAGAAACATAATTGCACATAACAGTGATGAAAAATCTAGGTTTTATTATGGAAGAAGGCATTATAGAACCATTCAAAACAGTGTGAACAATTCTTATAACTGATTTGATGTTTTAGGTTTGAGGGTGAATGTCATATGTGATAATTTTGGACATGTGTCAAGAAACTGTCCAATGAACTTTCAGAAATCGGTTAAACCTAATTACGCTAATCTGCTAGAAGGTGGAAAACAAAAAATGACCATTTAGAATATGAAAAACGCACTCTAGCTTTACAGGATGATCATAAAGTAAAATGGTGTGTGGATAGTGGATGTTCAAAACATATGACAGGCATAAAACAAAATTTTGTTACATTGGATGAAGGAAAATAAGTTATAGTTACTTTTGGTAATGAACAATTAGCTAGGATAATTGGAAGAGGTACTTTGTGTCTAAATAACAAAAATATTATGGCTGAAAATGTTTTGCTGGTTGAGGATATGGAACACAATTTATTGAGTGTAATTCAAACTTGTGATAAAGAGCATTATATGGTTTTTGATTCTAAAAATTGTCAAATCAGAGATGTCAAAACAAATAGGTTAGTTGGAAAAGCTACAAGAACACCGAACAACATTTACATACTAGATGAGAAAAAGGAAAATCGTTATCTTGGTAATGAAGATGAAAGTTGGTTGTGGCACAAAAAGCTTGGGCATTTTAACTTTGAAAATCTGATCCAGTTAAACAAAAATGAATCTATAAGAGATTTACCTATCATGAAGAATCTTACCATTTCTATTTGCAAACAGTGTCAACATGGTAAACAAACTAGAGTTAGGTTTAAGACCAAAGAACACTCTACAACAAAACCTTTGGAAATAGTACATGTTGATGTTTGTGGACCTATGAGGACAATAGGATTAAATGGTGAAAGATATTTTATGTTATTTGTGGATGAATTTACTCGGATGACTTGGATGTTTCGGTTGAAAAAGAAGTCTTAAACATTCAATTGTTTTCAAATTTTCAAAGAATTGATTGAAAATTAAATTGACATGAAAATTAAATGCTTAAGATCAAACAATCGGGGAGAGTTTGTTTCTAAAGAATTCAATAAGTATTGTTATGATAATGGTATCAAAAGACAGTTTTCTGTTACTGAAACACCTCAACAAAATGGTGTTGTTGAAAGGAAAAATAGGATTGTTATGGAGATGGAAAGAACAATGCTAAATGAATCTAAACTGAGTAACATACTTTGGCCTCAAGTTGTCCATACTGTTGTTCATATTCTGAATAGAATCTTGTTGAGAAATAACAATGACAAAACACCTTATCAGTTATGGAAAGGTAGGCCAGCAAGTGTAAAACACTTTAGAATCTTTGGTAGTAAGTGTTACATAAAGAGAGTTGATAAAAATATGGGAAAGTTGGATTCTAGAACTCATGAAGGTATTTTAGTTGGATATTCATGCTCAAGAAAAGATTATAAGTGCTACAATTTCAGATTGAAGAAATTTATTGAAGCCATAGATGTTAAATTTGATGAATCTTCATTTTTAAAATCCAAAATTGAATAGAAAGATCATCAAATATATGAAATACATGACAAACTGAAAATGGAAGAAGAATCAAGTGATATAGAGGAAACTAAATCAGCTAACAATGAAAATATGATTCCTACTTTGGTGCAGGGGTCAAATCCATCTAAGACTCCAAACAAAAGGGTACAAAGAAATCATCCTGAAGTGAAAATCATTGGTGATATAAATGTAGGTGTTGAAACTAGAAGCAAAAGGAAAGAATCTGGTTCAAATCACTAACATGTATCATTACTGTCTCTATTTGAACCCAAGAATGTTGAAGAAACAATCAATGATGAATATTGGATGAAATCAATGAAAGAAGAGATTAGTCAAATAGAAAAGAATGAGACATGGGAATTGGTTCCTGGACCTTTAACTAAGAATATTATTGGGGCTAAATGGGTCTTCATAAATAAGTTGGATGAAGCAGGTAAGGTGACTAGAAATAAAGCTAGACTGGTTTGTAAAGGGTATGCACAGGTAGAAGGCATCGATTATGGAGAAACTTTTTCTCTTGTCGCAAGAATGGAATCCATTAGGTTGATGTTGTATTATGCTAGTTCCAAGCACATTAAAGTTTATCAAATGGATGTAAAATATGCATTTTTAAATGGTGAATTAGAGGAAGAAGTATACATGGAACAACCACATCGGTTTCAGGTGAAAGAAGCAGAAAATCATGTTTACAAGTTGAAAAAGGATTTGTATGGGCTAAAGAAAGCTTCAAGAACTTGGTATTCCAGGCTTGATAAATACTTAAGGCAACAAGGATACATAAAAGGCAACAGTGACAATAATATTTATATTAAAGAAGAACAAGATAACTTGGTCATTGTTGAGATTTATGTAGATGATATTATTTTTGGGAGTGATAATGATCAACTTAGCCAACAGTTTGTGGAAAGTATGCATAATGAGTTTGAGATGTCCATTCTTGGTGAAATGAAATTTTTCTTAGGTCTTCAAATCACTCAATATTATGAAGGTATTTTCATTTCTCAAACTAAATATATCAATTAAATGCTCAAGAAATTTCAAATGCAGGATTGTAAACCAGTTGGAACTCCCATGGTTACTGGATGTAAGTTAAGTCAAAATGATGATTCTGAAAATGTTGAGCAGACAATGTATAGATCTATGATTAGCGGTCATCTATATGTTACAGCTACAAGGCCCGATGTTATGCATGCAGTTTGTCAAGTTGATGGGTTTCAAGCCTCTCCTAAAGCTTCTCATTTAATTGCAGTCAAAAGGATTCTCAGATATCTTAAGGGAACAACAGAGTATGGTTTATGGTATCCTAAGGGTAATCAGCTTGATTTGTATGCTTTCACTGGTGTTGATTGGGCAGGTTGTGTTGATGAAAGGAATATTACTAGTGAAGCAACATTCTATCTTGGAGGATGTCTGGTGAGTTGTTCTAGCAAGAAACAATCAGTAGTTTCCCTTTCTACTGTTGAGGCATAATACATTGCACCTGCAAATTGTTGCATTCAATTTCTCTGGATGAAACAAATTCCATCAAAAATACACATTCGTTATGATGATCCCATTCCTATTTTTTATGACAACACCAGTGCCATTTGTATCTCTAAAAACCCAGTTATGCATTCCAAAACGAAACATATTCCTATTAAATTTCATTTTATCCGAGAGTAGGTTTTAAGTAATATCATTAAGCTGGAGTATGTTGGTATGAAAGATCATATTGTTGATATCTTTACTAAGCCCTTACCTAAAATGCAATTTGAAAGTCTCAAGGATCACTTGGGGGTTTGCCTTCTGTACTTATCTTTCTCTTTCCTTATACTCAGGATTGTAGGTTTCCATGGTGCATCTTTCATCTCTGTTATTAGAATAATATTTCCTAGATGGTTACAGTTTGCGCATATTCATGTCTTTTTGATAGGGGTAGTTGATTTTGTTTCAACTATTGTACATGTGAGATTTTCTTGTTATTTCTTGGTATTTCTGACGGGAGGAGTATGATTGATCCTTTGCCATCGATGACAAAAGGGGGAGAATAGGTTTAAGTTCCATCAATGTCAAAGGGGGAGTTTGTTGGCCAGATTGCATAGTTTTCCATTGATGTCAAACTTATCATTATTGCATTTATGAGTAAGAGTTTGATTTTCATTAGTTGGACTAGCAACTCACTTAACCCAATGAACATGTGGTCAAAGGCTTAGTTAAAAATGCAAGGAAAAGTGCACTATAAGTTATATCACCAAAGATCACATGTTAAGGAAGTTTTCTAGATAAGTAAGACAAAATTTAATGTTGAAAGCTACAACAACTAATGTACACATGTTAAGGAAGTTTGCCAGATAAGTAAGACAAAATTTAATGTTGATAGCTACAACAACTAATGTAAACACTTCTTGACAAATTTTCTGATCTTGGTAAGAGAAAGATAAACATAGAGAGAACATAGTGTGTTCAAGAACTTGGTGATGGGTTTTTAAGTGGAAGAATAATGCAGAGGTTTATTCAAGATTTTCCTAGAACATTTATTCATCATTTGTTGGAAGAAAAACATAGAGGTTCATTCAATCTTTTCATGGAACATCTATTCATCCTTTGATGGAAGAAAAATGTATAGGTTCACTCAAGCTTTTCCTGGAACATCTATTGATCATTTGCTGGAAGAAAAACGCAGAGGTTCATTCAAATTTTTCCTGGAACATATATTGATCATTTGCGGGAAGAAAAATGCAAAGGTTCATTCACGTTTTTCCTGGAACATTTGTCGATCATTTACTGGAAGGAAAATGCAGGGGTAAATGTGTTTGAGATAGTTCAAAGGTTAATAGTTGATTTTCTCCTTAAATGAGAAATGCATAGAGAAGAGGTACACTCTGATATTGCAGATCATATGTTTTTTTTTTTTTCATTGAATCAACTTTGATATAGATCTAGAATAGAGGTATGAAATTCTTGATTGATTGAGCAATTACATATAAGGTATATGCATTAAATAGTTAAAGGTTGTATTTGTAATTCAAATATACATTGAGGTCATTATTTATTGCAATGAAGATTATCTACAGATTTGATTTCCAGGTTTATAACAAAGTAAACATGAAGAGATTGACATGATAAGTTTTGGCATTGACAGAGTATGAACATAGTTACATTTGAGTAAGATGTGTGTTGGTTGAAAACAATAACAGGTTTGGAAAAGATGGAATTGATGGTTACATGTTTTTTTTCACAAAAAGAAATTAACAAAAGGATATTGACAGTTTAAGAAGAGTGTTTGAAATAGGTTGAAACCAATACTAAAGGGAGGAAGGGAGGAGCTAGGGAGACTAACCATCTCATTGCAAGTTGAATCTTACATTGAGGGAGTAGAAGATGTCTTTCAGTAGGTGCTGAAGATAAAGAGGTAGTTGCCTCATCTGAGTAGTTTCTTAGACAAAATTTGGTGTAACTGAAGTAGCTTGATTTCTTTACATCCACAAGAAGAAGAAGAGGTTTTCCCCTTTATGGGTTTCCTCATAAATATTTTGTGTCTCTATCCATTTCATGTGATTGATGGTTACTAATTAATTTTCATTGAGACAAAATATTTATTAGGTTTTATGTTGAATTAAAGAAGTAATATGTGTTAAAGAGATAAAAGTAAAAATTGTGTATACAATTGATTCGCCCCCCACTCTCAGTTGCTCAACTTGTCCAACAGGATGGCCTATAAGGTCGCTCGAGTGTTCCCAGATGTTGGTTCAAATTAGAGGGGCCTCAAAGACTTTAACAACATAAAGGCATGTGATCACAATGGATTCAGGTGGCATTGTTTGTCGAGTAGGTTGAGGGTAGAGAAAGGGGGCTGGTGACAAGGACACAAAATTGAAAGAAAGAAAAGGAAAACCTAAAACCTAAAAGAAAATAAGGAGGAATAGGTATCAAGACTCTACCTATGGTTTGTGGACACGTGGAGGCACTGAGAAGTTTTTGAGTTAGACTCCTTTCACCTAATGCTTAAATTGATCTCATTCTTTCATCGTGATGAGATATGAGGGGGGTGGAACGAGCGATCTCCCTTTTATAAACCTTGGGTAAAAATTGTCATAAATGTGGTTGGTGCTTGTAATAAATATCAGAGATGTTGAGGTTAAGTACTCTGATGTACATTGGAGGTCTTCATGGAAAGTATTCCAATGTATATAAGAGGACTTAACACAAAGTGTTCCGAGCCTATCGACGCAAATGGAGGAAACTCCTCTGATGAACATCAGAGGAGTTGAAGGTAACTCCTATGATGTTCATCGAAGGAGTTTTGGTGATGTGTTAGAAATCGATAGAATTGGGAGGAACTCCTCCAATGTGCATCATTGGAGTTAAAGGAAACTCCTTCGATGTACATCAAAGGATTTGAGATTAACTTTGTTGAAATTCCCAAAATTGCTTGGAAAGGAATTTTTCCAAGTATTTCCTTTTGCAACCATTGAATTAAGGCAAGTAATATTTGAAAGATGATCTTGAAGGATAAGAAATATGATGGGGGATATTTTACAATCAACAAAAAAAAGGGAGGCTTCATTTCTTGAATGAAAATTGCAATAGGATTGTTACGAAATGGGGGATTGTAGTGCGTGGAACAACACATAATTAGGATGATATAGCTTGATTCCTAAATCATATGTTTTTATGTCAAGACAAAGGAAAAAGTGCAGTGGACCCATGTATTTCATAGAAAACCTGTCATGCAGAATGTCTTTGACCGCAAAGTTTTTTGAGAACGAACTTCCTCTGATCAAAATGTCATCAAGATAGAGAACTAAGATTAGAAAAGAATCTGAGGTACTCATCATGTAGACTTTTGGATATGATTTACATCTAACTAAATGTTGAGGAATAAAATAAGCATCCATCTTTGTTTACCATGCTTTAGGCGCATGCTTGAGGCCATAGAGTGACTTTCTCAATTGACATACTAAGGATGAGTTTTGTATTAACCCTTTAAGTTTCTCCATGTAAATATACTCTGATAGATACCTATAAAGAAAGGAATTATTCATGTCCATCTGGCGAAATTCCCACCCCTTGGCTACTACAATAGCAAAGGAAAATCATATGAAGTCCATATCTTCTACTAGAGAAACAGTCTCATCATAATTTATCTTGTGGATCCGTTGAAAAAATTTGGAAACCAAACTTTCCTTGTACCTACTCACATGTCCATATACTTACTTCTTGGTTCTGTAGACCCATATTCATATGAAAAGCTTCATTTTTGAAGGAAGAAGAACCATATCCCAAGTCTATTTCTTGAGGAGATATTTGTACTCCTACATAGAAACTTTCGAGAATGGATTCCCTATATCCTTTGCATAGGTTTACGGGTTTGAAGATAGAACCTGCAACCATGTATTAAAGCATGGGAATCACTGGTTTAGTAGCTATGAGTAGATGAGGAGGCTCCTATTACTGGCACCTCATCCTCCTTTGATTTGTTGGATACCCATAAGGTCACCTACTTCATGTAGGGTGGTTTGTGCCCACTTGGGCATCTATTGTGGCTCATCATTTGCATGCTCATCATCATCATGCTCATCATCTTCTGAATTATATCTGAATAACATGTCTAAACCATGATCTAAATAAGTAGACTCGTCATATTTAATGTCTCGTGCAGGAAGAAGTTTTGAGGTCTCTACATGTGGCTCTAATGATGCGTGCAAGGGAATTTATGGAAACTTGACACTTTAATCAATAATGAGCTTGTCCATTGAGGGATAAATCACTTGATAGCCCTTCACATCATTAGGATATGTCATGAATAGGCACGTGATACTCTTCGGATCTAATGCTTTCCTCTTTTCAGAGGGTTCATGGGCCCACACAAGTGATACAAAAATTTGGAAGTGGATGAATTTCAGTTTTATGCCACTCCATGCATGAAAGGGAGTCATGTCCTTGATAGATCCATGATGAGATATGTTCTAAATTTAGTTAACATTGTTAAGTTCCTCTACCCAAATATTGGAAGGTAGAGACCTTATATGAAAGATTCAAGTGTCAATATCTTTGAGGGATATGTTCTTTATCTCGTGATCCAGGTGGATATCGGTGGCCACACACCTTTTCCAACTGGCTCAAAACAATTTTCTCACAATTTTGGTAATTTACTGTTTTTAGCAGTTTTTCACTTCCGGAGCCGTTTTGAGGCCCTAAATGATGTTTTTTGGGAAAATGGGGAGAAGCATGCTAGTTCCATTGAAATTTCTCCCAAAATGAATCTCCTTGATGATACCTTTCCAACGGGCTATCATACGCCTAAAATGGATATTGTATGAAAAAGTTACAACTCCGGGAAGTTGATGTACTAACTTACCCAAACGGGGCCCACATGACTTTTGGCGCTTCATATCCTAGGGTTAGGTTTTTGGATGTATAGGGTTTTTGGCATTCCTATTTATTGTAAAAAGGCCTTCAGAGCCTCATTGTAATCATCTTCTTGTGAATCAGCACAACCGTCACATCTCTTCTCAGAGATAAGCTGCCACCATTCCAACAAGCTTGTTTCCGCTGCATTTTATAGTTTCAGCTTATTTCCTTATTGAATAGAAAATCAATTTTATTGCATCTCTATTATTTTGTGTTAAGAACCTATTAATAATCTGTAGTCATTTTGTTCTTCTCATAAAATCTGGATCAGTGGTATCAGAGCGGTCTGCTCCTTGTCGTCTTAATACATGTCCCTAACGAGGTCGAAGTACAAAGAGTTGGGTCTCGAGTTTGTTTCTCTTGAGGACAAAATCTCTCACACTCCCAAGAGACCTCTCATGGAAGGAGAAAACAAAGATGACGAGACAAGAGATCCTTTCAAACTTTTGATTTAGGAATCCCTCATGCAACAAAGGAACACGATCATGGATAGTTTTGCACAAATCCTTCGACGACTACAAACAAGCGATGCATCTTCTTTGAGCGAAGGCGCCGCCCCCTTCAAGGTACAAATAAACTTCAATATTCCTATATTTGAAGGTTAGATAGGCACATATGTTGTAGACAAGTGGTTGAATCTACTAGAAGGGTATTTTTTTTTCCATAACTTTTCGAATAGAGAAAAGATTACGTTTTCACTCCTCAAAGTCGTTCCCCATGTCAAAGATTGGTGGGAAACTTTTTGTGAGAAAAAGGAAATAGAGTAACCCTTATTATTTATAGTCACAACCACCTAAGAATCCTTCAGGGATTCTATTAAGGAACAATGCTACCCTGTGGGAAGTTATGATGACATGTATACCAAATGGACCACACTGCAGCAAGAAAGAGACCAAGCAGTGCCAGATTTCACAAATATCTTCCATACATTGCGCACGAAGCTGGGTATCAAATATTCATAGTGAAATATGGTGTGCAAGTATTGAGGTGCTTTGCATATATACATCCAGACCAAAATGGAATTTCTGGACATCTCATCCTTGGGCACAGCCTATCGATATGTCGTCAAAATCAAGCAGAAGATCAAACAAAAGACACGACAATTTGGGCTTGGGAACCCCTCACAACAAAATCTAGGAAAGGGCATCCCCAACCCATAGAAAAAAGGATAGAGAAAAGATGGATAGTATTAGGACAACCAGTCCAAGCCAGAAGCAAAGAAGGACACCGGAAAGACAAAGAAAGATACCGGGAAGTGGTGTGACTTCCATAAGACCCCTTGGCATAACACTGTTGACTGACACTCAAAGTAGTTGCTGGTGGCCGAAGTGAAAGCCTTTGAATCAGATGTGGGTTCTGACTCTGATCCAGAACCATAAATGGGAAGATAGATCATTGATGCGGAACCCAGTGCCACTATTTCTACCACTAAGCTCCATCTCGGTGAACTAGATGAGCCAGAAGAAGGAGAGCACCTCTTCCATTCACAGATGTGGGTAAAAGGAACCCTGATGCACTTCAACATTAATAGTGGTAGCCAAAATAATATCATCTTAGAAAAGGTCATAAAACGGTTGGCCCTGCCAACAACGCCGCACCCATAACCCTACACCATTGGATGGCTCTGTTAAGGAAGCGACCTCTGCATCAGCCAACAGTGTCGAATTTCATACGACATCAAGCCCTTCAAAGACGAGTTATTGTGTGATGTTGCTCCAATCAAAGTTTGCGATGTTCTTTTGGGCCAACCTTTTTTATGGAAACATCATGTTGTATATGAGTCTAGGCCTCATAGTGTTATTCATACTTTGAATAGGAAGTTGTACAGGTTAACCGAGGTAGTCCCACCTAGTGTTATTTCCTTGATCTTTGCTAAGAAATGAAGGAAGGTCATATCTCAGATGGGGAAGTTTGTCTTCTTCGTGATTCTCTCTCAGAATAAGAGAAAGATCACAACCACATCTAGGGTCTCTACTATCGACCTCTCCACACAGCAAAATCAAGTAGATAAGGTCATGGAATAATACTCAGATATCTTATCCTCACCTACCGAGGTACCTCTACACTGCCAGGTCAAGCACCCCATCGATATGACCCCCGATGCACCGCTACCCAATGGGATAGTCTATCACTTCTCTCTATCAGAGAATGAGTAGATAAAGAGATAGATCCAAGAACTGCTCCAAAAGGGGCACATCCATCCCAACTCATCACCTTGTGGGAGCCCAATCGTGTTGGTACAGAAGAAAGATGGAACCTGACGACTCTACATTGATTACCGAGCTCTAAATAAAATCACAGTCAGAAACTGGTACCCGATTCCCCAAATCTACAACCTCCTTGATCAACTCACGGGGGCCAAATACTTCAGTAAGATTGATCTGAAGTCTAGCTACCACCAGGTCCCGATAGAAGAGACAGATGTATGGAAGACCGCCTTCAATTCAAAGGAAGGATGTTTTGAATGGTTGGTCATGCCCTTTGGTTTGAAAAATTCTCCAACCACTTTCATGAGGATGATGGACGATATCTTGTGACCATTCACCAATACTTATGTAGTGTTGTATCTGGATGACATTTTCATTTACAGCAAGACTTGGGCCAAACACTTGCAGCATATTCAATAGGTTTTTCACACCCTGCGGCAGCACAAGCTATACGCCAACCTAGAAAAATTCTCCTTCGGCATGGAAAAGGTCCATTACCTGGGCTACATCATTGATTGTCATGGCGTACATGTGGATCCAACCAAGATCCATGTCATTCATGACTGGCTAGCCCCAACCACACTCACTGAGCTTCAGAGCTTCTTGGGCCTTGCCAATTTCTACCGCAGGTTCATGTTGGGATTCTCCCATATTGCATGGGCCCTTAGCCAAATAAACAGGGGCAGTGGTAAGGCTAAATTTGTGTGGGGATGGTCCCAACAAAAAGCGTTCGATGATTTGAGGCAGTGCTTGTGCTCAACCCCGGTACTTTCACTACTAGACCTACAACAACCCTTTGAGACTGAGACATATGCTTAATACTATGTTGTGGGCGTCGTTCTCACTCAGCACGGCCACCCCGTGGCCTATCATAGTGAGACACTATCAAATGTTGTCTGTAAGTACCCTACTTACGACAAATAAATGTACTCCATTGTGCAATCCTACTGCCAGTGGAAACATTACATTATTGGGAAGGAGACAGTCATCCACATTGATCATAAGCCATTGCAGTTCATGCAGACACAGTGAAATTACAAAATGACTACCATCAAAAGTGGTCCACATACTTGCAACAATCCCACCTCAACATCAAATATAAAACATGAAGCACCAATCACATCATTGATTTCCTCAACATACCACCAGTCGCAGCACTCACCACAATGCTAGACTCTTGTGGCCATGAGTCCTTTAGATGGCCCTAACTCTATGAGATAGACCTGGACTTCGCCACGACCTACCAAATGTTGGGTGCAAACACAATTGTCAATAATTTCCATCTTCATGATGGGTTGTTGTGTCGTCTGGGCCATGTCTGTGTTCCATCAAGAAAACAAGCGAAGATGATCTGGTAAGCCCACTACAGTCATGTGGCAGAACACTTTGGCATCAAAAAGACAGTGGCGATGCTACATAAACATTTCTTATAGTCGAAAATTCGACAAGAGGTCAGCAAGTATATTAGGTCCTGCATTGCCTGCGCTATTGCCAAACCGACCACTAAGAAAAAAGGTCTATACACCCCTCTTCCTACTCCTGACAAGCCATGGGAATCCATCTCAATGGATTACATGTTGGGCCTCCCATCCACCAAGTCAGGAAATGACTTTTTTTTTGTGGTTGTTGATCTCTTTTCTAAGATGGTGATTCTGGTTGCCTACAAAAAGAACATCACAGTAGACGCCATTTCCAAGCTCTTATTTTAACAAGTCTGGGTACATTTTGGAATCCCACAGACCATTGTCTCAAACCGAGATAGTCGATTTGTCATCACATTCTGGTCAAGCCTCTGGTCACTATTGGACACCACGCTCACCAAATCCATGGCCTTCCACCCCCAGATAGATGGTAAATCCGAGGTCATAAATTGAATGATTGTGCATATCCTTCCCATGTATAATTCAAAGCACCCTCTCACATGGGATGAGAGCCTTCCCTATGTCCAACATAGCTACAACCGAGCCCTTCATAGCTCAACTGGCCATAACCCCTTTCAAGTGGGGTTGGGATTCCAACCATTGGGTCCCATAGATGTTGCACTTAACCTTGTGGTAACCTCAACCGACTCATCTCCTTCTCCAATTGAATATGACAAAGCCACCAGGTTCATTGAGTGAATCTAGCACATCCACCAACAAGTTCAAGATATCCTAGAGAAGTCCAATGACAAGTACAAGCAACACCATGATCAACATCGGGTGCCACATAAGTTTTAGGTGAGCGACAAAGTTTGGTTGGACTTGCAGAAAGAACGCGTTGCAGGACCCCATCAGAAGCTTCACCCACTTTGTTATGGGTTGTACACCATCACCAAGGCCATGGGGGATAATTCTTTTGAGCTCAACATTCCTCCTTTACTTGGCCTGCACCTAGTGTTCAACATGGATCTCCTTTGCCCTTATTTACCACCATTATTAGACACCTCAAAAGTAGCAGAACAACTGACACCAACAAATATCAACCCCAAAAGCGTACAAAAGGAATCTAGTGATCTAATTGTGGACACATAGATCAATGGCACTCGACAACAAAGGATCCAACTTTACCGAGTCGTCAAAGCAAGGCATCTCCTACACTAAGGCAAGTGGCTCACCCAGGGCCAAATTCAATAGAAATTTCCTCATCTGATGGGGGAACTCAATGCAATTGAGACCATTTCTTCCTAAGGAGGGATGATTCATCCAGGCGTATATGAGTGGCAACCCACCTTTTCCAACTGGCTCAAAATAGTTTTCTAACAATTTTGGTAATTTACTATTTTTAGCAGTTTTTCACTTTCGGAGTTGTTTTGAGGCCCTAAACGATGTTTTTTGGGAAAAAGAGTAACAATATCAATGTTCCTTAGACATTTCCCCCAAAATGAAACTCCTCAACGATACCTTTCCAACGGGCTATCATACGCCTAAAATGGAGATCGTATGGAAAAGTTATGACCCCGGGAAGTTGATGTACTAACTTTCCCAAGACTTTTGGCACTTCATCTCCTAGGGTTAGGTTTTTGGATGTCTATGGTTTTTTGCATTCCTGTTTATTGTAAAAATTCCTTCATAGCCTCATTGTAATCATATTCTCGCAAATGAGCGCAACCGTCACATCTCTTCTCAGAGATAAGCTGGCACCATTCCAGGAAGCTTGTTTCCGTTGCATTTTGTAGTTTCATATTACTTAATTATTGAATAGAAAACCAGTTTTACTGTATCTCTATTATTTTTTGTTAAGCACCTGTTAATAATCTGTAGTCATTTTTTTTTTCACATAAAATCTATATCATCTCGACTACTTCGTTGTACTGCGAAGTGTAAGGTATTGTATGTTACAATTGTATATTGAACTCTAAAAAAATATACTAGATATATCGGTTCACATAATCCCCCCATTTATCTATGTGGAGGATTTTCATCTTCCTCCCGGACCGAGTCTCTACATGGCATTTGAAGTCTTTGATATTCTCAAAAAATAGACTCCTGCCTAAGAAAATACACCCAAGTATATCATGAGAAATCATCAATAAATGTAATAACTTACCTCTCCTTCTTGATGGATTATATATAAATGGTTCCATTAGATAATTTTGGATGATCTCCAAGGGAGAGGAGTCCCTCCAAGACTTCCCCTTTTCAAACTTATTTTGAACATGTTTTCCTTGAACACATCCTTGAAAAACTTCTTTGGAAAATAGTATCTTGGGAAAGACTGCGACAAGTACATGTTGGCTAAGTTGTTGCATGCATTTGAATTTTATATGAACAAATATATTGTGTCATAATATACTATCATTATCAACCTACATCAATAGCAAAGAAACATCAAATTTAGTAATAAATTTATTGAATGTATACAAACTGTTGGTTGTGGAGCCTAATTATCTTCTTGATTCATAGGTCTTCTTTTAGTCATGTTTGGAACCCATTACATGAAAAGGGGGTGTGGGGGGAATCCCCCCCCCCTTGGTGATGGATTCGGGGGTAGTTTCCCTGAAGCAAAATTTTGGGAAAAGTTTCCTTGTAAAATATTGTAATTTCATAGTCAATCCAGACTATTCATTATAATCTTGCATATCTGATGATAGAAGTTATTTTAGGTATTTTTCCCTAGAACGAAACCATATTTTATGTATGAGGGAATTGTATTGCGGCTATGTGAGTGAGTGAGTGAATATTGCATTCTGAGAGAGGATACTGTGAGAGAAAGAAGAGGAAGTTACACCAGGCATGTTGTAGGTTGTATACCTTCATTTGTTGGATAATAATAAAGGAAGGTGTTGAGGGGTATGTGGTCCCTTTAACTCAACAAAAGGAACCAAACCCTCTTAAGAGGCCCAATTATACTCGTAAGCGTTTGATGAGTGGTAAGGTTCTCCAGTTTCGGGATCTAGCTGGAATTATTGATGGGATTTAATTGTGATTGAAATAAATATCTTTTCTGTGAAACCTTTCCTCAGGCTGGGCAATTCTCTTTTCTAAATATTTATATCAATGAAAGATAAAGCTAAATCTAAATGGCAGAGAGAAGTTAATTTTGTTTTGGGAGAAGGCTAGGTTTTTTTAGGATAACCTCTATACCTTAGCATGCAGACGAAGAAGATCTAAACTACCTCAAACCATCATTAATACCATTTTTTATTAGTGGACATTCAACATTGTCTGAGATAATAGTTACAAAAAACAAAACATACACGTGACAAGAAGCTAGTGTGAGAAAAGTAATTTTCGATGCTCTATTAACATTCATAGGTTAAAACAGTCGATTTCTATTCATCAATTAGAATAAAAGAACTGTATTATAGCATTATCAAATAACTTTAAATAATAGATACAACAAATTTTACTCATTACAACAACAAATATTGAACCTAAAGATAGAGATAATCCCCCCTCAATCTAATCATGTTCACACCTTAGATGATATAAGTGTCTTTGATTCTAAACAAAACTTCTTAATTAAAAAATAACTTGCACATAAATAATTCTCTTAGAAAATTTCAGAAAAAGTTTTTTCTCTCCAAAACCATCGACCCTCTGTCCCAGGTCGATGCCGTTATTTATAAAAAAAAATAACTAAACTAAAAATAGCTACTAAAGTTGTGTTAAATTAATAAAACACCACATGGAAGATTTAACTATCCGTTCTCTTTTGCTCATCTAGTGGTTTCACTGAACTGGATGGTTCTTCTCGTACCCTGACCAATTGATGAAGATATCTTCAAATGTATTTGCATATGGAAATATATGTTGATCCATAGGGGTGGAGAAGACCTCCTTTATCTCTATTTCTTGTTCCTTATACCTGATTAGCATCACACTTAAGAGTTGTAGGACTGCAAGATCTTTGATTGGGTGTTCCATGAAATTTTTCACTTGACCTAGGGTCATGCTTGAAATATGCGATATCTCTACTTCCCATGTTGAGTCTTACTCTATATTTCACTCGACTATGTCATGCAAATCGTTGAAATCGTCCAATGGACCAAACTTCGGTAGGTCAATTCTTTTCATCTTCTGATTTATTTTCTCCCAACTTTTCTCACACTCTCCCCATATTTCCTGTATCTTACCCTGAGGTTCTTGGACCATACTTACCCACTATTCAGTTTCTTTCCTAATTCGAGAGATGTTTCTATCCATCAGTACTCAGATGTCATGCTCTTCTATGTCTTGACCTTTCTGTACTTCGTTGATGTAGTCGATCCGCTCCAAGGCCTGATGTGCCTTATCATACCATATATGCACATATTTATAGGTTTTCATTCCCATGAGGGTATCTTCTTCAAGGTCAGCTATGAAATAGGTGAAGATATTCCTTTGTCTTGTGAATTTTGCATACGTTTCTGAAAACTCACTCTTCAGGAGTACTACTGCCTATGTTGAATTTTGGTAATACTCTGCTTGATGGCGCAGATGGTCCAACTCTTTCTTCATGGAGAATAACTCTCTTTCATCCCTTATTTCCCTATCCAAAGTAGCATTGGTTATAGCCATACCTACTCTGATCATCTGAGTCATCTTAGTATTTTCTGTGTCAAACAACGTCTCCTCTGTGGTGACGAGAAGTGTGCTATCAAGTGTGTAGAAATTTTCTATGATTGGTTCTTATTATTCCTTAGCATGGGAGGTTTATGTATTCTCTGGTGACTTGACCTCCTTATAATCCTCTTCGACCCATGGAGTCTTTGTCCTAGCTGGGGAGATAGGAGAATAATCGATTTTAGCTGGGGGGTCAACCATTGAGATGTCAATTTCTGGTTGTTGTGTTTCTTCTTATTGTTCACCAGCACCCAAGTTATTCTTGGAGCTATCCTTATGAATTTGTGTTCCGAATTGGTCGATAAATTTAGTATCTAGAGTGCCTCTAGCCTCATGGTCGCCTTCCTAGGGATTTGGGATCAAAGCGTCAAAAGATGGAGTAGATGTTTCCCCTGGTTCTTCCTCTTCTGTGATTGGTACCGGGGTTATGCATGAAACCTATGAACTTTCCTCATCGTCATATATGTTGACTAAGTCTATAAGGACATTAGGCACACCTGTCCCACTAGATTCTCTTGTTATCCTTTGCTGATCCATAGTAGTCACCGACAATCTTGTCTATGGTGACATAGGGTTGGGGTTTTCTTGATCAGCGATTTCCTCTAGTGGAATTCTCTCTGATCCATTTAGCTCTTCTTTGTGATTGTTTGTGTCGATCGAGGTAATACTCAAGGGTTCTATCAAAGGGTTAAGTGGGGTATTTTAATCTAACCTTTATATATCTCTTTGGGATTCTTCCAGTAACAACATCCCCTTCCTCGGTGCCTCTGTTGCTTCTACTGCTCTGTTATCTTCTCTTACCCTGAGGGATTCTTGAGTTGTTTTCTCTATTGTCTCAACTTGATCATCCATAGACATCACTTTGAATATGGTCATATTGGGTTTATCCCTTACATGGAGCACTTCCTCCCAGTCCTAAGTGCTCTCTCTAAATATTTCATCTTCAAAACTATCATGAGAATACGACCAACAGGAGGAATCCTGCTACATGTGTTGAAGTACCAGGCCTTTTGGATCATGCTTGCAAAATAGGCCTGTGGGGAATTGATACTTAGGATGGATAAACCCTTCTTATTTCGCATGTGTAGTGTATTTTACCATGTAAAACCCTATGTGAAAGTCATAGGGCATGAAATCTCTCTTCTTGTCCTTCACCATAGTGGCATTATAACCTTGAAGAATAGTTTGGTAAAAAAATTCTCCCACAATGATCTAGTCCGGGAAATGAATGGGGAGTAAGTGTGGAACACCAGTAGCCCCAAACACTCTGATATAAGTGTTGGTTTCTTAAAAATACCATTGGCCTACTTTTGAAACCATCTTCTTGGATGTCGCTGTAAATCTTGGGATTTCTTTCCTAAATATAATGAAATGTACTCGGGCTATGAATCATCACATGTCAGGTCATAAAATCTGTTGTACCTATTTTCCCACAGAATGATGAAGTAAACATGAATGGGTAACTTAACGACATTACATATTAGATTCATGCCTCTAAAAACATTCCTTGCGCAAATCATGTCCAATAGGTGCAAAGCCATGTGCAAAGTTGGCGTTTCTCCATCCTTCGGTGTCTGGGCCTACAATATGTTAGTGCTTAACTACTTGGAAATGATGGCTCCTGAGTTGAAGATTCTCCCAGATATTTCCACAATATATTCCAGGGGAATCCATGCTTCCAAAAACTTGGAGCAATATTTTGCTCCATATAATTGGCAGATCAAAGCCATTAGATAAATATATGTCTCTATGAGGTTTACCATGACGTACTGGTTGTTGGTCCTGTTCATGAATTTCTTGTCTTCTTTCCACCATGAGTTCATTAACCTGCTAGTGTCATGGAAATCATAAAATTTGACTACAAACTCTGTATTTAGTCTTTCCTCTAGGTCTCTGAGTTTGTAGTATTTTTGGACCTCTATTGGAAGAAAAACACCAACACATTCGCCATTTTCATTATTGATTATACACTTCATCACCTCTATGTGTTCCATTATCCATCACGACGTGTTGATGCAGGTCAAACCCGGGCTTCAGTAGGCCACCATATGTAGGAATGTTCTTAGGATATTTGTGAATACCTGGTCATCCAACATCCTGACGTCTGGGTCACTATGTGGTATAAAATCCAGGTAATCTTCCTGGTTGATCCTGTTAAAAAGATATCCCCAATGCGGGAGCACCACCTTATATCCAATGCTTTCCTCTATGTCACTGAATGTCGAAGGATGGGAAAACTCCTTTTTGGTAGATGCATGGATAACTGGTTCCTCCTTTGAGGAAAAATCAAGCTCTCTTGCAGTGCCTGGTGTAGACCCCTCGTCGACCTTTGTTTCCTTCCTTTTGGGAATTCTTGGTGAGCGCCTGGTTATTTGATTTCTTGGAGGCATTTTTCCTACAGAAAAGAAAAGAATGTTATAACAAGAAACCAACCATCCTTGACAATGGCCATTGACACCATCGCAAGTGAAGAAATGATAAAAACAAGGCTTACCTTCTTGCTTGCAAGAAATTAGCCTGGTCTTACTGGTAATCAAAATCAAAGAGTTGGTTGTAATATCCTCTACGCTTTCTCTTGCTTCTTCATATTCTTCAGGGAATAAGCTATTTGCGAATGAAACAAAATGTTTGGGTATAGCCTTGTAAATTTAAATAGAACGTATACTTACCTTTTCGCATCAAGTATTCAATTTGGGAGTGCAAATGTGATATGTGCAATTTATTACACAATCTTCATCATGCCTAGGATTAAATGCAACGTAGGATGGTGGCGCAAGAGCGGGTTACTTCATAGTTGATCAAAAATTTCAAATTTTTACTGTTGTTCGGTGCGTGGGGTCATGTTATAGGTTATGCGAAAATTTAACTTATCCATCAAATTGTAAAAAATTTTCTCATTTCATCCAAAGGTGTCCCATCGAATTACCAAGCCCTTTTTCGCATTCACTAGCATAATCGGTATCAATATACATGGTGCATCGCAGATCAACTTCGGTTTTCAGTATCAATGGGTAAAATTTCAAACTAAGATGAGGATCTTGGTATTCTAGCGATCAGTCGATAGTCAATGAGTGCATCGACATCGAGGGGTCAAATTTGTCATTGTTTTGTTGGTGTATCTAGGCAAACGTTCTAACTCTGACCAAGACCTTCATATAGTGCTGACGTGGAAATACTTCCATGGACGTAGAGGTATGACATGGGGAAAAAACCAAGTCATACAGATTAATTACATGGAAAAGACACGTGATTGTTGATTGTAACCTCTATAGGAGAATTTTTCGGCATCGGTGATTTTATTTAGACATACAACCTTGACTACAACACCCTATCACTCCGACGTCAATGATGTATCGACGATTGATGATCGATGATTGTTGATGGTTACTTTTTCACAATTTTGTTCTTTCGGATTTCACTGAATCCGAAAAATGTATTGGCGATTGGTGGTCAGAGGTTTTTTATGGACCATGTTTGTGGTTTCCCTTTCGTATTTCTTCGATGTCAGTGGTGTATTGACGATTTTTTATAAAACTTCTTCGCAATACATAATGAGCAATCGACATGCCATTTCTTCCATTTTTCCAATGCCGATCGAAAATCGATGATTATCATTTTTATGTGATCATTTTACTACTCGTATTGCACCGATGCCAATAATAAGTGTGTGGATCAAAATATTAGCTATGTATACTTAGTTAAAATGCCTAGTTTTCTTAGAGAAAAGTTCAATTTGTTCAATAACCCCAAACCAAGTCAAATATGATTGATGAAAAAATAACATAATCAATATATGATCCCACTGATTCCTACGCAACTAACTAAACTCAAAAAGACAAAGTGGTACCCTAAAGGAAAAAAATTTACAAAACTTTTAGGGTGTGTGCAGTGCTCAAGAAATGGAGATTCTCTAGGTGAAAACAAAATCTCTACACCTTCCCTTGTATGTAGCCTGTGCAATTTGGTTGAGAAACCAACTGGCCTTATTTTATACCTTTTCAACATAACCTTCTCTATCAATGTGTACACACGTTCCTGGGTTAACAAATCCAGATCCTCCTTTGGGGTTTATTCTTTTCCACCCTCTTTCCTTTTAACCTCAATCCATGTCCTTCCTAGA
Source organism: Picea engelmannii (assembly GCA_009831015.1). Lineage (NCBI taxonomy): Eukaryota > Viridiplantae > Streptophyta > Pinopsida > Pinales > Pinaceae > Picea > Picea engelmannii. Next base: position 1,313,500 of record ML779759.1, on the reverse strand, counting down.
CAAGAGTCGGGTAGAGCGTCCATTGGTGTGAGGCCTTTTATATATCATTCCTTTTCTTATGGTGTTTCTTCATTGTCAATAAGCTTCCATAGCCCCGATAGAATCACCTCGATGTCACAGACCTTGCTCCACTTCCATCGAGCGTCCATAGCCCCGACGGAGTTATTTGCATACCCTCTCGATATTTACACTATTTTTATATAGATTATTTTCTTCTGGAAGAAATGCCAAGAGTGAGTTAGAGAGGAGGATATTTGTTTTTGACAAAGTGAAATTATTAAGGTGGGGCCTTTCCTAGCTCCGTCCATAGGTACATGTGATTCTTTTCATCTATCCATCTTTCCATTTAGTGTTACCATGACAGTAAGAAGATATTTCATTGCTTACCCAGGTAGTATGCTTACAAAGACAAATATGATTTGAGAAAGTTTTTATTTTCCCATCGTATCTTATTTTTCATGTCAGTGTAGGTCAGGAGCATAGTCTGTTTTACTATATTTATTAAAATCAACCACTTATTTGTAAATGTGTTGACCTGCACAAAATATATCTAGCTAAACAATGATACACACATTTGCAGAGAGAATTGAAAAAAGAAGAAGAAGGAGAGAAAGAATGGAAAGAATTATCATTAACCGTTATGAATAATGAATAATTTACACATGATATACTCTGTATAACTCAATGAGTTCGACTTGAGGTGAACCAAGTCACCATAGTAGTGTTCTAGAGTGATCTGGACACACACCAGCAGTTACGGGAGTGAACTGCCACCTATTCTAGTCTCTCAGGTAGTTACGGGAGTGAACTGCCACCTAGTTGAGTTAACTAGTCAACTAGTCTTCAGTTAATTGACAGAACATAAAATAGTGAGGAATTAACTCAAGGAATCGAGGCTAATTTTCCACTTTGGTGATGATACCAAGGCAAGGTCGAATTAGCATGGTGATGATCCCAATGTTGCATGGTGATGATCCAAATGCAACATCTAAACTCAACTCAACTAGTCAAACTGAAGTGTGAACTGAAAGAGAATATTCTCCAGGTGGAATATTCTCTCCTAAAATATAAGAGACTGGATAATGACTAATTATGACTAATAAAAAAATAAAGAAATCCTAGGTGTGTGTGAAGTAACTCCAACACCCCCCCTGAACATAACTATGGTGAAAATAAATATTGGGTCCCAATAACGAGGCCATGTTAGGTACCCAAGTACAAAAGATACACTAAAAAATAAAGTGAGGAAAGAGGGAAAACCTCATGGGAAACCCCCCCCCTCAAGGTACAATAAATATAAAAAGAAGAACTACAGTTGTTAGGCAACTGTGTCCTTCACTCCAAGACGACGTTGCAGAGAATGGAACTTCTTCTCAATGAAGGTCTTGGTGAAAATGCTTGCCGTCTGTTCTGCTGAAGGATAGAAATGTACGTCGATGATCCCCTCGTGCACCAAGTCCCAGATGTATTTCATGTGGATCTCGATGTGCTTCATATGCTGCCTCTGAAATGGATCTCTGCAGAACTTCAAAGTACTCTGGTTGTCACACCAAATGACGATCGACCGATGAAACTGAATGCCCAACTCAGTGAGAAAATGTTGTAGCCACATAGCCTGCATGGTTATGTTAACTACCCCTCTATACTCTGCCTCGGTTGAAGATAGAGAAATGGCATCTTGCTTCTTGCTCGACCAATAGATAGGCCCGGAACTAAGAGTGAATGAGTAACCAGATGTGGACTTGTGATCAATGCTATCGCCAGCCCAGTCAGAATCAGTAAAACCAATGAGATCTAATGTATATTCTATTGCATAATGAATCCCAAAGGTGATGGTTCCATGTATGTATCAAAGGATACACTTTGCATCTTTCCAATGTAGCTCATGCGGCTCTTGCATGAACCTGGAAACTGTGCCAACTACATATGAGAGGTATGGTCTGGAGTGTGTGGAATACAACAAGCTCCCCACTAGCTGTTTGTACAGTGTGTTGTCAACTAGTGGAGTCTCCCCACCATCCTCAAGTTTGACTCCTGATAGGAAAGGAGTCAGAGCAGACTTGCAGTCTGTCATGTGAAATCTCTCAAGGAGATCTCGTGCATACTTGGCTTGAGACAGTTTGATGTCTGATGCATCCTGACTGATCTCAAGTCCAAGGAAGAAGTGTAGTGGACCCATGTCCATCATCAAAAACTTGTCATGAAGAATCCTCTTGACTTCAACAATCGTTGAAGTCAAGCAACCAGTGATCAACAAATCCTCGACATACAGAAATAAAAGTAGAAGTGAATCAGTCGTCCTGAGCATGTATACATTTGGGTCTGATTTACAAGATACAAAGTTCTGTGACAACAGGTAAGAGTCCATCTTGGCATACCATGCCCTTGGAGCCTGCTTGAGTCCATAAAGTGACTTCTTCAGTCGACAGACCAAAGATGAGTCCTGCATAAATCCCTGGAGCTGCTCCATGTAGATCTCCTCAGAGAGATCACCATGAATAAATGCATTATTCACGTTCATATGATGGACTTCCCATCCATTGGTTGCTGCAATGGCAAGTGCTAATCGTATGGAATCCATCTTCACTACTGGAGTGAAGGTCTCATCATAGTCAATACCATGAACCTGTTGAAAGCCTTTGGCAACAAGCCTGGATTTGCATCTGTTGATCTGTCGATCCGCTGCGCTCTTGGTCCTGTAGACCCATATGCATCTGACAAGTTTCCTCCCAGAAGGAAGGGGAACCAGATCCCAAGTCTGGTTCTCGAGGAGAGAGTTGTACTCCTCCTGCATGGCGGATTCCCAAAAGGGATTTCCAGCAGCCTCGCCATAAGACTATGGATCTGAAGATTGAACCAAGAAAATATGCCTGGATGGCAATGGTTTAGTGGCAGTGAGTGCAATAGGAGGCTCCTCAAAATCAAATCAAGTCCTCCTGGTATCAGCTTGATCACCGACGAGATCCCCTACATCTTGAAGAGTAGTCTGTTCCCACTTGGGCCTCTGCAACTGCGTCTGGATGCTCTAACTCTACATCCAACTGTACTGACTCTGAATATGAATCTGAATCCTCTGAGTCCTCTGAATCATAACTCTCATCTAAAGAAGATTCTACATGTGCATGTTCATCATCTCGAACAGGTGGAAGAGTGAAGGTGTTTGCATGCGGCTGATGAGGTACATGTGAGACACTTTCCTCGAATTGGACACTACGCTCAATGATGAGCCGGTCCAAGGAAAGATCAATAAGCCGATATCCCTTCACATCGTTAGGGTATCCAACAAAAATTCACTCAGTGCTCTGTGGATCAAGTGCCTTCCTCTTTTCAGAGGGAAACATGGCCCATGCACGTGAACCAAAAATACAAAAGTGGGTCACTTCCAGTTTGAGGCTGCTCCAAGCCTTATAGGGGTTCTTATCCTTGAAAGATCTATGGGGAGAAATGTTTTAGATGTATGTTGCACAGTTAAGTTCTTTGTCCCATAGTCTTTGTGGTAGTGACTTTGCACGCAACATGCAAGATGCCATCTCCTTTAGAGATCGTTTTTTCCACTCAGAAACTTTGTTTTGCTGCGGAGTGTAGGGAACTGTATGCTGCAACTGAATCCCTACCTCATGAAAAAGATTATGAATTTCATGATTCACATACTCTCCCCCGTTATCATTTCAGAGGACTTTTATATTCTTTCCGGACTATGTCTCAACCAAATCTTTGAAATCTTTGAGGTGTTGAAAGACCTCGAAGTTTTGCCTGAGAAAGTAGATCCAAGTAAAACGTGAGAAATCATCAACAAAAATGAGAAAAAACCTCACTTTTCTGATAGATGGATGCGGAAAAGGACCCATGAGGTCACTGTGGATCAGATCTAAAGGTGCAGAAGCTCGTTGAGACTTTCCTTTGACGAATTTCTCTTGAGGGTGTTTTCCGAGAACACATCCCTCACATACTCCCTTGGAGAAGAGGATGTTTGGTAGACCATCAACTAATTTGTGCTTGCTAAGTTGTTGCATGTATCTAAAATTCAAATGTCCAAATCCTTCATGCCATATCCTAGTACTTTCATCAGCATGAGTAAGCAGTAAAGCAAAATCAGGTTCAATGAATTCAGAAAATGTATACAATCTAGACTGATGATTTACCTCACTGGTAGCAACCCTGGAGTTGGTTTTCATGTTGTATATGTCCATGGAATTTGGTGTGAATATTACTTTCTTTCCAGTGTCGGAATTCATCATCTGATACACGGAGAGAAGGTTGACAAAAAGCTTGGGAACATGCAACACGTTCTTGAAGTTTTCGTTGGTGAGTTCAATCCTTCCTTTGCCAGTGACTTCGATAGAAGAGTTGTCCCCCATCAGAATAGGAGGACCTTTGCATGCATCCAAAGAAGAATAGACTGATTTTGAGGCAGCCATGTGATGTGAGGCTCCTGAATCTACGATCCAAGCATTGGGAGAGGAGTTGATGGCAATCAAGGCATGGCTAGAATTGTCTTTCCTAGAATTTGGATCTTCTGGCTTCTTCTTCTTTGCACCCTCGGGGATGCAATATCCAAGGTTGTTTTGTTGAAGTATCTGAGACATTAGATCTATTTGTTTTTGCATGCATGCATATTCCAAATGGAATCCTTTGTGACAGTATGTGCATTTCTCTCCTTTTCTTCCCTTTTCTCCTTTGGATCTGGAGGCATCGGTGAATGGTTTTTTGTACCCTTCCTTATTCATATGTGAATGATCTTTACGCTTATCTTTATCTTTAGATTTATGATATTTGTGGCTTCCATCATGCACGTTGAGTGCATGCGCCCTTGGGCCTTTGATTGTGCCCATGTTGATGAGCTTGGTTTTCTCTTGTGTCAAGGATTCGATAAAGTCCTCAAGAGAAGGCATCTTCCAGGTGGCTCTAGAGGTGAATCTGACAGTATGGAATGTAGATACGAGTACTGATAATTCAGGATGAAGCTTCGAGAGAATGGTGAGAACCATTTGTTTCTCCTCCTTCGATTTATCAACCCCACAAGCTTTGAGTTGCGACAGTAAATCCTTGAATTTTGTAAAGAAATCTTGGATATTCTCGAAGCTTTTGGGATCCAATGTGAGAAGCTCCACCTCCAACATGTGTCCCCTCATCTCATCCTGTTTTCCAAATAGCCCTTCCAAGATGGTCCAAGATTCATTGGGAGTCTTACAAGAAGATATATGAAAAAAAAGATCGGGATAAATAAGACTGCAAATTGTTCCGAGTGCCTCATCCATGCAATTTAAATACTTCAATTTTTCTATGGCTGATGTCGGTTCTATATTTGTATTCATGGTTAACCTATACAACCCTTTGGCTCGAAGAAGTATGGTTATTTTCTCCTTCCATGCAAAATAGTTGTAAGGTGTAAGAATGAATTCTTTTTGGAATTCCATCTTTTCGTTGTCTTCGATCTTTTGTACCTGCAAAACATTTTGGTGTAGATTTTGCCTAGTAGTCCGTCGACTTTGATACCATGTAAATGTGTTGACCTAAATAGAATAGATCGAGATAAAAAATTATACACACATTTGTAGAGAGAATTGAAAGAAGAAGAAGAAGGAGAGAAAGAATGGAAAGAATTCTCATTAACCATTATGAATAATGAATAATTTACACATGATATACTCTATATAACTCAATGAGTTCGACTTGAGGTGAACCAAGTCATCATAGTGGTGGTCTAGAGTGATCTGGACACACACTAGAAGTTACGAGAGTGAACTGCCACCTATTCTAGTCTCTCAAGTAGTTACGGGAGTGAACTACCACCTAGTTGAGTTAACTAGTCAACTAGTCTTCAGTTAACTGATTGAACAAAAAGTAGTGAGGAGTTAACTCAAGGAATCAAGGCTAATGCGCCACTTTGGTGATGATACCAAGGCAAGGTCGAATTAGCATGGTGATGATCCCAATGAATCATCTAAACTCAACTCAACTAGTTAAACTGAAGTGTGAACTGAAAGAGAATATTCTCCAGGTGGTATATTCTCTCCTAAAATATGGGAGACTGGATAATGACTAATTATGACTAATAAAAAAATAAATAAATCCTAGGTGTGTGTGAATTAACTCCAACATTATTTACAAAACAAAACTTAATTAAAGAAAATAACAAGCAAAAGAAAGAAGAGAAAAGGAGTTTGCAATCGGTATTCCCTAAACAAACACACTTATCCTGATCAAAACATATGCTAAAAAGAAATGGAAAGTCAAACAAAACATCAAAAGACACTTTTTTTTTAGGAGAAGTATTGTTTTAAGGCTTGGCCATTCACCGAGAGAGTTTTGGATTCACCCCCCAGATTTAACAACCATTATGTGCCTGCCCCAATCTTCGCGGCCACCTGAAAAGGTCTGAGGCATAGATTTTGGAGCTTTGAGTGTTTTCCTTTGGACTCGTTTGCTTTATCCCATTTCAAGACCAAGTCTCCTACTTTGAAATGTTTCTCTATGGCCTTATGTTTTTCAAACCATATTTTAACCACATGTTGATGAGAAGTGAACTTAACTTTATCCTTTTCTCTCTCTTCATCCAACATGAGAAGGGTATCAATCCTTTTTTGTCGAGAGGACGAGGGTTGACCTCTAGATGCCTGGGAAAGCTGTAAATATGGAAGGTACAATCTGTTTGGAAGAATTTTTTATTTCCCATATACCAGAAAGTATGGAGAGTTTCCTATGGCTTATTTAGGTGTTAATCTATCGGTCCATAGGGAATTATGAACTAAATTATGCCAATTTCTCTAATTTTCAACAACTGTCTTTTTTTAGATTCTCACCAAGTTTTTATTAGTCGACTTTGCTACCCCATTCCCTTATGAATAATAGTTTGAAAAATATCTTATTATGATCCCCTTATCAAGGGTGATTTTTTTCAAGCGTGTGGAATAAAAATAGGAAGCATTGTCAAAAGTGAGGACGAAAGGCATCCAAAACCTTGCTATTATTTGTTGTTCTAAAAATTGGATCACTACCTTTTCATTAATGTGAGTGAGAGGAATAACCTCTGTCCACCTTGTGAAATAATCTGTTGCATTCAAGATATACTTATGTTGTTTCGAAGAATTGGGGGTAATTTATCCTATGACATCTATTCACCATTGCTTGAAAGGTCTGGATACAGTCACTAGATGGAGTGGAATGGATGGCCTCTTTTCCCTACCGATGCACACTTGACAAGATTTACATTTCCTAGTATATGCATGAGCATCCCTAAAAAAAGTGGGCCAATAGTAACCAACCCTTAATATTTTGTGAGCCATGGTTTCTTCTAAACAATTTCCACCTACTAGGTTGTCATGGAGTGTTTTGAGTATTGTTTCTGCATCATCATGTTCAATACATCTAAGTAGTACTCCATCATAGTTTACGTGAAAAATCACTTAATTTATGAGGTGATATTGAGCGGATTTTAACCTAAGGGATCTCCTTTCTCTAGGGTTTATATTTTACAGACAAGTTCCATGATGCAGGAGATAAGACAAGTTTACATACTGGGACTCTTTCCCAGGAGGGACGCATAAGGCTTCACTACACCATAATGAAAACTCATTTTCTCAACCGGGGTCTTCTACGTTAATCAGATCTTGGGATTCAACAACTAGTTTACACAATCCTTGACCTTTGACTATTTTGGCAGGTTTTATGTCTATATCAAATTATTGGATGAATTCCATCCAATTTCCTCTTCTTTCTCCCATATCTTGTTGAGTTAACATAGATTGGACCGTTGGATGAGGTACTATGACTTTAGTGTGATTCTTCAAGATGTAGGATCTGAAATGTTTGACTACTTTATATACTACGTAATCATGTTTGTATATAGCAGGGTAATTCAATTTGGCTCCTTGGAGGTTGGTGCTCATAAAGGATACCGATGCTTCATTGTTTTCGTCATCCTTTTGAGTAAGTATTGCAGCCAAGGATTGGTCAGAAGCAAAGTTAGAAAGGAAAAAATCTGTGCTGAAATCAGGGCTTTGTAACACTGGTTCTTGGGAGATGGAAGTTTTGATGTTATTGAAAGCACCTTTCTTCTCTTCATCCCATTTAAAATCTGCATCTTTGCAAAACTTTCTTTGTAAAGGTGCTAAGCCCTAATATTGGCTCATTACCCCTTAATTGGGGCATATTATATTAGTAATGTTATTTTGTTTATGTCGGCTTTAGGCCATTCGTTGTAATTATACCTCCTAGTCTCCTATATATACCAAGGAGACATTTTCATTTGGAATCATCTTGTACTTGAACATTTAAGTGGGATAAAAGGAGGTTGCCCCCTCGAAGAGGCTTATTATCTGAAATTATCTCTTTTTCAAAGCGTTGAGTACTTTTTCTGAGGTTCATCTATGCTATATTGATATTTGGTTCTTAACATATGGTATCAAAGCTCAAGGTCTTGGGGTTTCGCTGCTACATCTGAGACACCTTGGCATTTTCGCTATAACTTTGTTTCTACAACGTTTTAGAAGGAACAACTTGGAGGGTATTTAGTAGACAGATCAAGGTACCTTGGGTTCAAAATTCATCTCTTGAGGCCTTATACTTCCGGAGATACAACCTGTACAATATAGGGTTTTGGAATCATCATGAACTAAGTCATTGCAAAATTTTCGCTATAAAACTTTTTCTGTAATGTTTCATACCCTGAACTACAGAGTGTATTTACAAAAATAAGTAAGATATTTGTGGTAAAAATTTGAGCTTATTGGTCATCTTAAATTTTTATATACACCCTGTGTAAGATAGGGTATCAGAGTAGTCCTATTGACTAGTCTCAAGAAGGTGTTTTAGGTAAAACAGTCATAACTTATTCCTAGAGTATCCAAATTGAGTGGGACTGGTTTCATTGGATTTTGGACATTCTGTAGTATTTCTGGTGCGAGTTTCAGAATTTTATATAAATTATTTTGTGAGGGGCACACTATACAAGTGAGATCTCCTGGAAAGGCCAAAAATTGGCAAGTTGTGGGGAAGTTACTGTAAATTCCACTTGGCACATCCAATTTTGATCAGACCTATGGCATTGTAGAGAAGAAATATCAAAGAAATACATAAAATAAATTTTCATACCTAGAAGGGCCGAAACTTGGGAGATACAACAAAAGAAATATTGTCTAGCAGAACCACCTCAAAATAAAGGTTCAAAAGTGATACTTGGCCAACATGCCACCAAAAAAGGGACCTTCTACACCAAATAAGCCTCCATAAAATCCTACTTGGACTCTTGATGAAGGTGAAGAAATGCGTAGGGACATAAATGAACTACAAAAGAAGATGGA
>ML779759.1:1269596-1300847 GCA_009831015.1 Picea engelmannii | reverse complement strand
GGCATACAAATTGGAGTTTCCTGCATCTTCACGAGTACACCCAGTTTTCCATGTTTCATGCTTAAAGAAGGTTATAGGCGACAAGATCCCAGTTCAAACTATATTTCCAGAACTTGATGAGGAAGGAAAAATCATATTGGATCTTGAAGCCATCACTGACATAAGAATTCGTCATCTGAGGAATAGATCCATTTCAGAGTATCTCGTTAAATGGAGGAAACTACCAGCTGAAGATTCCACTTGGGAAGATGAGTCTTTTATACAGAAGCATCCAGAGTTACTCAAGCATTGCAGACAGCACCTGTCTGAAGGGGAGGGACATGTTAAGCCCTAATATTGGCTCATTACCCCTTAATTGGGGCATATTATATTAGTAATGTTATTTTATTTATCTCAGCTTTATGCCATTAGTTGTAATTATACCTCCTAGTCTCCTATATATACCAAGGAGACATTTTCATTTGGAATCATCTTGTACTTGAACATTTAAGTGGGGTAAAAGGAGGTTACCCCCTCGAAGAGTCTTATTATCTAAAATTATCTCTTTTTCAAGGCATTGAGTACTTTTCCTAAGGTTTATCTATGCTATATTGATATTTGGTTCTTAACAAAAGGCTTGATGGTTTCGGCGAAATCATGAGTGAATTTTCTTACAAAATTATTTTTTCCAAAGAACGATTGCATGGCCTTTTTATTGTGAGGCAAAGGGAGTTGAGATATCTCTTTTATCCGCTCAGGGTCGATGTTGATTCCTTCCTGAGATATGATATGGCCTAACAATTTTCCTTCCTCTACACCAAATATGGTTTTCTTAGGGTTCAAATATATTCCATACTTCCAACACCTTTCAAATATCTGAGTCAAATGTTGAATGTGGTCTTCCTTATTTTTTGAGTATAATGTTAAATCATCTAAATAGACTACCACACACTTTTTAATCAATCCCCCAAAATATACATCCATGGCCTCTGGAAGCTTTCTCCCACGTTGATCAACACAAAATGCTTGTGTTTATAAGAAAAGATTCCCTGCTTGGTCCGGAAGGTAGTTTTTAATCAATCATATTCTAAAACCAGGACCTAGTTATACCCCAAGAAACCGTCTAGGAGGGAAAACATTTCAAAGACGGATATTGTTTGTAGTATTTTTTACATGGATAGAACTGGATAGTTATCCTTCTTTCTGACAAGCACAATATTGGCTACCCAAGCAGAGTGTCTTACATGAAAAATAATCTCGGCATCTAATAATTTCTTCAACTCTTCATACATTATGGGTTCCAGAGATCGGTGGTACTTCCTAAGCTTCTGTTGGAAGGGTTTTATTCCAAATTTTAATGGGATCATATGCTAGATAATGCGAGTATCATACGTTTTCAATTCTTGTTAGGACCAAGCAAAGACATCTTGATATTCTTTAAATGTTTTAAGATAAAAATTCCTGTCTTCTTTGGATACTACCTTACCTAGGTTGACATTCTTGGGATTCTAAGGGGTGCCTAGGTTTATAGTTTCGTATATAGGGCATAAGATTGTTGTTTTTGCATTTTTCGGTCCTCTAAATCTTTCCCTTAGATCGAAAAGGTTTTCCATATTAGCCACTCCTTTTGCTATTGTGTGAAAATTTGGTTTGTCATCGGAGTGATTTGTTCCCTTCTTCTATTCATGGAGATTCAATTCTGTGAGTAGTTCTTGGAATATTTCATCATCAATGGCCAAATCCTTAAAATTATCCTGGTTAGTTAGGAAATGTACAATATGTTCATTCCCTTTAAAGAATCTCCAGTTAGAAATGTTGTTAGGCACCGAGGGTTTGTAGAGAAGTTCTACTACAAACCTTGAGGATTCATAGTCCTCTAAAGGAGATAATCTTGAGCCTGCGGTGGTTAAAGAATCAACAAATCAACAAGAGTATTTTTTGTCACAGGAACAATAGTAATGATGAAAGCCTCAAAATTTTCTATTAGCCTATGTACCTCTTGCTAGTAGTTTCTCAAGTGAGGTGAATTGCATTGAATGGTATTCTTTACTTGTCTAATGATAATTTTAGAGTCTCCAAAAACTTTCAATTCTTCGATGTTTAAGTCTATGGATTTCTTTAGTCCTTGGACTAGAGATTCATATTCAATAGTGTTGTTAGTGAATTCAAATTCTAATATGTAGGATAAGAAGTTTTGTTTCCCCTTTGGTTTAATGAGGAATCATCCTGCTCCCAACCCTTCTTGATATTTAGAACCATCAAAGTACAATGTCCAAATTTGAAGGGGAAAATTACTAACTTCTTGATGTCTAGCTATTTTTTCACCTTCATCTTCCTTGTCTGCTACTCCTGATGGACTGCTAGTAAGTCTACTTGAAAAATCATTTCATATTTTTTTGTGGGAGGTATGTCACACATGTGAGGGGTGAAATTACTGAAATCATAATCACAGGAGTAGTTTCCTAAAACAGAGAAATCTGTTGATGAGGGTTCATTTGGGGTGTCTAAATCAATGATGATATGTTTGATATATCTTTCTCTATCAATCATGATCATGTTTGTATGTCCTTTTAATGTAAACCAAAGGTGATCCCAATCGATACTAAAGTATCCATTTAATTTCTCATACCAAACTCGACTAAGTAGGAGTCCATATGCCTCTGGGATGTATACTACGATTATATCAGTTACTTGAACAAATCTGGGGTGTGTATCCATTTTGATCATGACATATTTAAGTTCCCCAATGCCCTTCACCTGAGTCCTATCTAGTTGTATAATATGTTTATTCGTTTTGAGTGGGGTTCCGTTCAATTTATTGCAGATTGACAATGGCATGACATTGGAAGATGCCCCTAAATCCACTAGGAAATTATGTATATTTCTGTTAAAAACTTCAAACATCAAGAGGAAAGGAGGGACAAAAGTCCTTCCCATTTTTTCTAAAGAGAAAGAATTCACACTTGTCCTGTTTGTTAAATCTGTGGGAGATGGGAACTCACCTTGATCAATGCTTGTTATAGGGGCTTCTATTGATTTTAAGGCCTGAAAAAAAAAATCCTTTTGTTGAGGGATTCTACACATGTCCATGACAAACACATTATCCTTCATCTTCTTCAGGTCTTCTACCACATTGTAGTCTAGCTTAGGAGCTCCCTGTGTGAGTATGTTTGTGGGATATTTTTGAAAGGAAAATAGGGGTTTGGGGAGATTGGTTGCTGGACTCCCTCTAGATAACTGCGTAGTGGTGGGGTTACTTTAGACATGTTGACTTTTACTTCGTGTCTGTACAACTAGAATTTCAATGGGAGGTCCTTGCACTTCAATTGGCTCTTGACTTTCTTGATCGATGGCATTTATTTTCGAGCTAATGGGTTGCTCGGTTAGGGAACATTAGTCTAGGAATCACTTTTCCATTAGATTCATAGCATGTACCCATTGGAGATAGTCCCTTTCTGAATGGTTTTCTTGGTGATATGTGCAGAAAGAGTCATATGCTAAGTTCCCTAAGTCGACGTTTAGATTGGATGGGGGAGGTTCTATGTATTTGAAGGGAATATTTCTTTTAAAAAAGGGTTTATAAGGTCTTTGACTTTGGTTTCTCTCCCAACACTCCTTTTTATATCTACGATCTTGTTGGAGAGTTTTTTATCATCTGCTGCAGGTTTTCTACATATCCTCCTTCTGTATGAGGACCTGGTTCTATTTGTTTTCCTGGGGGTCTTTTCAACAAAATTCCTCTCTTAGGTAGAGGTTGGGTTTCTTTTTTAATTAGTGAGATATGACCTTCTTTGCATCCTTTCATTTGGAATTCAATCGTTTTAGCTTCTTTGAAATTTTCGGCTACGGTATGTTTGGCAACAATTTTTATAAACATGGAAACAAAATTTGGGGGAGCATTAACGTATACTTCAATTTGCAACTCCTGGGTAGGTTTAGCTTTGGGTTGAAATTTTTTCAAGATGGTGGTAAATATTTGGTTGAAATATTTAACCTTTTCTTTTGGACTCATAGTGGTGGAGAAAAGTTCATCCATTAAATCTCTTGTGGTAGTTTCTTTCACAAATTTGTCCAAGAAATCTTTTTGAAACTTTGTCCAGCTGGTTATGGAGCCAACCGACAGGTTAAAATACTAAGTCGAGGATGAATTATCGAAGGTATAAGGAAAAATCCTACACACTACATCTTCATGTTGCACATTCATCAATCTTATAGCCAATATGAACTTCTTAATATGGTCCTAAGGCAATCTGAAGGTTTCGGGGTCAATTCAGGAAGTAATTTTCTGGATGTCTGGGTAGTTTATGCCCTCGTCCTCGGATTTCCAAAGCATCTCTAGACAACCATGGTTGATTGTATTGAGTTTGATTTCCCCCTTCTCCATTATTATCATTATTCTCCTTCATATCATCCAATTCAGAAGATGAGCAATTTGAGTTAGACCCTTCCTTGTCAGATTCAAACTCATTAGGTTCAAAGTAGTTACCAGCTAGTGTTTCAGGTGTCAGATTAAGGGGTTGTTCGATCTTAGTAAGGGAAAAATTTATCAAGTCTTCTACCGTGTGAAAAAATACCTGGTCAGGGGTGTCAACAACTGGTCTGCTTACTTTTTTTATATGAGGAAGTAAAGGAGCTAAAGCTAACACTCCAATTTATCGTGTGTAAGATCTTGTGATTCTTCGAAACTTATTCAACTTCTCGTGGGGAAGACCGTAAGGTATTTAAGGGTATATGTTTTCTTCCTCTTCATGTTGAGGTGAGTTACTCGTATCAAGAGTACTCTTTGTATGTGGTTTGTCTCGGGAATGACTAGCCATGCATGTAGGATGTTTTGAATCTATAAGCTATGCAGAATATATTATCAGAAATATTATTATCCATTCATTCGACATGCCCTCCTTCTAGATCTAATTCTGTTGAGGGGTCCATTGTCCCTTTAACACAACAACAGGAACCAAACCCGCTTAAGAGGCCCAATTATAATCGTAGGTGTTTTATGACTCGTAAGGTTCTCCAGATTCGAGATCCGACTGGAATTATCGATGAGCTTTAATCATGATTGACATATATGTATTTTCTGTGACACCTTTCCTCAGGCTGGGCAGTGACATACTTTCTAGATAATTATATCAAAGAAAGATAAAGCTAAATCTAAATGGGAGAGAGAAGTTAAGCATGTGTTGGGAGAAGGCTAGGTTTTTTTAGGATAACCTCTATACCTTAGCATGCAGAGAAAGAAGATCTAAACTACATCAAACCAACATTAATACCATTTGATTAGTGGACATTCAATATTTTCTAGGATAACAGTTACAGAAAATAAAACATACACATGACAATAAGCTAGTGCGAGAAAAGTAATTTGCGATGCTCTATTATCAGTCACAGGTTAAAAAAATCGATTTCTTTTCATCAATTAGAATAAAAGAATTGTATTATAGCATTATCAGATAAATTTAAATAACATATACAACAACTCTTACTCAATACATCATAAAATACTGAACTTGAAGACAAAGATAACCCCCCCTCGATCCAATCACATTCACGCCTTAGATGATGGAAATGTATTTGGTTCTAAACAAAACTTCTTAATTAAAAGATAACTTGCACATAAATAATTGTCTTACAAAATTTCAGAAAAAGATTTTTCTCTCCAATACCATCAACCCTCTGTCCCAGGTCGATGCCCTTATTTAAAAAAAAATAACTAATCCAAAAATAGCTACTAGAGTTGTGTTAAATTAAGAAAATTAAGAAAAATCCACATGGTGGATTTATCTATTTGTTCTCTTTTTCTTGTCTAGTGGTTTCACTAAAGTGGATGGTTCTTCTCGTACTTTGACCACTTGATGAAGAGATCTTCACATGTATTTGCATATGGAAATATGCGATGATCCATAGGGGCAGAGAAGACCTCGTTATATCTATTTCTCATTCCTTATACCTGATTAGCTTGACACTTAAGCATTGTAGGACTGCGAGAGCTTTGATCAGGTGTTCCATGAACTTCTTCACTTGGCGTGGGGTCATGCTTGAAATCTGTGAGATATATGCTTCGCATGCCAAGTCTTGCTCTGTATGTCTCTTGACTATATCATGCAAATTGACAAAATCCTCTGATGGAAAAAAATCTAGTAGGTCAATTTTTTTCATCTCTCGATTGATTTTATCCCAATTTTTATCACACTATCTCCACATTTCATGTATCTTCCCTTGAGGTTCCTGGACCATACTTACCTAGTATTCAACTACTTTCCTGATTTGGGAGATATTTCTATCCATCAGTACTCGGATGCCATGCTCTTATGTGTCTTGACCTTTCTGCACTTCGTTCATGTAGTCGATCTGCTCCAAGGCTTGATGTGCCTTCTCATACCATCTCTTCACGTCTTTATAGGTTTCCAACCCAATGAGGGTATCTTCTTGAAAGTCGGTTATGAAAGCGATGAAGAGATTCCTTTCGCTTGTGAATTGTGCATGTGTTTCTCGAAACTCACTCTTCAGGAGTACTACCACCTATGTTGAATTATAGTAATACTTCGCTTGATGGCCATTATGGTCGAACTCTTTCTTCATGGAAGATACCTCTCTTTCATCCCTTATTTCCCTATCCAAAGTAGCTTTGGTTATGGCCATACCTTCTTTGATCAACTCAGTCATCTTAGCATTTTTTGTGTCGAACAACGTCTCCTTTGTAGTGACGAGAAGTGTGTTATCGAGCATGCGCCTCCTTTTATTTTTCGTTCTTATCATCACAACTTTCCTTTTTCTATCATAAGCGATCACCTATATATTGGCAATTTCTTCTACTGGTTCAGGAATCTGTTGCTCTCCTAGGTCAAAGTGTTGCCTAGGCTTTCTATCACGTAGAAATGTTTTATGCCTGGTTCTTGTAATTCCTTAGCATGGGAGGTTTATGTATGCTCTCTTGAATTGATTTGATGTTGATCATTGTCGAAGGTGGAGTCTTTTTTCTAGCTGGGGAGATAAGCGAAGAATCGATATTAGCTAGCGGATCGACTGTTGAGATGTCGATTTATGGTTTCTACGTTTCTTCTTCCTATTCACCATCACCCAAGTCATTCTTGGAGCTATCCTTCTAAATATCTATTCCCAATTGGTTGAGAAATTCCGTGTCCAAATTTCCTCTAGCCTCATGGTCTCCTTCCTAGGGATTTGGGAACAAAGCTTCAGAAGCTAGAGTAGATGTTCTTGGTGGCCCTCGACCAAGTTTTGAGGAAACATTGGTTAGAGTTGGCCCACTTTTGGACTTTGATGCATTGGTTGAAGGAGTGCCCAGGCAGAGCTAAGATCATGAATCTGACTTATTTTTTGGGCTATGTGGACCCAGTAAGGGGTTCTTTATGGTTTTTGTAATGGGTTATGGGATGTCGGCCCATGGGGTTTTCCCATGTTTGGCCCTATTTTAAGGGTTTTTAAAAGTATAAATAAAAGAAGAATGTATGGTAGAAGTAGAAGTCTTTTGGAGCTAAGTACAAGCAGTTGAATGGATTTGTGCAAGGGAATGTATGTGTGTTAAGTATTTGTGCTTGATAGAGAGTTGGCTCTGTGCCTTGATCTATATTTGGAAGGAGGATTTGGTGCTCAGTGCGTAGATCTCCTATCCGGTGCGAAGCTCGACTATGTGGCTTAGTGCATAGGAGTAACTCAATGTAAGAGATTGACAAATAATAAAGAGGTGAAGCAATTGGTGGACGTATCCCCACACTGGGGTGAACCACGTACATCTGGTGTCTTATAGTTTTCTTTGTGCAATGTTATACTTGTTATGTTTTTCTTAGTGCTTAGATTAGATGTGTAATGAATATGTATGTGTTTCTTAAATGCATTTCTTATGTTAGAATGCTAGATCTGATTCAAAGTAATAAGTGTTTTAGGTGAATAATATTTTTTGTTACTGCGCTAGATCTATCTTAGATATGTTCTACGATGTCATAAGGTGAATAAACTAATGTATGTCACTTCCTAAGTGCTAACAAAATACCCTATGAAGTGTTATTGTCACATATTTGTGTCCCAACCTGGTTACAGACACCTGCGTCCTGTAACCCCCCCTTCTTCTACCTCAACTGAGACTTTTCCTTTTTCGCAGGTCTTGCCTAAACGGTTCGTAGTCAGTTTTGTTGGTGCATTGTTAATCATTGAACCCTGGGTCTTCCCTTGTGCCAACAAATGGTCCCGTTGTCGAGACGTGAAACTATGATTGCTGGGAATTGAAGTAAAGAAAAGAGAATCTTTGTGCGTAGATCTATTACTGAAGTGTGCAGTACTCTACCTGACTTGCGAATCTTGGTGCTAAGAAAGAAATTCGATCTGAAGAAAGAGGTAAGATTTGAAAAGAGGTAAAGCTTTTTGCTTTGACAAGAGTAAGACAAGTGAATTTTTTTGTTTCGAAAGCATGAATCTAAGTATGTTTAATAGATTTTGTCCTAGTCTGAAGGCTAGGACATAGTTGAAAGAAAGAGTTGATTTGAGTACATTTAATGGAAATGAAGAAAGATATGTTATTCCTATGCATAGAAAGAGTTCTTGGACTAATAAATGGATGCAAGAACCTAGAAAGAATTTTTGCAAATTGCAGGTCCAACACTATGATCCTAGTGCGCAGTACAGAAGAAGTTGGGGAGCATTTAAAAGAAAAACAGGATTAACTTTGTGTTATAATTGCAGAAGACCAGGACATCTTGCTAAGGAATTCCCTGGCATAGGTCCTATTTGTTTTTGTTGTAAGATTGTTGGTCATGAGGTTGAGGATTGTCCAAAGATGATTGCTAAAGTTGAAAGCATGAACATGAGACAAGAAAAATAGGAAGGAATTAAAGAGACTAAGGGCATGTTAAAGAGTCCTAAAGAGAAAGAACCAGAGGAATTCCAGACTACATTAATAAAGGTAGCCTCTATATAGGATAGCGTAGTGCACCTCACTTGCCAACTCATAGCTGGCAAGCTCGTAAGGAATAACCGCCCTACATAGGTCACCGGGTTCGTGGTGGACCTTATAGTAAAATGTGTGGAGGGAATGTAGATGAACTGGGAGAACTACCTCATCAATGAGCTGGAGAATGATTTTTGTGAAGCCCAGGATTTGGGATATGAATTCCATTACAACTTGCTGATCATTTTGATCGCATTTTTTGCTTGGCAAATTCCTAAAGGAGCCACCTTCCCAAAGATCGAACCCTCGGAGCCGTTGGCCGCTCGGTTGTCCACCTTGTGGTACACCGATGACATGACGAAGCAGTGGGAGTCCAATGTTGTGTTTCATGCATAGTATCAACAATTAAAGGTTTCCATTGAACCATTTTCGTGCATGACACCATGCACCCTACACCAATGTTAACACCAATTCTTGTAATGGGGTGTTTTCTCTCCGGATTCGAGGCCGTGGCATAAAATGCGAAGAATGGGGCTTAAAAACCCATCAAATGCATTTTATCCAAGGTTGCAGCCATGAGCCCAATGCGCAACATGCAGAAAAATTCCATTTCAGGTTAAAAATGCAAGCAGGCAGGTAGCTTCAGTTTTCAACGGCGAGGATCCATCAATGGAGCAGATTGACAATGATCGGGTGATTGTGATCAACAGAGTTGCGTGAAGTTTAGCACAAGAGATAGAGTCCATATCGTCAAAATGATCGGGGTTGTCTGATCCAGTGGGGACAGGTGGCAGCTGATTGCACGATCCCAGGAGTCGACATTTCAGGGTTTTCATTAGAAAGTGCACCCATAGTCCTAAGTCAAGAAATTGCAAAACCACGAGGGTTGGGCCCATGGTCCTAGCCCTTGGTCACAAAGGAAGTAGGTCTGGGAAGGGAATTAGTGCTCATCGCATGGCAAGGCAGGCCCCATATCATCAAAATCATCCCATCCATCCAACCAAGGGGACACGTGGCGTGCGATTAAGCATCATCGCGATTTTGGCTACCGGGAATCAGAAGAGCAAGGAGTCGACTCCTTCCCAGTCCCAGTTTCATGAAATGCAAAGTGCCTTTGGTGTTTAGGTGCATGGTCGGAGCACCAGGGTCATATGGAGTGGGGCCAAAGAAGATGAGGGATGCAGGGCTAGGGTTGTTCAATGGTGAATAGATCGTGGTCCTCGGTTTTTAAATCCAATCTAACCATCGATATGGAGGGTCACTTCGTGAGTTTGGGCACCGGGAAATTTGAGGGAAGGAGGAGTAAAATTCCCCAAAAGAAGAAATACCAAAAGCGCCTTTGGTGTTTGGGCAAGGTCACAGCCCATAGTCACATGGTAGGTGGACCCACGATGAAAGGTAAGATCCTGGTCATTAAAATCCACATTTGGGCATGCAAGCGCATTGTGCTAAGAAGAAAGTAGATCAGGGAGGCCAAAATCTACGCACCCATATCTACGGTCGAGGATCCATATCGAACCCCCCCCTCGTCCTTCTGCCTTTAACGAGGGGGGGGGTCCGAGTTGGTGGTTTTTCAGTGCGGGCCCCCCACTAACGTGGCGCCTTTTCATGAACTCAGACCCCCTTACCTTAAACCGCTTACCACTCTCCCCCCCTCCTAGTAGACCATTTCCCTCCTTCACTTACCGCTGCCTCCTCCCACTGCCATCTGTCCTCCACTCCATCTCTCCCCTCACAATTGTCCTCCACTCATCGCCATCCTGGCCTTTCTCTTTCCCCCTTTCCACCTTTCACTTCTCGACACCTCCCTTTCTCCCCTCCATGTCATCTCTGACATGTATTCATACACCCCACTGCATCCTCCCCTTTGCTTCCATGTCCTTTCCCGGTGTCGTGTCTCCCCCCCCTTAGCGCAACTTTACACCTCAACGCCAACATTTCAGATGCCCATGCACACCTAGTGGGCTACCGATCACGCCCATCGCCCTAGCCTCGTCAGCTCCATCCACGTCCTCCAACTAGTTCCCTCTACATAAGTCCAACAAAGCAACAGATGGCATAGGAGGGGTTGTTGTGTTCTACAGGTGTAGTATTGACGAGCCTCTCCTGATCCCAAGAAAGCAATTATTAAGGTTGGTGGTGGTGGTTGAACATCATTTCCACCATGAATGGAAGCTCAAGAAGGACTGCCAATCATTCATTGCATTTGACAGAGCTCCCTTCTGATGAGGAGATGCATGGGCAGTCTAATAGGGAAAGCCCCGATGTAAAGCTTTGCATACAACTGAGGAAGGCGTGCGCAAAAGAGACTGCAGGTGCAGTCTGACTGAAAAGACATGATGACAGAGAGGCTCGAGCACGTCCCTACTGTTTACGAAATATTTGAGTATATGTATGGAGTTTTGTAATTTTGTAAGAGTCTTTGGTTGAGCAGAGCTCCCATTTTGTAATATGTTTTAACACCAGAGCCGTGTCTGGTTATGTATTTTGATTTGAGACTTTCAGTTAATAGAAGTCAGTTTCCTTTCACATCTTTGTAAATCTATTAAGAACCTAAATAGATCTACAAATATAATCACCACAATTACTGAATACAAAATAGATCCACAAAGCAAAGATAGAAGAAACCACACTTTATTATTACCAAACCCTTGAGGTAGGGCAACACCATACAATGGATCCTATTATGGAAGGGATCCTCTCCTGCTCACTTGCCTCTTCGAGGGGGAATCCTCCTATTAATATACTTCTCAAAATGAAATACTTCTTTTCATGTCTCATTACATTGCTTGAACCCCTTTATATAGTGCTACCATCACCTAAGAACATTCTCGAGGAGGAATCTTCTAGAAGTAGAACCTTCTAAGAAGTCCTCTTACATTTATTATATCTAATTACCCATTTATTATATCTAACTACCATAGTGGGCTTTATTTAATAATATAGTGGACCTAGTCCACCTTACATTGAATGACCTCCACTATTATCACTATGGGCCCTCTGGGCCCCCCCACTACCTCTTTAGCTACCTTATAAAATCCTGTGTCAAAACACTGGGAATTGGAGGATCTAGTCAAGGATCGTTATGCTATTATGATGGAGGTTTGATCATGGAAATATCATGATCAACTTTACTTAGTTTCCTATGTTGTATTTTTCTCTCTCGCACTGAATAGCTTATAATTGGAGGATCCAGTAGAGTTTTTATGGCCGCATAGTGATGCAGGTTTCATCATTGTGTGGTTGTGACTGTGTCATCTAGGCACATTTCAGTGTCTGAAACCTGGGTCCAAAAGCATCATCGAGCCTGAATTTATCTTATTCAAACTGCTGGAAAGCTGGATGCTCATAGCAATCTTGTTCTCGTCTTCTCACCAAGTCTTCCCTCTACTCGCCTTTAAAATCAATTCACCGACTGAAGTTAATGTGGCCCTCACTTCCCTGTGCATTTCTTGTTCAGTTTTGTGTTGTAACATCATTCTAGTGTTGATTTTTGGACATTGGCCACCCATTTAAAACCAACCCGTGACATAACACTGATGGGTATCAGGCTTACCCCTGCCACAATCCAGGGGTGACTTCTGGTGCTAACATTTATGGTGTCGTTGTCAGGGACAAAGTTGAAAATTTTCCCTGGGTAGAACGACATTGAGTTTTTGATTCTGAAAATGCATCAGATATCAGAACCATTGAAGATTTCACTTTCACTTGGTGACTCCACTGTGGCGACTCCATTGTTTCCACTTCATTGTTTCAGTTGTGGCTAATTATAGCACACCTAAACGCTGACCTAGAGGAGATTTCTCGAGAAGGTTTTCAGCAGCTACTTTCTCATCTTGTGAAGTTTTCTAGGGGAACAACAATGTTAGGATTTGTCCTTTGATGGTGAACAAATACCAGACACATTCAAAGCTACACATCATTCACCTAGCGACTCCATGATTAAAGGATCGATCAATGACTCCACTGGTTTGAAATGGACAAAATCCTAGCTCGGAGGTTTGCTCCTTTTAATTTTTTTGTTGTTCCTAGTTTTCCTAATTTTGTCCCTACTGTGGATGAATGGGGTGATTATTTGCCCATATTTAGAGAGAGTAAAGAGGACAACCCTGCTCAGCATCTCCATGAGTTTCATGAACACATGCATCAGTGGGGAATACAACATGCAGATGTATTATTGAAAATGTTCATGTTCTCATTAGCAGGAGATGCTCATGAGTGGTATTTCTCCTTACGCCCTACCAACATCTCCTCCTTGGGAGAATTTCACACAACTTTTAATAAGCATTGTTAAAGGTATTATTCCTCTAAGTTTATCTGTTATAACTGTTGTGAGGAATGTGAGGACTGTGAGAAAGACATGGTTGTGTCTTATGAAGGCTGTGATGATGAAGAATGTAAGGATGAGGACCATATGGAGGAAGAAGATGCCTTGGGTGACCTGATGGAGCTAGTAAAATCGCTTTCTATAGAGATAGAGCAAGTGAAGGCATAACGTGATTGTTGTCTTTTTGAGGAAGATGCATAGGATCTTCCAGTCCTAGAAGCATATGTTCTTGACAACCCTACTGATGATGATAGCGTTGAAGATTTCATGACTGTAGAGGCATTGCATTCCGCTCCTGACGTGCCTTCTATACCAAGCTATGATGATTATTCGGATGAAGAGAAACAATGCTCCACATCGCAGTTTGCTGACCAAAGGAGCAACTAGCCTGTATATGATAGCTACGAATCAGATTCTGAGCTGGATATGTAGGACTTCCAAGAGAACACTGGAGAGCCTTATCCTTTATTCGTTAAAGAATAATATTATGAAGAAATAAGCTATCCTAGGTCCACGCAGAGATCACTGAGCAGCAATTTGAATAGTAGTGTTTTCCCATGGGTCCTGTTTATGATGAATATGAATCTGACCCTGGGGAGAGCCAAAGAGAAGAGGAGGAAAAACCAGAAGAGAAATAGAAAGGGTAGTTTTCCTCCTATCCAGAGCCTGTCCGTGAGTAGCCACCACCTGAGATCAGTCAGCCTACACTAGCCTTTCATCCCCTTAGCCTACCAAAGATATTCAACCACGTGTGAACAACTATGTAAAAGAAGAGGCTACCTGCCACCAATTTTCTGGATTCTGCCACTGGTCCTATGAGCCTGTGAAGGAATACATGGAGTTGTATTTCCTTCATGCTTTGAAGCCTCTCAGCCTCATCTCATTAGCATTGGGAGGAGAGTTGAAAGATGTAATTGTTCTACTGTCACAATTGCATCAACTATTGTCAAACATTGACAGAGTGAAGGAGTTTCCATTCAAGAAGTTACTTGATTGGCTATGGTGGAAGTTTTCTTTCACCTATCCCATGTAAAAAATAAATTAGTTTAAGACTGTACATAAATAAGCTCCTTCGAGCATGTGTGTTTATTTTTTTTTTACTTTCGTCTTGTATTTTTGGAAGTATGTTTTGAGCTTGACTCCCTAGCTCAACAGAAGGCGACTGGAACTGCAAAATGAGTTCTTAGAGCATCATAGGGATGACTCTATCCCCCATGGAGACTAATGTTAACACCAATTCTTGTAATGGGGTGTTTTCTCTCTATATTCGATCTCGTGGCGTAAAATGTGAAGAAATGGGGCTTAAAAACCCATCAAATGCATTTTATCCAAGGTTGTAGCCATGAGAACAATGCGCAACACGTAGAAAAATTTCATTTCGGGTTAAAAATGCAAGCACGCAGGTAGCTTCAGTTTTCAAGGGCGATGATCCATCAATTGAGTAGATCGACGGTCATCAGGTGATTGTGATCAACAGAGTTGCATGAAGTTTAGTGCAGGAGATAGAGCCCATATTGTTGAAATGATCGGGGCCGTCTGATCTAGTGGGGACAGGTGGTAGCTGATTGTGCGATCTTGGGTATCATTGTTTCAGGGTTTTCATTAGCAAGTGCACCCATAGTCCTAAGTTGAAAAATCATGAAACCCCGAGGGTTGGGACCACAGTTCTAGCCCCTGTTCACAAAGGAAGTAGGTTCGAGAAGGGTGCTAGCACTCATCGCATGGCAAGGCAAGCCCCATATCACCGAAGTCATTCCAGCCATCCAACCAAGGGGACACGTGGCACGTGATTAAGCACCATCATGATTTTGTCTACCAGGATTCAGAAGAGAAAGGATTCGACTCCTGCTCGTCCCAGTTTCGCGAAATGCGAAGTGCCTTTGGTGTTTAGGTGCACGGTCGAAACACTAGGGTCGTATCCAGTGGTTCTAAAGAACATGAGGGATGCAGGGCCAGGGTTTTTCAATGGAGAATAGATCATGGCCGTCAGTTTTTAAATCCAATCCAACCGTTGATATGGAGGGTTGCTTCGCGAGTTTGGGCACCAGGAAATTTGAAGGCAGGGGGATTAAAAATCCTCGAAAGAAGAAATGATGAAAGCACCTTTGGTGTTTGGACAAGGTCATAGCCCACAGTCACATGGTAGGTGGACCCACGATGAAAGGTAAGATATGGGTCATTAAAATCCACATTTGGGCATGTGAGTGCGTTGTTCTAAGAAGCACGTATATCTGGGCAGCCAAAATCTAGGCACCTAGATCTACGGTTGAGGATCCATATCGGACCCCCCCATCCTTCTGCCTTTAACGAGGGGGGGGGTCCGATTTGGTGGTTTTCCAGTGCGTCCCCCCACTAACATGGTTCCTTTTCATGAACTCGGACCCCCCTGCCTTAAATTGCTTACCACTCTCCCCCCCCTCTGAGTAGACTGCTTCCTGCCTTCTCTTACCACTGTCTCCTGCCACTGCCATCTGTCCTCCACTCCATCTCTCCCCTTACACCTGTCCTCCACTCATCTCCATCCCAACCTTTCTCTTTCCCCCTTTCCACCTTTCACTTCCCAACACCTTCCTTTCTTCCCTCCATGTCATCTCTAACATGTCGTCATATGCCCCACTTCATCCTCCCCTTTGCCTCCACGTCCTCTCCCGGCACCGTGTCTCCCCCCCTTCCCACAACTTTACACCTCAGCACCAACATTTTAGAAGTCCACGGACACCCAATGGCCTACTGATCACTCCCATCACCTCAGCCTCGTGATCTCCATCCACGTCCTCCAGCTGAGTCCCTCTATAGAAGTCCAACGAAGCAACATATGGCGTAGGAGGGGTTGTCACATTTTATAGGTGCAGTATTGAATTGAGCCTCTCCTGATCCCAATAAAGAATTTATTAAGGTTGGTGGTGGAGGTTGAACATCGTTTCCACCATGAATGGAAGCTTAGGAAGGACTTTCAGTCAGTTGTGTCTGACAGAGCTCCCTTCTGACAAGGAGCTGCATGGGCAGTCTGACAGGGATAGCCCCGACCTAAAGCTTTGCGTCCGGCTAAGGAAGGTATGCGCAGAGGATGCTTCAAGTGCGATCTAACTGAAAAGACACGATGGTAGGGAGGATTGAGCACGTCCCTGTTGTTTATGGAAGTTTTGAGTATATGTATAGAGTTCTGTAATTTTGTAAGGGTCTTTGGTTAAGCAGAGCTCCCATTTTGTAATATGTTTTAACACCAGAGTTGTGTCTAGTTATGTATTTTGATTTGAGACTTTCAATTAATAGAAGTCAGTTTCCTTTCACATCTCTGTAAATCTTGTGTCAAAACACTCAGAATTGGAGGATCCAGTCGAGGATCGTTATGCTGTTATGATGGAGGCTTGATCATGGCAGTATCATGATCACTTTTACTTAGTTTCCTATGCTGTATTTTTCTCTCTCGCACTAAATAGCTCAGAATTGGAGGATCCAGTCGAGTTTTTATGGCCGCATAGTGATGTAGGTTTGATCATTGTTTGGTTGTGACTGTGTCATCTGGGCACATTTCAGTGTCTGAAACCTATGTCTAAAAGCATCATCGAGCATGATTTTATATTCTTCAAACCGCTAGAAGGTCGAATGCCCAGAATAGTCTTGTTCTCGTCTTCTCACCAAGTCTTCCCTCTGCTCCCCTTTAAACTCAATTCACTGGCTGAAGTTAATGTGGCCCTGACTTCCCTATGCATTTCTTGTTTAGTTTTGTGTTGTAACATCATTCTAGTGCTAAGTTTTGGCCATTGACCACCCATTTAAAAACAACCCGTGAAATAACACTGATGGGTATCAGGCTTACCCATGCCACAATCCGGGGGTGACTTCTGGTGCTAACAACCAGTACACACCAATAGCAAAGTTCCACGTGGATCCACATTTCATCTACATCACTTTACACCGAGACGATAACCAGGAAGAGTTATAGTCATACTACAAGCTAACAGATGAAGACATGGATCAGATTACAAATGAGTGGTCGGAAGAATTGTTTGTACTCGTCGTTGATGTAGAACTCTCTGACACTGACACCATAGGATGCCCCATAATCACCCGAGTTGAGCATGTCGGACAGTCCAATGCGATGAATAAGAATAAAAAGTAGGAGGAAGTCTAGGATAGAGAGAGCGATGAGGAGGACAATTCTTCTGAAGATAATGGGTATGGCTCGCTTGGAGGAGGAGGAGAAGATGAAGTAGAAGGACAAGGAGGATGGGATGAAGGAGAATATCAAGGAGGAGGTGAAGCTACACCGCTTGAAGACTCCCCTACTAGAACAATTACACCACAACAGAGGAAGTTTTCTCCAAAGAAACCTTCATCAAGGAAGAAGACGCGTGCTAATAAGCCCCAGTTAGAGGCCATGCTCACTGAGGACAACATCAGTCTGGTCTACGGAGCTATGGAGGACACTTCCGAGGACATCTTTTAGAGATATGGAGAGAAGCAGGAGGAGATATATGCAAGGATCGAGAGGGAACTAAAGGAAGTACACCAAGATGTTTTTTTGGTCTACGCAATACCTATTTCACCTTCCTCATCGTAGACTGCAGAACTAGGAGATGAACCAACCCAATTGAGAATATTGGTAGATGCAATATAATATTGACCTCAAAGAGTCCAGCAAGATAAGGAGAATGTTACAGAAGACTTGAAAAGAGAGAAAGACAAAGTCTTATCACAGTTAAGAGCAGCGCAGGAAAAGGTAGCAACCCAAGAAAGTGAGAAAGCAGAGCTTCAGGCAAAGATCCAGGAGGAAAAATCCCAGATACAGATAGAAAAGGAGCAGTTGCTCATAGAGCATGCCATGGTAAAAGAAATAGTGAGTAAATCATGTCACTCTATTCTAGGCTTGGCACAGGAGGAGAAATATTCAGTCGAGGATCAAGTAGTGAAGCTTGTTGAGACCCTCCAGCAGCTTCAGGCTAGGATAACAGATTTGGAGGCCCAAATAGTACCGAGCACCCCAAAGGAGGTGCGTGACTAGAGGGAGGAGACTGTTAAGAACACACTAATAAGGATAAGAGCCCTCACCTAAGAATGCAAAAAAATGACTAATAGAAGCGTGTAGATATACAAACACCTCGCCAAGGATCCATAGCTAAGGAAGCTAGAAGCACAGTTACAGGAGGCGCAACAACAAGCATTTTTCGTGCAGGCATAGATGAAGCTGCTCACTGCAGTAGAAAGAATGAAAATATCCCAGGAGTAGGGCGTCATACAATAGAATATCATTGCCCTCTAGGGTAGGGTAATGAAAGTGATGCAGAAGCTACAACCTATGAAGGATGAATCCTGCAAGGTGTTCGAAGAGATTGATGGACAGGGCTCGCAATTGGATCAAGTGGTTGCAATAGTAGAACAACACATGGAAGGGATTGTTACATAGCAGACAATCCAAGAGCTTGCTAAGCAGGAGGCTCAAGTGAAGCACCAAGTCGATGCAGCTCAAGTTAAGCTTGAGGCCTTCGAAGCAATGTTGTCCGCACCTTAGTGACTTGGGATGAGTCATAGGTGAGTGTTGGGGGCCTGTTGGCCCTCGAACAAGTTTTGAGGAAACATTGGTTAGAGTTGGCCCACTTTTGGACTTCGACACATTGGTCGAGGAAGGAGCGTCGAGGTGGAGCTGAGATCACAGATCTCACTTATTTTGTGGACTATGTGGACCCAGTAAAGGGTTCTTTAGGTTTTTTGTAATGGGTTATGGGATGTCATCCCATGGGGTTTTCCCATGTTTGGCCCTATTGTAAGGGTTTGTAAAAGTATAATTAAAAGAAGAATGTATGGTAGAAGTAGAAGTATTTTGGAGCTAAGTGCAAGCAGTTGAATGGATTTGTGCAAAACAATGTATGTGTGTTAAGGCTTTGTGCTTGATAGAGAGTTGCCTCTGTGCCTTGACCTAGATTTGGAAGCAGGATCTGGTGCTCAGTGCAAAGATATCTTGTCTGTTGTAAAGCTCGACTCTGTGGCTTAGTGCACAGGATTAACTGAAAGTAAGATATTGAATAATAATAAAGAGGTGAAGCACTTGGTGGATGTAGCCCCACACTGGGGTGAACCAAAAACATCTGTTGTCTTATGGTTTTCTTTGTGCAATGTTATATCTGTTATGTTTTTCTTAGTGCTTAGATTAGATGTGTAATGAATATGTATGTGTTTCTTAAATGCATTGCTTATGTTAGAAAGTTAGATCTGATTAACAGTGCTAAGTGCTAAGTGTTTTAGGTGAATAATCTTTGTTTTTACTGCACTAGATCTATCTTAGATATGTTATGTGATGTTCATAAGGTGAATAAACTAATGTATGTCACTTCCTAAGCATTAACAGAATACCATGTGAAGTGCTATTATCACAGATCTGTGTCCCAACCTGGTTACAGACACCTGTGTCTTGTAACCCCCCCTACTTCTACCTTGGGTGAGACTTCACCTACTTCGTAGGTGTTTCCTAAAGTGTTGGTAATCAGGATTTTGTTGGTGTGTTGTTAAGCGTTGAACCCTGGGTCTTCCCCTGTGCCAACAATTCCCCTTGTTCTTCCTCTTCTTTGATTGGTACTAGGGTTATGTGTGAAACCTATAAACTTTCCTCATCATCATATATGGTGATTAAGTCTATGAGGAAATTAGGCACACCCATCCCACTTGATTCTCTTGTTATCCTCCATTGAGCCATAGTTATCACTGACGATCCTTGTTGTGGTGACATAGGGCTGGGGTTTTCTTGATCAACGGTTTCCTCTTGCGGAATTGTCTCTGAGCCATTTATCTCTTCTCTGTGATTGCTTGTGTTGTATGGGGTAATCCTCAAGGGTTCTATCAAATGGTTAAGTGGGGGATTTTATTCTAACCTTTGTATAGATCTTTGGGCTTCTTATAGTAAAAACACCCCCCTCCTCCATGCCTCTTCGACTTCTACTGATTTGTTTTCTTCTCTTACCCTAAGGGATTCTTGAGATGTATGTTCTATTGTATCAACTTGCTCATCCATAGACATCACTTTGAATATAGTCATATTGGGGTTATCCCTTCTATGGAGCACTTCCTCCCAGTCTTGAGAGCTCTTTGTAAAGATTTCATCTTCAAAATTATCATGAGCATATGGCCAATAGGAGGATACCTGCGACACATGATGAAGTACCAGGCCTTTTGGATCATGCTTGTGAAATCGTCCTATGGGGAATCGATACTCAATATATATCAACCCTTCTTGTTTCACATGTGCAGTTTCCTTTACCATGTAAAACCCTATGTGAAAGCCATAGAATATGAAAGTTATCTTCTTGTCCTTCACCAAAGTGGAATTATAGCCTTGAAGAATAGTCTGGTAACAAATTTCTCCCACAATGAGCCTATCTGGGACATGAATGGGGAGTATGTGTGGCACGTTAGTAGCCCCGAACACTCTGATATAAGTGTTGGTTTCCTAAAAATACCAGTGGCCTACTTTTGAAACCATCTTCTTTCCTGTCATTGTAAGCCTTGGGCGTTCTTTACTAAATATAATGAAATGTACTCGGGCAATGAACTCATTGCATATTAGGTCATAAAATCTCTTGTACCTATTCTCCCACAGAATATTGAAGTAAACATGCACGGGTAACTCAAAAACATGCCATCTTAGATTCATTCCTCCGAAAATGTTCCTTTCACATATCACATCCAATAGGTACAATGTCGTGTGAAAAGATGATGTTTCTCCATCCTTCGGTGTTTGGGCCAACAAGATGTTAGTGCTTAAATACCTAGAAATGATGGCTCCCTATTTGAAGCTACTCCCCGAGATCACCAAAGTATATGCCAGGGGCATCCACGCTTCTGAAAACTTGGTGCAATATTTTTCTCCATATAATCGACAGATCAAAGCCTTTAGATAAATATATGACTCTCTGAGGTTTACCGTTTCGTACCAGCCACTGTTCCTGCTCGTTATTTTCTTGTATTCTTTCCACCATGAGGCCATCAACCTACTAGTGTCATGGAACTCATAAAATTTGACCACAAACTCTGTATTTAGTCTTTCCTCTGGGTCTTTGATTTTGTAGTATTTTTGGACCTCTATTGGAAGAAAAACACCAACACATTAACCATTTTCATTATTGATTATACACTTCATCTCATATGTTTGGTCAATTATCCATCCCAGGGTCTCAATGTAGGGAAAAACTGGGATTTGATAGGCCACCATATGTAGGAATGATCGTCGGATTTTTGGGAATACTTGTTCATACAACACACTGACGTCTGAGTCACTGTGTGGTATAAAATCTGGGTAATATTCCTCGTTGATCATATTAAATAGATCTCCCCAATGCAGGAGCACCACCTTAGATCCCATACTTTCTTCTGTGTCGTTGAATGTCGGAGGCTGGGAAAACTTATTTTTGGTAGATATGTGGATAATTGGTTCCTCCTTTGAGGAAAAATAAATCTCTCTTGCAATGCATGGTGTAGACCCCTCGCTGACCTTTGTTTCCTTCCTTTTGGGAGTTCTTGGTGAGCACCTGGTTGTTGGCTTTCTTGGAGGAATTTTTCCTATAGAAAATAAAAGAATGTTATAATGAGCAACCAACCAACCTTGACAAGATTCATTGACACCATCGCAAGTGCATAAATGATAAAAACAAGGATTACCCTCTTGCTTGCAAGAAATTAACCTGGTCTTACTAGTAATCTAAATCAAAGAGATGGTTGTAATCTCCTCAATGTTTTCTCTTACTTCTTCGCCTACTTCAGGGAATAAGCGATTTGCGAATGAAACAACATGTTTGGGTAAAGCCTTGTAATTTAAACAAAATGTATACTTACCTTGTCGCATCAAGTCTTCAATTCAGGAATGCAAATCCGATATGTGTAATCTATTATAGAATCTTCATCATGTCTAGGATTAAATGCAATGTAGGTTGGTGACACAGGAGTAGGTTACTTCATAGTTCATCGACGAATTCAAATTTCGATTGTTGGCTGACGCGCGGGGTCATGTTATAGGTTACACGAAAATTTAACTTATCCATCAAATCGTAAAATTATGTCTCATTTCATCCAAAGGTGTCGGATCAAATTACCAATCCCTTTTCGCATTAACTACCATAATCAGTATCGAGAGATATGGTGCATCGCAGATCAACTAGGGTCATCGGTATCGACGGGTGAAAGTTCAAAATAAGACAAGGATCTTGGTATTCTAGTGATCAGACAATAGTGAATGAGCACATCGGTGTCAGTGGGTCGACTTTGTCAATGTTTGGTTGGTGTATCTAGGAAAAATTTCTGACACCGACCAATACCTTCGTACAATGATGACGTGGAAATACTTCCATGGACGTACATATATGACATGGGGAAAAAACTGAGTCGTACGGATTCCTTACATGGCAAAGACACATAACTAATGATTGTGACCTCTACTGGAGAAATTTTTTAGCATTGGTGATTTTCTTTAGACATACGACCTTGACTACAACACCCTATCATGCCAATGTCGATGATGTATCAATGACATATCAATGACCGATGATTTCACAATTTCGTTCTTTCAGATTTCACCGGCTCCGAAAAATGCATTGGTGATAGATGATTGGAGGTTCTTTATGGCCCATCTTAGTGGTTTTCATTTTGTATTTCACCTATGTCTATGGTGTATCGACGATTTTTTAGAAAACTTATTCGTAAGACATAATCAACGATCAACACGCCCTTTCTTCTATTTTTCTGATGCCAATGATACATCGATGATCAAAAATAGATGATTATCATTTTTATGTGATCATTTTACTACTCGGATTGCATCGATGTCAATAATAGGTGCGTGGCTCAAAATTTTAGTTGTGTATACTTAGTTAAAATGCCAAGTTTTCTTAGAGAAAAGTTCAATTTGTTGAATAACCCCAAACCAAGCTGAATATGATTGATGAAAAAATAACATAATCAATATATGACCCCATTGATTACTACACAACTAACTAAACTCAAAAAGACAAAGTGTTATCCAAAAAGAAAAAAACTTCACAAAACTTTTAGGGTGTGTTGAATGCTCAACAAAAGAACCTAGCAATTTCTTTGGTGGAGGTAGCCCACACTAGGTGAACCATTTATATCTATGTATCTATTGTATTGTGTATCTTTTGTGTTTTATTTTCTAATTTGGTTACAAAATTAGGTGTGAACTCCACCCTTTTTCTTGTTCCAACATGCAATATCTGATAAACAGAGAGTAGATTCACGAAATTTTTTGAAACATGCAAGATTTTCTCAAAACTTCCATGTTGGATTTCTACTCTCCTTTGTCCAGTGACCTTGATTGGGGTATCATCTCCCATTAGGATGGGAGAACCCATGCATGTAGTAATAGAATATAAAACATTTTTTTAGGCTTCCATATGACTGGATGCACCAAAATATAGGATCCATGCATTGTGGGAGGAATGAATCGAAATTAAAGCATGAGAATTACCTCTCTTTTCTAGTGGTTGGTCTCCTGGTTTCTTCTAGGAATCCTTGGGACTGTGTTCCCCGAGGTTGTTCCTTTTAAGTATATGTGCCATGATATCAATTTTTTTATGCATGCATGTTGATTCAGGATGATAGTCGCAGTTGCAATAACCAAATTTTGACATCCCTTTCTTTCCCTTTCCACCTTTGGAGCTGGAGGAGTCATCGAAGGGTTTAATATTGCCTTCCTTCTTGTGTTCATAATTTACCTTTCCCATTCCTTTTTGCTTGGTCTTCGGATTTCATGCACAACAAGTGCACAAGCTTCCGATCCCTTGATTATCCCTATTTTGATGAGCTTATCTTCCTCATGCATTAGGGACTCATTAAACTTATCCAATGTAGGTATTTTCCAAGAAGATATTGAAGTGGATACCATTGTATGAAATGTTGAAACATAACATACTCTGAACCAAGTTTTTCCAAAATAGAAAGGATCCACTGATTGTGTTGAGTTGATTTGTTAATACACCATCCCTTTATATGAAGAAGAAGAGACTTGAACTTCGTAAATAAGTCGTAGATTTTATTAAAATTCATTGGATCTAAGGAATTTATCTTTATCTTGAGCATATGGCCTCTCATTTCATCTTATTTTACAAAGAGATCCTCCAACTTTGTCCAAATTTCATATGATGTGGTACAAGCTTCAATGTGAAACAAAAGCTCAATGGACATAAACATGTTGATAAGGCCATATGCCTCATCCATGCATTTGAGATACCTTTTCTTCTTGATAGATGATGTCAGCTCTATCTCTGTTGCCATTGTAATCCAATAAAATCCTCTACATTTGAGTTGATGCTGAATTTTTAGCTTCCACTCGAAGTAGTTATGTGGCATGAGAAGGATTATCAACAAGTACTCCATTATTTCTAATTGCATCTTCCTCCTGAACCTATTCTATTTTGTTTATTATTTTACTTCTTGATGATGGTCCCAAGGTGAGTGTTCCCTCGTGATGATGACACTGAGGTATGCATGCAACACTTGGTGATAATACTAAGGTTTCCATGCAAGATTCCACTCCACTAGTCTAACTAAGGTGTAACCGACTCAAGACTGAAGAGGATGTGGCACCCTGTTGACGGCCGAAAATGACTGCTCGTCATCTGGAAGAGTGAATCCGGTATGAGGTTGTCTAATTAACCCAAGTTGTTTGGGTTGACTCACTCTGATGGGTTTAGTGGCTCCGTTGGCCAATCTAAAGTCCTAAGAGAAACAAATGAATAAATAAAAGAAACAAAATAACTCACTAATTACTAATTACTGTTGTATATATACACACATCAATATATAACTTATTTTAAATAATAATTACACACATAACTGTTTGTCTAATTTATATTCTTTTTATACAATTCACAAGTTTTAATCTGAACTCACTAAAATCAATGTAAAAATGGCTCTTTTGTTGAAAGCAGATAAAAAAAGAAAAATGAACTATTTCTTTTTGGTTTGTTTTTTTCTTTATTGCATCTGTAAAATCAAAATCAAGATACTATTGAAGCAGAATATGCAAACAATGAAAACCAAACCATATGTAAGAGTTTATATAATAAGCAAACAAATAAAAGAAATAGACTAACCTATTTATCACTTGAAGAGTATGCATCCGACGTTTGTATAATCATGAATCATCCATTCAGTCTGTCCCAAGATAAATCTGCAGTGTACTTTCACGATGTTTGGAATAAATGCCATACAGTTTGTTGATTGTTGTATTTAAATGATAAAACGATAGGACGCAAAATAATAACTGTGATATATGAGACTGCAAGTAATTACACATAAGATAAATCTGACAGTAACAACTTGCCTTTGATTTATTCAACAAGATTAAGATAAACCTTAATATTTTAATCGAACAATCAATCACTATTTTCATATAACTGAAGCATACAATTGTGGACTGTATGAAAAAAATTATCTTAACAAGATAATAATCTGTGAAGACAAAATCTATCAACAGTCATCAAATTATCAAGATAAGCAAATCATGGACAACAACAATATTTACAAAATGTAAACATATATTATGTCCAAATTTGAGTATAAGTCGTCCACAACTAGCCCCAAGCCAAGATGTCCTGGTTACAAAAAATAATGGGTTTTTAAAGACTTCAGAAAGGTAACTATTTCCTCTTCTGAGATCAGATATTGATTACAAAAATAAAAGGGGGATATAACCACCCAGATCATACTAAATCCTCTAAAGCTCAAAAAGGTTCATTTCTGTTTGTACAAAAATGCATGATAAATATGGCTAACAAGTCTCAAAGATGTTTAAGATCAATTGGTAACCATGAACTTCTGAATATCCTGAAAAGAAAAGGAAAAATAGAGAGATTTAGACACATATTTAACCATTAATTTGCAAATTTTGAATTAACATAACTGCCTACAGAATCTGTTGATTATGTAGCTAGTTATTTTAGTAAATGAAATCCAATTTATTGAATGAATAAAAAAATCTAATTTAGTTAGTAAATAACCCTATTTTAAGATAAAATGAATGATACCTCTAACTGTAAATCAAATCGTATTAGATTATCTTAGAATTCACTATTGTTGTTGCAGCCTCAATATTTTTAAATGTTACATTCCCTGTAGTCTTCATATGTTTCCCTTTTCTTTGAATGACAGACTCGAGCCTATGGTTTTCATCCGTTAAGGCACCGATCTGATCAGTGAGAGCTTTAACCTGTGACTGCAGGATAGGTATATCGGTGTAGTATCTATCAATCCATGATAAACAAACTTCACACTTTGACTATGCGACAGTCCCTTGGGAATAATCACAATTGTGAACTGGGGTATTTCCAACATGGACTGTAGATTTATTACCCAATTTAATACCAGGAAACTCTTCCTTATGTTTCAGACAGGGAGGTAGATTGTCCACAAAGTTGTAAGGCCGATCGAGGTGTGGTTGGAACGAAAGAAGGTCATCTTGATCGAGCTCGCATGAGGGTTCAACTTATTCCTGAGCCTGCTCGAAATTAACCTTCCAACTCTCTTATTTTTGAAACTCAAATCAACATCGTCTTTAGACATCTTGCCTGTAGGTTTGTTTGAAAACTTAACAGAGTTGTTAGGCCCTGTAACTTATTCATGGGCCTGCTTAATAACCTTTGGATCGAGTAAGGGTTTGTTGTAGCAGGGAAAGACACATGCCTGGGTAGGTGAGAGGGGCATTGTAGGGTAGATTAAGGCTTCTTCAATCACAGACTTGTCGATCTCTTCAACATTGGGGTTAGAGAAGTTGTTTCTGACTAAAAACGAATCCCAACTATCATTCTGCAACTCTAAATAATGTGCAAGTAAAATTTTTATTAAGCCATGATGGAAGAGGCTTGAATCTAATCGTTTCTTTCTATACCTTTTGGCCATTTTGTAAAGGCTCCTCAATAAATAATAAGGCATGTTTAAAGGAAACCCCATAAAACTCATGAGTAGACGCAGATGATAAAGAAACACACGACCAAAACGTCCTTCACAGGTGACAAATTGTTTCAACACAACAAGCATATCGTGCCATCAAGCTTTCATTAAGGAGATGGGCATACCTTTGTCACATCCTTTTTATCTTCCGAGATGTAAATAGGAGACTCCAAGGAACCTCTTCTACTTTTGCATTTTTGAACCACCTTTGACCGCTCACAGGGAGTCTTGTATCTTGGCTCAAGAAATCCTCTGTAACCTCAAGTTGAACATCACCCACCTTAGCTCTACACCCATCGAAGGAGAGAGTGAATTCTTGAGTAGTTTGTAGATTGAAATACTGGAATTTTCTAAGGAAAATGAGCCAACCATTACTCTCAATATCCTCTCTGGCATTGTCATATAAGAGAAAATTTTGAATTCCATTAGGTTCGACTCTAACAATAGGAGCCATATTGAATCAACAGGCAATCAATCAAACACAGCGCGTAGGGAGGGTTTGTGAGAACAGACCAGAGCCATACCCCGAGCCTGAGAAACACCAACAGTCTATAGCGTTTGGGGAGAAAACACATAACGAAAAGATAGGCATTTGTTTGAAATGAGTGTGAGGGGTGTTGCAGAGCCCGAGACCAAGTTTTGAAATGATGATCTGACTGTAATTGTATTGCCACCTCTCATAAAGTACAGCCACGACCAGAGCAGTAAAATGATAATAAGTGCGCAACATAGTGGGTTTGATCATAAGGTTTGGTAGAGTGAAACTTGTAAATCAAAGCCTAGTAATGAGAAAACATATGACCAAGAATCACACAAAAAACCGTATCAATGCTCAAATAAAAAAAAATCTTTTGTTGATATAACATACAATCCCCAAGCATGTTTGGTATTCAAGGAATCGAAACAAAGAGAATATTCTTCATAGCAAGGAACAAGGCTTCATTAATAAACTGCAGAGACATCTTTCCTTTCGTAAATTTTTTGGATAGAATGGTAACACAGTCGTAAGTTCCCATGCTTTGTTCTCATGCTTTCGGTCATGACGAAACATGAAAAAACAATAGGGAAAAGAGACAACTTACAATTGTCATGGCGAAAATTGCTTATGAAAGACAAAAAAATGTATGACCCTAGTTAGGCAGCTACATAGATCATTTAATTGATATAAAAAAATAAAAATATGTTGGGCTGCCAACAATGGCGGCATGCTGGGAGAAGCAGTTATCTCTATAATACGAACGAGTTTAGGTTAGATAAATCTGAAATATTTTCAAATCAAAGAACAACTGAAAGGTTGTTTGAACATCTTTAATAATCATGATGCAGTCCAGTTTCAAATATCTTTTGTTTAAAAAGAACGAAATCCGGTGACAAACTTCACAAAAGGAAGCCACGGCGTTTAAGTTAATGTCTCCAATACTATTGACAGGGCCACTGTTGCTAGAAGGCATCCATAGCCTCGACAGGGATGTCAATTAACCCATTCTGACGTCTGTATCTTGTCCAAGAAATTTCAAATCAGAATGAAGGATGCATATGACCAAAATCAAGATTTATACCTGAGAATTTTCTTTAACCTGACATCGCTTCGCTACCAGCAGGCTTGTTCAGTACCCCGACGAAGTTGTCTTGGCATCATGCATGCATTTACTCGCTGCTAGCAAACCTGTTCAGTGTACCGACGAGTTTACAAACACTTCCCACAACTCTCTGAGAAATTATTCACATTCTGATATAGTTTTTAAAGATATTCAAAAAAGCGGGGTGACGCTAAAAATTTCAGTTCTTTAACACAACTTAATATTTCACAGGCCTTTAAATTTTTCTTGCTAACCTTCATCAAGATCTGAAAAATAGTTCATTAATAAAACTAATTTTCGAGGACAGGGAGACATCGTTGAGTTTCTTTCTTAAAAAGTAGGGACAACGTAAAGAGTTTTTTAAAGATAATCGTGAATACTTTCAAGTGCAAATTGAAACTGAGAAATCGACTTTCAAACAAAATATCATCTTTAACTAGGCTACAATTTCAGAAAAAGACAATAATTGATGCTTTGACAGTTGTTTCGAGATGAAGCATTATGTTCTCTTTTTCTGAGCTAAACTGTAATACAGGCATGTTTGACTCAAAAGGACCCATAAACAAAAATTAAAATAAAAAACAAACCAGCAAAGAAAAACGGAAAGCGAAGAAATCAAAACAGAAAAATATGTACAAAAGGTGTATCGGAGAGGTGTCAGGTAAAATACCTTTTGAGAGCTTGGCCATTCACCGGGAAGGTGTCTAGCTGTCCCTCTAAATTCTGCAGGTGGAAATAACTAGGACCTAGGTTTTCAGCAATTAAGAATTGTCCCAACCACAGGTTTTGGAACTTAGTATGTTCGCCTTTCCCCTCATGAGGTTTGTCCCACTTAAGGATAAGATCACCTACCTCAAAATTCCTATCTGAGTCAGAATTGGAATCAAACCATCTTTTGACAATAAGTTGATGTTGATCCAATTTTTGTTTTGCTTGAGCCCTTACTTCCTCTAACTTCAGCAAAGTATTAATCTGACTTTCCAAAGGAGGACAATATTCTTCTTGAACCTTCTGTGATAACTGCAGAGATGGAAGAAGAACATGTGGTGGAAGAATTAATTCTCTACCATAAACGAGAAAAAAGGGAGAATTACCAACAACAACTTATGGTGTTACCCTATCAGCCCAAATTGCATTAAATAGTGCATTATGCTAGTTTTTATTTATTTTCGGAGACTGTTCTCTTGATGATCTTGAGCTGGTTTTTATTGGTTGATTCTGCCAAACCCTTGCCTTGGGGGTAATAGCTGGCAGAATACTTTAATTTTATTTATTTTTCTAGAGCAAAGGCACTCATTTCAAGAGACGAAAAATAGGAAGCATTATCGAACACTAGGCATTCAGGAATACCGAAATGAGTGATTATGATCGAATTCAGGAAAGATATTACCTGGTTGGTGTTTACCACTTTTAATGGTGCAGCCTCGGACCATCTGGTGAAATAGTATGTCGTTGTTATGATGTATTTATGTTGCTACGAGGAGGTGGGGTTAATTGGGCCTATAATGTCAAGGCCCCATTGCTGAAAAGGGGAATCTACCGAGACAGGTTGCAGCGGGAATACTGGCTTATGTACTCGTCTAGAAGCCTTTTGACAGATTACACACTTGTGGCATAACGCATGGGCATCTTTGAAAAGAGTAGGCCAATATTATCCTGCCCTTAATACTTTGCGGGCAGTGGTGTCTCCATCGAAATGCCCACCAACTTCTCTTGCATGTAATTCCAATAAGACTTTATCTGCTTCATCTTTTTCCAGGCAACGCATAAGTATTCCATCAAAATTTTGGTGAAACAATACACCATTCACCAGCTAAAAAGAAGTAGATTTTAATCTCAACGCTCTCCTCTTTTTTGGATCAAGGTGACGGGGAGTTGATCTGTGAATTAGATAAAATTTGATGTCATCATACCAAGGACTAGCAGGATTTTGTACATAACAGATTTGATTTTGATTATGTTGATCTTGAGAATTAACATATCAGTTTT
This sequence comes from Picea engelmannii, assembly GCA_009831015.1. Classification (NCBI taxonomy): domain Eukaryota; kingdom Viridiplantae; phylum Streptophyta; class Pinopsida; order Pinales; family Pinaceae; genus Picea; species Picea engelmannii. The sequence goes on along the minus strand of ML779759.1, from coordinate 1,270,123 downwards.
ATTCTGTTGTTCTACAACTGGATCAATGACCAATTTACATAAACCTTGGCCTCTAACAATTTGTGCTGGAGTGATTTCAAGGTCATATTCTTGTAAGGATGTGACCCAGTTTGCCCTTTTTTCGCCTAGTTCTTTCTGTACTACAAATTTCTGACAGTAGGGTAAGAGACAATGATTTTCATCCTAGATTTTAGTAGATAAGATCGAAAGTGTTTTACTGCTTTAAAAACAGCATAAACATGCTGATCTACTACTGGGTAATTAAGTTTTGCTCCCTTAAAGGCTGAGCTCATAAAGGCAATAGGATCTTCGTTTTTTTCAACATTCTTTTGGATTAGGATAGCGACATAACACTGATTAGAGGCAAACATGTAGAGAGTGAAATCTCGCGAAAAGTTAGGGCTCAATTAGGGATGGAGCCTCTACTATAGCCCTTTTTATTTAGTCAAAATCTTGACTTTCTAGAGGTCCCCAATGATACTATACATCCTTTTTTATTAAGTTCTGTAATGGTCTAACCATTTCTG
>ML779759.1:1151147-1207321 GCA_009831015.1 Picea engelmannii | reverse complement strand
CAGGTCGGTGCATGGTTGATGCACTTGTTTATGGTACAGGTTGATTATAGGTTGGTGCATGGTTGATGCACTTGTTTATGGTACAGGTTGATTACAGGTTGAGGTATAGGTTGATGCATGGTTGATGCATGGTTCAAATTTATTGGTACAAGTTTACAACGGTATATCTCACAGTGATAGTGTGACAGTGGTTCCATCATTCTACTTCTATTTCAGGGTGGCAGGACGGGGCAAGGAAAGGTAGTTTTAGCCACCTTTTGGTTGTAGCTGGAAAACATAGGGGGTTGTAGCCTCCTTTTGGTTGTAGCCAGAGAATTGGGAAGTTGGAGCTTCCCTTTGGTTGTAGCCTGAGAAACTAGGGAATTGGAGCCTCCTTCCAGTTGCAGCTGGAAAACAAAGGAAGTCGGTGCTTCCAATGAATGTAATTCTTCAAGACATATAAGAAAAAACATTTTGTGGTTTTCTCCCGATTTGGGTTTCCACGTAAAACACTGGTGTACTGTGTATGTGTATGATTGTTCATTTTTTCATTGCCTATTTACTTTGCAGTTATTGGATAATAATGATTCATTGATATAACACTTGGATTATATGGTTAAAAGGGATTGATTATCTCTATTACTAATTCACCCCCCCTCTCAGTTATCCAACAACGAGCTGGGAGCTAGCTGATTCTTTGGTTAGTGTGCATGGCCCCTTTGTGGCTCAGGGGGATAAGGGGGAAGAAGAGTACCCCTAGTGTTGGTTGGGAGGTACCGGTGAAGTCTCATCGGTCGACAAGCGGGAGTTGCACGAAGTGTGCAGGACATCAACTTAGAGCGGGTGAATGGGCAACGATACTCTTCTTTTTTTGTTGCATAGTAGATTGTTAGTATGATTTATGCTTTTAGTACTGCATGTTTAATTGAGTACAGAAAACAATTGTCTTAGCATTCTAGTTGATGACTGAAATTTTCCCATAGCCTTTAGCTCAATGTTGTTTTCCCGTGGCCTTCGATCCCTACATGTCTTGACTGTCCTTTGGTTTATTGATTTTGATGATTGTAGTTTATTTTTGCCTTCATCTCTATCTCATCAGTCCACACCTAATAAGTTGGCCAAGAGCTTGATCTACGGTCATCACTTCGACGTTAATATACCTATGGATCTCAATGCCCTACTTTTTTATGTGTGGATGATGAGCGAAGGATGTTCCTGTCACCTATACACCTCTGTTGTTTGTCCTTGGTTGATTGACGGTCTTTGTGCCTTATTGTGTTGAGTAAATCTACCATTGTTATCATTCCTATTTCCCTAATTATTAACTCTACATTTTTTTTATTTGGTGTTCTCCTTGCTGGGTATTTTGCTTTGTGTTTTTATATAATGAAGGCGCTTTCATCTATGGATTTAATGCTCTAGCGATTTTCCACTTTTAAGATCACAGGCATAGCTTGATTAACTGGCGAATTTCATTATTTCATTATCTGCATTTGGTTTCATATTTCATTATGATTGACCCTTGTGGAGACTGCCCTTGTTTCTAGATAAGACTATTTTTTTGCCCAAGTGATACCAAGAGATTTTTCCCTTTTTCCAAGGCTACGATTTTCCATTCTTGGGACCGAAATCGTTGCTTTTTAACATCTATGATTTACCCTGACAACGCTTTATTAATGATAACCTATGCCTTTCTCAATTTTTGCGCTTGATTGAATCATCCCTGCCTTATCTATGATTGACATCATACCTTCGTTTTTGAACCACGATTTAGTAGCCAATCCTTTCAATGATGACATACCTATGTTTTAACTTTGAGACAGTGATTTTGTGTGTTGCGTTGGGATAGCAAAATACTTGATTACCCTGCATTTTCCTGGTATATCAAATGTAAATATATTAACAATGATTTTATCTTTAATGGGTGATAGAGAATTAATATATATGATGTGTGACGGTAGATTGTAACCAGCAAACTCATGTTCATATTTTATATTACCTGAGTTGTAGAAGACAACGTGGTTATGTGTTCTTGACAGTGTATTATATAAATGCGTGACAGAGTAGTGAGAACAACGAGTTTTATATCGTGGTCAGCAATATCTGATACATAGATATGATGTGCATTCCTGAGATAAGATGTGTATTCATGTGATATGTATATAAATGCATATTCTAGTAATATATGTATACGTCTGATATATATCTGATGCGAATTCCAGTGATATGCCCGAAATTCAAAGCACAACGATCGATTGCTTCCGAGACTATGGATTTAGTTGATGAAATTCTTGTTGGTGTGTCGGTAATGGTGGGCGCATTTACTGTGAATTGGAGGTGTGGGAAACTTATCCTCTGTGTATTGACCAATGATTTTACTGCAACTTGGTTGGTGTTTCTCTTGTGTAACCAGTGGTGTGTAATGGCAGTGAATTTATATTAAGGTTGTCATGTGTTGTTAGACAGACATCGAGTGTATCAGATAGAGTTTTTACTGTGTAGATGTTGTGTTTTAACTAGTATATTGGTTGCATTTTTTAGGAGGTAATGGTTGCATTTTTAAAGGTGAAATGGGAGAGAACTTATTTTTGAACAACAATTATTTAATTGATATTTATCTAGTATATATATGGCAGCGATTTATACATTCCATAACCCAATGATTTTATGTTACATGCATTACACAGCCACTTCATTATTTTTCCTGGCTATCTCATAGCTTTAAATGATAGTGATACTATACATCACCTTTAATATTGTATCATTACTGTTGTTTACAGCGTTATGACTATGTTATTTAGGTTATGTGATAACCTTGGTTTGGTAGGAGGTATATGACAACAATGGGATAGTACATTTCATCATTACATATCATTATTATAAATATCATTAAGAGAGATCACTTTAATTAGACGACCATGTCTTTAATTGTATATCATCACTGATATTATCCCTAATAACTCTTATTTGTATAGAGAGAGATTATACAGAGAATTAAATTTAGACAGCAATGATATTTTGTAGATAACTGCGCTGGGTCTAGTGCGTTGCATGTTGTGTGTAACTAGCAAATTTATTATGTAAGGACATCGTTTTTATATCTAATGTTTTATCATAATACCAATTTATAGATTATATAGATAATAATTTTTAAATGTATTCCCTAAATAGCAAATTTTTTTTACCGTTCCAGTTTAAAGGATAGAAGATTCAGGTTTAAAGGACAGGGTTATATTGTTTTAAAGGACGCATCCCATTTTTGTTTCAGTTAATCAAGAGTGAACTCCTCCTTAGGAAATTTCATATCTGATAACGGAATTGGAGAAGGGTTACCATGAGTTAATTGATGTAATAATAATTATTTAATGCGTACAGAAAGAGTTTGTTGGGCAAGGAAGTTAATGTGTTGTTTGGATGATCTAGTCATCGGACTCCCTTGCGTCTTGTTGACTTGTTGATTGGGTGCTAGGGTTAGTCTTCGTGGGTGAAACAGTTAATTAGGTCTCCTAGCACTTTGATTTCACCCTGGGCTAATGGTCCAATTATGTTATGTTGCGCCATGGCTACTGTCATGCCTATCGCCTAGTGACGTCATGATTCCCGATGAGGGGATCATCGCGTGCCCTCACGGATAGAGGCGAATGATAACCTGGTCGAATTCCTGTGTTTCTTGATGTGGTTGAGTGTTCGTCGTAATCGATGTTGTCCTTTAGCTTCTAGGCATCGCCTTGCTTGGGTTGGGTGGGTAGTCGTTTCTATCCGTCTTGATTATCGCATGTTCATCTAGTCACCTGACATGTTAGCGTCTGAGTCATTGTTTGTTGTTAACTAGTCTGCGTGTGTTGTGTTCATCGTCAAGTTGCGACAGTTAACTATTGTCGTTGTTTCCTCCTGCCTTAAAAACAAAACAAAAAATTTCACTTTATGCTTCGCTTGTAGTCATAACAATTGGGACATTACACAAACCAAGAGGGAAAAGGGGTGGATGTCTGCAAGGAACCAACACCTAGTGTGTTAAAAGTACCTTTTGATATACACGGGGAGAGTATATCAAAATAATTGCTAAAAGGGGAGGTATAGTGTTGGATAGCGTGGGAGAATGTTCCAACCACCTCAAGATAGATTTATTATGAAGGGACATTCTCAACTCCTCCTTCTATATCTCTTCGTGACTTTTTAGTCATACTCTTCTTTGTCTCTAAATATTTTCCATCCTATACATCCTCCCTCTTACTCTTCTTGTTGTTTTCATCATTCACCTTGTCTATTTGTGCATATTTATTGTTTTCTTCCTTTCGTTCTCTTCCTATGTTATTTTATCCTTTTCCTCCTCTACTCTTTTCTTCTACTTATCCTACATTTCTTTTTATATGTTCTGTGGTACTTTCTACTTCTCCTCCTTTGTTCTTTTCTACTTCTCCTCTTCCTATACTTTATTTTTTTGTGCTTCTTATACTTATTTCTTTTGTTCCCTAGTCTCATATTTCCCATGATCTATCTACATGAGATTTGGCTCAACTCCCTGGACATCTTGATGTTGCTAGGAAAGACTAGGTTTGGTAAGATTAGGGACAAGTGTACATCTTCCAATTTCCTTCATCATTTTCTCAAACTTTTTCTTCTTTTCTATAGTTGGGGTGAAGGTTGATTATATATCTCCCTTCTTGGTTACTAGAGCACCAAGGGTGTCTCCCAACCCCAGGCCTCTTTTCAGTACCAGGAAACTTAGATGGACCCTACTCATGCTTTTCCAATATTCCYATGCCTTTGAATCCCATGGTTTGTATCATGGTAAAACCCATTTGGTAGRAAATCCTTTATTAACTTCCTTCTCGGGAAAGTACTTGTGTTATCGAGATTTGTGGTGATTTCTCTTCCCCTCCTATTTGAGTAGACCATGTCCTCATGGGTTCATCCTCATCCTCATCCTCATCCTCATCATCATATATTATAAAAAAATATTGATCCTAAGGAATATTACTATAGGGAGGGGTTTCTTAATCGAGGTACAACCTGATTGTACACTAGGCCCCCATATTGTGTTTGTTGAAGTTATCTTCTACCACCTCCTACCTTCTTTTCTCAAGTAAGGAAATAAAATTCATGTATGTACCAATGATGAATTCATCCTCAGATATGTAGAATGAGAATTATAGTGGTACCTTGGTTTTCTTAGGATGACAAGGAGGGAAATCCCTTAAGATTTATTTCACAACATCTAACACTACCTCCAAACTTGTCTTGACCTCCTATCATAAATTCTAGCTATCAAATTTTACCGGCACATGTCTCTCCTTGTGATGATTATACCTAGGTTTTTGTTTATTTTTTCTATGGCCAATAAAAATAGAGGTCATACTTCCAAGACTTGTCTAAGGGGAATTTTATCATCACTATTATTGGATCAACCTTATTTTTTTCTTCTTTATTCTTCTCTTCCTCTTTCTTTCATTCTTCTACTTCTTTTTTTTATTGTTTCTTTTGTTTCTCTATTTTTTTGTTCATTCTTTTCTTCTTCTATTTTTCTCTTTTTTATTTCTTTCCTCTTTTTCTCATCATATTTATTCTCTTTTTTATTCTTTCTTATTTTCTTTCTCATACATCCAATGTCTCTCTTGGTCAGTGTATTTGGCTTCATTACCAAGATATATTCCTCCTTGATCATCTTCCTCTTGCTAGTATTCTTTTATTTTCTTGTGTTTTCTTTGTTTCTCTCTTATGACGTCATACTTTGAGGTTCTTAAATTATAACATTTTTTTATTTTTTTATTCTTTTGATTTCTACCTTTTTGTTTTCCTTATCTATCCTTTCTTGGTTCTTCTTCTATACATTGGTAAACTTTATTGCTTCCCCTTTTGTTTGTGTTTCCTGTTTAAAACTATTCTCTTTTAGAGCCTCTTGTTTCTTTATTATCTCATTCTTTTGGCACTCTGTAAGTTCTATAGATCTATCACTTTTGAGAATATCAGGTTTGTGGTTCCCTGGATGGGGTGTCATATTTACAATCAATGACGATTGCCACCCCCATACATGGAAAATAAATTTCCCAAGTTAATAATGGCCTTATCATTCTTGTTTCTAGCGATATGATATTTATAACTATGAAAAATATTAGCATGGGGTATCCTCACTACCTTCCTTGTAAGGGATCTTTCACATGTTTCATCATTCATAATGATGAGTGATGAGATAAGAGGCTAGGGTGCCCTTAGTATGTGTGATCTAAAATGGATCGTTATATTGTTTTTCATCTATCTTGGTACCTTTTGGGTGGAAAAATAGGAGGAATTGCTTGCACGCCCCATTTTAGGGGTAGGTCCCAATTTGTTTATTTGGGGTTTGAAACCTTCCAGAGCCAATTCAAGGCATAAAATGACACTTTTTGGAGTAAAAACTTTGTGAGATTAGATCCATCCCCTTGACACTATTCTACACCTTTAAATATTTCCAACAGTGTGAAAATCACCTCTATTAGAGTTTGTATGTGGAAGTTATTCCTCTCGCAAGTTGACCTAATCTATTAACCACCATGGTAACTAGCTCATTCTACATCAATCCCCTTTACTCACTCATGTGGGGATAGTTAATGTGGAATTTCAAGAATATTCTAAAGGGTCCAAAACCTTAACACTAATTGAGAGTCGAGGCATGAAAAAACCTATCCCTAACCCTCGATGACTATCAGGCTATGTTAAACACTGGTCCACTAGGAAAGTATGGGGTTATATTATTTTGGTATTATTATTGTTCCATAGTTGAGTAGAGCATCTAGAATTGGGATATGGAAGCATCACAGAGGAGGTAGAAAATTTTGTAGAAACCATTCACACCACAATTCCATGGAAACTCCATGGTGAGTGCCCCTTTCTTTTTACTTTCATTTCATAACTGAGAAAAATAGAGAAGATAATAGGCCTCATGATCCAGGCAGATATCGACGACCACCCACCTATTCCACGGGCTCGAAAAAAGATTTTCCATCTTGGCAGTTTTTTGGGTTCCAAACTTCCGGGGCCGTTTTGAGGCCCTAAATGATGTTTTTTGAGGATTCGGGGCCTAAGCGACTGCCAAAGGCTCTAGCCTAGACCAATCGAAAATAGTTATTCTTGGTTAGACCTTTCCAATAGTGTATCGAGTGCCCCAAATGAAGATTGTATGCAAAATTTATGCCCCCAGGAAGTTAACGTATCAACTACCCCCATCGGGGCCCACAAACCTTTTAGATTTTCATCTTCCAGGGTTAGGGTTTTAGATTTTACTTATGTTAAGAATGCCTTTGGAGCCTCATTGTAATAATCATCTTCTTACGGATGAAAGTAGCCATCATATCCCTTCTCAGAGATAAGATGCCACCATTCTAGAGAGTCTTTCACTCTGTATTTTACAGTCTTTGTACATTTTCTCTCATTAATAGAAAATTGTGTATTACTGTATCTCTGTGTTTATGGTTTCATATCTGATACATTTATTTTATGTTATTGAATATCCGAGATATATCTATACATTTCTTTATTATATCTCCACTCTCATTTTGTGTCAAAAATAATCTGGATCAGTGGTATCAGAGCAGGCTCCTCTTGATCGTTTTTTTCAGTGCATGTCCCCGATGAGGTCCGAGTATAGAAATTTGGGTCTCCAACTTGTCTCTCTTGAAGACAATTTCTCTCGCACGCCCAAGACACCCTCCATGGCAGAAGAAAATGAAAACAATGGAGAAAACGATCCTATCAATTTGTTGCTTGAGCAAGCTCTGACCCGACAGAGGGACGAAATGATGGAGAATTTTTCCCACATCCTTCAATGCCTGCCAATAGAAATAGGCGCATCTTCATCAAACAACCACTTTGGAAGCACCTCTCCTTTCAAGGTACAGGTTAATTTTGATATTCCCATATTTGAAGGTTAGATAGATGTGGATGCCATAGACAAATGGCTAAATTTGTTAGAAGGTTATTTCTCTGTTCATAATTTTTCCGATAGGGAAAATATCACCTTCACACTCCTTAAATCTCTCCCCCATGTCTAACATTGGTGGGAAACTTACTGGGAGAAAATTTCCACAGAGGAGTCTGGAATATATGCGGTCGAGCCCACTTGGGATTTTTGTGTGGATGTGGTAAAATAATAGTATTACCCTGTTGGAAACTATGAGGACCGGTACATGAGATGGACCACACTGTGGCAAGAGAGGGTCCAAGAAATTCCAGAGTTCACCAATACCTTCCATACCTTGCGCACAAAGTTGGGTATCAAAGACTCCGAGCAAAATTTGGTTCTGAAATACCACGGGGCTCTACACAGATACATCCAAAATGAAATGTATTGTCTGGATATCTCATCACTTGATGTTTCTTATCGATATGTTGTTAAAATCGAGCAGAAATTTAGGCACTAGAACAAATGGGAGTTCGTATCTTCAAATCCGCAACAACCAAAGTATGAGAAAGATGACCCTAACAAACAACTTCTTGAAAACCAGTCTAAGCCACAGGAAAAGAAGGGTCATGGGAAGACAAAGAAGGACATTGGAAAATGGTGCAATTTGCACAAAAGTCCCTGGCACAACACTGATGAATGTCACTCAAAACAATCATTGGTGGCCGATATCAAAGACAAGGAGTCAAACCCTTATTCAGAATCTGATCTTGAAAATATCGGAAAAGACATATCATCAATGCAGACCCCACTACTATTATCGCGACCGCAACAATTCAACTTGAAGAACCAACAGATCCTGAAGAGGGGGACCTCCTTTTTCATTCATAGATGTGGGTGAAGGGGACCTCACTACATTTTACTGTTGATAGCAGAAGCGAGAAGAACCTCATCTCAGCAGAGGTTGTCAAACAGTTGAGATTGGCGACAACACCACACCCACATCCATACAACATCAGGTGGCTTCGCCAGGGATGGGATCTTTATGTCAACCACCAGTGTCGATTTTCATATCACATCCATCCATTCAAGGATGAGGTATTATGTGATGTTTCCCCACTGGATGTATGTGATGTTCTCTTGGGCCAGCCATATATGTGGAAACGCTATGTTGTTTATGAGTCTTAACCCCGTAGTGTCATTGTTACTCTAGGGGGTCATCTCTACAGAATACAAGAGGTAGTTCCAACTATTGTCCCACCTAAACTATGTCGCAAGGTAGTATCTCATACTACAAAATAAAGCTTCTTCACAATCTGTTCAAAAGGTGAACAGAAGGATACTGCAACCACTACAGCCTCAGCCCAAGCACCTTTTATCCAACAAAAGCAGGTCGACAAGATTGTAACAAAACCCAAAGATTCCTTCTGCAAAAAGTCATCTCAGATAGCCCGACTGGTTGAACAAATTCAACCCCACCAACAAGAGTTTTGTGACATCCTTCCACAAACTGAGCAGCACGATGTCTCCATCAAGACAAGCAACTCACCAAGATTCAGATTCAGCAAACGCTTCCCTCTCTCCCCCTAGAAATCAACGCAATGGATACCATTGCTTCATAAGGAGGGAGGATTGATCCAGGTGGATATTGATGGCCACCCACCTATTCCATGGTCTCAAAAAACAGTTTTCCATCTTGGCAGTTTTTCGGGTTCCAAACTTCCAGGGTCGTTTTGAGGCCCTAAATGACATTTTTTTTTGGATTCGTGGTCCAGGATATTGCCAATGGCACTAGCTAGGACTGGTCGAAAAACATTATTCTAGGTTAGACCTTTCCAACGGTGTATCGAGTGCCCCAAACGAAGATCGTATGAAAAAGTTACGCCCCCGAGAAGTTGGCGTATCAACTACCCCCATCGAGGCCTGCAAACCTTTTGGTTTTTCATCTTCTGGGGTTAGGGTTTTGGATTTTACTTATGTTAAAAAGGCCTTTGGAGCCTCATTATAATAATCATCTTCTTACAATTGTGAGTAGCCATCACATCTCTTCTCAGAGATAAGTGGCCACCATTCTAGCGATTCTTTCACTTTGTATTTTACAGTCTTTATACATTTTTGGTCATTAATAAAAAATTGTGTATTATTGTATCTCTGTGTTTATGGTTGCATCTCTGATACATTTATGTTATGTTATTGAATATCCGAGATATCTTTGTACATTTATTTATTATATCTCCGCTCTCATTTCGTGCCAAAAATAATCCGGATCACCTCACCTTGTAGTTGGGTTTTCTCCCATATTGGATTTCCCAGGTAACATCTTCTGTTCATTTTCTTATTTCTTTCATTTTTATTTTATTTTTTTTCAGTTATTTCAATAATTTTGAGTACTATGCTAGTAGTATTAAATATGAGATCTAAGGTAATAAATTATATAATAAAATATTTCAAAAATATTGTAAGATATTTTTTGATGAACTATTCCAATGGAATATCCGACAATTTGTAGATCAATGTGTGAGGAGACTAGAAGTTTGTTGTGTTTCTTTTAGCCTGATGAGTTCAATATGAATAAGGGACCCTCTTTTCACATGTCATAATATCCTTCATTGATATGGATTTTGACACATTTGGGATGGTTTCAAAGACAAAAAGAAGGGGTAGGTTGCTTGAGAGAGAGAAGAATACAAGGGATGCAATGGCCCTTGTTGATTCTTATCAATTCAAGCATTCTACCACCATTTGCAAGTTATTGGATGATATGGAGTATGTATTTGTATGAAAGAGGAGTAAAACATCCCATGGATGGGTGGATGACGAAATTTTTCACCTCATCCTTGATACTTGTGTTTTTGGAGTCATAAATCTCAATATTGTAGCATTGTTGATCTTAAGTGACACATTAAGGAGTTAGTGGCTTTCATAATTGGTACTAGACCTACGCGGAGGTGCGAATAGAACATGGTCATGTAGTATCTAGAGGATTTGCAATTGAAGTATAGCACCCTAATCAATGTGGCATGGGAGGAAGAAAATACTAAATGATGAAGGGATGCTTGAACTCGAGGGGGAGATATTAATCGAAACCTAAGGGATTTGTGTCAAACTAGTGGGGTGGAAGATACTTTAGGTAATCCAATTGAATTGGACTCTCTCTCTTAGAGGACTAACTTGTTTTGGTGTATGTCTAGTGTGTCTATTTTGTGTACCTTTAGGATATAGCCTCTAGTTTTATGTTRTTGTTAATAGMATARTGGAGACTTYTAGACACATTAGAAATCTCTTCATAGATCAAAAGGGAATTTTCCAACCCGTGTATGTCATTTTTTGAATTTTGGATATGATGTTCTATTCTAGAGATCCTGTCAATATATTTGGGGCTTTTAAGGCTTGCTAAACCTAGTTTCATAAATTACTTGTATTTAGTATGATTATGTACACACTTGTGTCATTTGTGTTATGCGCTTGAGTTTTTTAGTCTTCTATGTTCTTGATTTATTAAAGATATATTATCGAAATGGATTTTATATAAGTCATTATACTTGTGGTTTTTAAATTCTATCCATGTAATAGTAGAACATAAATGAATGCTACTCATCTTCCTTTGTAGCATGTCAGACATGGATTATGCCAGGGAAAATTCCATTCTATTTTAACATGTTGTAAGAATTCAACATCATATTCTTTTCTAACTATGCTATACACACTTTTTAAGAAAGTGGTTCAACTAAAAACACACTCACAATTTTGATTGGATATATATTTTCTCAATCTTGATGTTGTCAAAATCCCTATAATATGTTTTACTAAGTTTGTTGCTTAGAATTGTTATTGGAGTTTTCTCATCAAGACAATCCATCTTGTTATATTTTTTGGTATGATTATTTTGGCTTTGGTGTAGAGTCTTGAGACAAAATGCACCACAAAGGTTGGCTATAAATATATTTATTGCCTTGAATTTACCATAAATTAAGCATAACATACATACAACATGAATCCTTCATACACAAAACATCATAAATCATTGCATTAGTAAGAAATTAGAGAGATAAACACAATATAATCAACTGATATCGTAAATTACAGTGGGAAAACCTAAGAGTAGGAAAAAAATCCACTCGTAATAATGATAAAACTTATCTAAATTCGGCCACTAACTTCCGATCAAATCTTTACAATTACAATGCCTCCTAAGAGCATAACATATATATCACTTATAATTTCTTATAGTCTCATCATAGAAAATTACTACTTTCTTAACTATTACCTCATCACATATATACACATTTCTCTTGTTTGTGGCTCAATGTGATGCCCAATCAAGACCTTTTTGTGCTTTCCTTGTCTAGAAAAGTGACCCCTTTGGTCTTGATTTGGTGTTTCTACCCCATCAGCATTCATTATAATGTAGAAGTATTCATTCATTATTCATAAACATAGAATGAATAAGCATCACATAAACAACATCCACTAACTCTCTAACCAACCCCTTTTCCCTTCTCATATAATGATATTTATACAATTAAGAGGCTAATAAATACTATTTAGTTAAATATCTTAATATAACTAACCAAAACAACTACATAAATACAAACCATACCATGGGCGTATTACTTAACTACCTTGATCCCCAAAATTGAGTATCTTGTCTTGAAAAACCAAGCCAAGCCACGCCCAAGATCATCCCAATCTTTTTTTTTCTTCCTTCTCTTGGTTGACCCCTTTGACCCTTCCAAAACATGTGACAGAGATATTAATAATATCCTATGTGACAAGGATCTTAATAATCATCCTCATTCACTATGTATGAGTTCAACTATTAATCATCCTCATTCATCCTCATTCACTATGTATGAAGTTAACTATTAAGAAATCATCTCCATTGTCATTTGATCACTTACTTTTATATGAATTTGTAATCTCTTGTAATCATTTATGGATGTATAACATTGCTCTTTACTTTTATATGAATTTGTAATCTGTTATTCATTTATAAATGTGTAACATTGCTCTTTACTTTTATATGAATTTGTAATCTGTTATTCATTTATAAATGTGTAACATTGCTCTTGCAAATGAAAATATGAATTTGTAATCTCTTACTCATTTATGGATGTGTAACATTGCTCTTGCAAATGAAAATAACATAACATATACAGAATTTGATTCTTTGATAATCTTAAAAATTGAAAATAAAAATTGAAAATAACGTATAGAGAATTTGATTCTTTGATAATCTTAAAAATAAATATATATCATTTCTGGTACTTCTAAATGAGGATGGTATGTCCATTTCATTGTGGCGTGGCAGGTTTCAAAACAATTTACACATACTTATACAACTTTTTCACAGGAATTCAATTCAAGAGGATTTCTTATACCATATATAAAGAATGACTGAAGCGTCATTTACGACGACGAGTACATAAATGAGACTATTAGAATTAAATGTTTGAATTCAACTGAGACAGTTTTCAGTTCATTTTTTTATTCGTTCATTTTCCCTTAGACGACACACCATTCCAAAGACGGAAATTGGTTTCAGTAATCACCACATGGGAATTTTAATAACTTTGAATTTAAAACAAACACGTGTTCAAAGATTTAATATTGACAATTTGTTTGTATATTCTTGATGTCACATGTTCAAACACGTGTTCAAAGATTTAATATTGACAATTTGTTTGTATATTTTTTTTGTCACATGTTTTTTTTAATAACCCTGCACAATTATCAAAAATCAAAGTTAGTTTATCGTTCCTTGAGTTAGAGATTCATTTTAATTTAACCACTACTCTTTGAATAAATATAAAACTCAATCTTCCTCTATCCACGCGACAAGATGAAAAAATCATCTTCCTCCGTCTACGCTACAGTATGAGTGCAGGTCGAAAAGCAGTGAAGCAATATTCGGCCACAATATAATATTAGGTGGCGGAGGAAAATTGAGAAATTTTCCGACCAAAGGCCATTGACTTCCGAATAAACTCTAAGAATTCTTTCGACAAAATGTCGACTACGTAACCTGAGAAACAATTAAAGGAATCCCACAGTAATGGACAGCGATATCTGACGCTTACACTATATGCTGGCTGGAAAGTCGGAAGCGTAATGTTTACCCCGATAGTTTAACAACCAAACGGAGGAAATAACCAAACGGAGTTAATTGCGTATAGGCTTAATTAAGTTATAGGTATTTAGAGCAGTGTAAAAAGTGGTTTAACAAAATAATGGTATTGTGAAGAACAATTTCCAAGGTTGTTTATGAAACTTGTTTTTTTTTGGGAAGGTTCAAAATTTAATAAGATAATTTTTCTTAGTTTTTATGTAAATGGAAAAAGTTAATTAATCCACAAACTTAATTTCCTTTTGTTTGAAATTTATTTTTGCCAATTTTTAAAAAAAATTATATATATTTTTTAATTTATAATTTTCTTAAATTGATTTATAAAAACTTTTACTTTAGAATTTATTTTACAGAAATCATGATTTCACTTTATTGATGAAAACTTTAACTATGTTTCTCTTTATAAATGAAAAATTAACCATAAAATTTTGATCTTACAAAATTTAAATAAAAAACTCAAATCCTCTAACTTTTAAAAATTAATAAATAAATAAAAAGTAAAACTAAAAAAATTAGTTTATGTACATATTAACTCCCTAGTTTATTAAATTATTAGTATAAATTTTGTATATAATATATAAAAAATAAAATAATTATTTATTGTAAGATAAGATTTAGAAATTGAAATAACAGTGAAATTATTAGTAAAAGTAAGTTGAAATAGTGTAATGATTTTTTGTGATTTTTCATGGTCCCACATACAAGAGGTTTAACCTACCACTAAATTCATGTAGCTACAAAAACCACAATGTATGTGACTTGACTTGTATATAATGAAAATATTAAAATAAGGTAAATATTTAAGCAATTACATTAATACAAATAAATTTATAAGGAATTCTTATTAAATGATAATTGTGGGTGCACGATGCTTTTCAAAACAAGTGCAATGGAAACACAAGCTTGTTGTGAATTTTAGAAACACATTTTAGGAAAGCACACACATTTTTGTTTGAATTTCTTAAGCTCTTATCAAATTTCCATGGTGTCACCATGTTTATCTTTACATAGATATTAATCTATGTGAAAAAAACATATTCATGTTAATAAAGCATACACGTATTAATAACAAAAAAAAACATATACGTATTAATAATTGAGAATATGGAGAGCAGCCATTGCACAAAGAAATCACACAAAATGATTTGTATTACATACTTACACTAATACATTCAGTATATATAGTTGGAGTGAGATTCAACTGATTCCAAATTTAGAGGGAGAGGTTGAGAGAATCTATCAACAACCTCAACAAACCCAAACCAATCTACTAAAGTAAGCATAATCCTAACACCCTCCCTTAATGCCTACTTTACAAATTACAATACAACACAAATTACAATACTGAACTTTGTCTGACATGGTCCTCATCAACACCTACACCCACCTCTGAACTTCATAGACAACAATCTTTCTCTCCATCATCTTCGAGCTACCAATTCATCCAACACAGTTACAAATGCTTTAGACCATTAATGAAGTATCTATAGGATCGACAATTCTAAACTACCCCGAAGAATAGCCTCGATACTAAAAAATTCAATAATCGATCTTAAAAAATGACATTTTTACACATACACACCAACACAATGATAACCCTTAACTGATGATCTTGAAGCACCAAAATACAACAAAAATCTCCATCTTTTAATAGACCTCAAACCAGTTATGCGTTCGTTCTTATAGCTCCAAAGAACATCAAGAACTACATATCTGAATTTTGTCACTCTGTTCTTTGAGTGGTTCTTGACAATATAATTTTACAAAAAAAAATAATATAACATACACAACTATATGTAACACTACAACAAATCTACCAAACCAACTCGAACACTTGTTGAACATAAATTCCACTCATTGCAGTGGGAATCAAAATGTACGAGGCCTTATGAGATGGATACGTTGGACACCTTTACCTGAAGATAGAATTCAACGATGCTTGGAGATCTTAGCGGATTTTCTTGCTTCCAAAGCACTATGAGTACGATCACAAGAGTGATTATGGGAGATCTTCTACAGCAAGAGAAACCCTGCAGAGAGTCTTCTATACTCTGGAAGCAATATTTTAAGCTCGGTGGCTCTCCAACAATCATGCGACTTACACCTATCCCACAACGATCCCACACACACGCATCGAATAACATTGTAAGTGGTTGTTGCCTCTAGGTGTCGGTGACGACCTCCTCCTTAGTAGCAATTGAGGTTGCAATTCTCCACAATAGTGTTGGACAACAATTCATGTTTCAATGTACAGTATTACCAACATCAGATCAAAATTGGCTATACATCATTGAAATGTTTGATAAAACTATTCTTAGCCTCATGCTGCAGGTTCCTTCTAGGTGCTTTTGTTCCCTTCGAGGCACAAATTCTAGAGAAATAGACATTAGACAGCGAATTGATCTTCTCCAGTAGCATTCCTCACACAGGAATAAAACAAAACTCATCCACGCAGCACTACAGCCGAGACTATGTCGTTCCTTCAAATATATGCATACTTCACGGATCTAACAGTCTAGGCGGCTCTCTCTCTTCATACACGATTCTCCAGCTACATCGGCAACAATTTTCTTCTTTAAATGATGGGTAGTGATTTCTTCTTTGAAAGAGGCAGCTCCGACAAACTACCCACACACAGGCACACATAAATTTCCACACCAGCAAAAAAAAAAAAAAAAACACACCTACACTAATACATATGTACATAGAATTATCCTCAGATCTCTTCCATCTTTCTGAGCTCTCCCATGAGGGAGTTAGGCTCAGATGAACTCTGATACCAAATTGAGAATATGGAGAGTAGCCACTCCACAAAGAAATCACACAAAATGATTTGTATTACACACTTACACTTGAATACATTTGATATATATAATTAGAATGAGATCTAACTGATTCCAATCTTAGAGAGAAAAATTGAAAAAATCTGTCAACAATCTCAACAAACCCAAACCAATCTACTATAATAAAAATAATCCTAACATTAATAACATATGCATACTCCTTTATCTAAAAACAATTTTGAATGCATAATCCTTTATCTAAAAACAATTTTAAGAAACGTGACTCTTTTTCATTCATTTTATTCACTAATGATGACTTCTCTTTTGTTTTTTTCAATCCAAATACATTTTTTTTTTTTGGTTAATTTGGCTCGGAACCGTTGACATGGTTGACATTCATCTTTTACGATAGAGGAGCTCTAATTCATTTTATTTCCATAATGATGACTTTTCTCTTGGTTTTTCCAATCCAAACACTTTTTTTTCGGTTGATTTGGCTCATTTATTTACATTGTTGACATTCTTTTTTATGATAGACGAATTTTTATTGAAAATATATTTGTTAAATTATATAAATTTAGAAAGTTTGTAAAATTATTTTGTTATTATTTAAATGTAGTGTTTATTTAACTAAAATTGAATAAAACATGATCTAAATTTAAACCCTAATTTCCAACTATTCCCAGAAGATTTATAGAAAAAAGGGTGAAAACATGAAAGTGGGCAACATATTCACTTTTATCAAGAAAATGTAAAATTTTCTATTTTTTCAAACCCTTTTAAACTCATATTTTTTTTTTGAGAATTTCACTTTGAACTAAAAGCAAGATTTGTAGAGAGTTTTCTTACATTTGTACTCAACTTTAAAAGAAATTATTTATGGACATATAGTGGGATAAAACTAATGTTTGTTAAATGCATATACTTTCAATTTTAGGTAACTATAATGCACAACCTATGTAGTCAACTAATTTGTTAAAGATGGTTATTTAATTTTTTTTTTTAAATATGCTTACAATACACAAATTACATTAGTTTCCCCACTATATTTTTTTTTTCATATTTAAGTACTATATTTTATTTTATCTAAATAAAGTAAAAAAAAGAATGACATATAGACACATATGTGGGAACCAATTTTTTTCTTAATGTGATCATTACCAAGAAAACTAAAAATACCTTTAGTGCAATGCTATTTTTTTTTTGTATTGTGATTTTGAGGATGTTGAATTTTCATTTCAAGTGATTTTGAAAATAGCAAAAATTCTTAAACAATAAAATTTTGAACAAAATTATTAAAAAATAACAATTCTTTTAACTAAAATTGACAATTCTTATATTCTTACAAATTATATTTGAAGATGAATCCATGGTAGAAATTTTGATGTAATTCTTATCAATCTAATTTATATATATAATTAAACACAATAATTTGCATCCATTAATTGATAAAATAATGATAGATTAATTTTAATTTCATAATCTACAACAAAGAAAGAGTGGTTAGAGTATTATTTGAATGATATAGAAATCAACTCACCAAAAATGTGGAGAATGTAGAATCCTTCCACTCCAATATTTGATCCAACCGACCACAACAAAGTGTGGGGGATGACTCTCCTCCCAACCAGCCCCTCAGTAAGTCAATACAACTGAGGGCCCACCAAGCCCTCAATTAACCTCCTATGCTAGCCTTTAATTTTAGCTCAAGATTTTCCTTGAGCAAAAAGATCTATCACTCCCTTCTTCTCCTTCATTAAATACAATCCACCCATGCAAAAATATCCATGCATGGATTCCACTTGTCATAGTATAATTTTTTAAACTTCTTTTCACTTAGATGTTTCAATAGTTACAATTAGTTTAATTTCTCTTTCATTTTCATTACTTTCCTTTCTAATATATTAGTTGTTTACTAAGTATTATTATCATGTTTTTATTCTTTATTGGTTTATTCATTATTTTCTTAAATTGTTATCACCTATTATTATTTTAAAACCATCTATAATTTTCTTTCTCTAGTATTTAATATTTATTAAATATAGGGAATTAAATGTCCCCCCCTTCAAGGAGATTTGTCGTGAAGTTAACTTTAATTATGATTCTTAGACGTGTTTTTTTTATAACTTTATTTCCTTATATTCCACATCACCCTCTAATGTAACTAGTATAAGAGCCACCGAAGTGAACACAATAGGCATTGAAAGTCACATCACAACTCCAGGGAAGAGAGAGAATAAATCTATCCCTCTTCCCAAATTTTGATACCGAGCGTAAATCCCATCAGTCTAATTGGGTCCCTAAGGCCTGAGACCTCATTTTTTCATGCACGCATTTGGTCTAGTGCACTACTCGCATACCCCAGGCATATTGAAAGGATAACCTAAACTTCCTCTGTGACTCCTACTGGGTCCTCAGTGTTGGGCATTAATGTCCAATACAACTCCACAAGCAAGAAAAACTCCAACCCTTCTTCTAGACTTTGACATCACAACTTCAATATCAGGCACTCTAGCCTTCTCAAGATGGTCCCATGTCCCATTGAAAGTTATACATGGAAAAAGAACCACTGGAATAGGATGGTTGTTTGATTTGTCTCCATATTGGATAAGATATTATTTTGTAGATATTTTCCTATATATATATGGGCTCCCACGATATCATTGAATGAATTGGTCAACTTAACCCATTGGTGGATTTCATGTCAATCACTACCTCATAACATGAAACTGTTGGATTACTGAGAGGGGGGGTGACTTAGTAATAGAGCAATCTAATCATTTTTAACCATATAATCCAAGTGGTATATCAATGTAGCATTACCATCCAATAAATGCAGAGTAAATAAGCAATGAATAAATGAACAATCATACACATACGCAGTACAATAGTGTTTTACATGGAAATCCAAAGTGGGAGAAAACCACGGAATGTTTTTTCTTATGTGTCTTGAAGAATTACATTCATTGGAAGCACCAAATTCCTTTGTTTTCCAGTTGCAACTGGAAAGAGGCTCCAACCCCCTAGTTTCTCAGGATACAACCTGAGGGAAGCTCCAACTCCCCAATTCTCTAGCTACAACCAGAAGGAGGCTACAACCCCCTATGTTCTCCGTCTATAAACGGAAGGTGGCTACAACCACATGTCCTTGCCCCGTCCAACCGCCCTGACATATAGGTAGAATGATGGAACCACTGTCACACTATCACTGTGAGATATACTACTGTAAACCTCTACCAATAAACCTGCAATCAACCTGTTAGCGCATAAAATTGTCAAGGTCTTGTGAGTCTGTGGTTTCTACCTAGGTCTGTAATTTTTGCTTGTTTCTCTCCTTTTGCAGACCCAGTCGTAATTTTTCTTCTCGGCTCGTAGCTTTCAGTTGTTTGTCTTCACCTGTTTGTCTTCACCCGTTTGATATACCTATTTTCTTTAGCAGCTTTCCTGAGAATTATCGGCCCCTAGCCTTCATGTTTTCCCTAAGGTCGATCACTTCTCTCTTTGCCTTTGTCGCTAATCCTTTTGTTTTCTCGAGCCCTCATCCAGTCATCCAAGTAATTGTTCATGGGTCGTAGTCGTGAGAAACAAGCACAATATTTGAAATGGTCTAATATAAGTGTAAATCAAGCAAGCAAGCAAGGTCAGTTTACAACGGCGAAAATCCACCAGGAAGATCATATCAACGACGATTGGGTGATCGGGATCTTGCAATTGCACGAAATACAACTTCAAAGGTCTGAAATCGTGAGGTCCATCCTAGCCATTGGTGTTGCAAAGGACACCTAGTGCGCAATAAGTGATTTGTGGTTTCACAAGATGGAGCGGTCAAGGAGCAGAGTCATCAGAACTTGTGAAATGTGAAATCGAGAAAAGATCGTAGCCGCTGATCAAAGGAGAGAGCTAGATTGTTGGATCATCTTTTCACAATTTTGCAAATCGGGAAAGTAAGAGGGAAGAGTCTTGAAGACTCGCGAAGTGTGATTTCTCGAAATGTCAATGTCGTCTGATCAAAGGGGACGTGTGTCACCCGATCTGAGCTTCACGATTTCGTGACTCAGAGGTTTGAGTATAGAACGCAACATGAGTTCGCGATACGCAAAATCGTGACGCGCTGGGATAAGCACGAGGTCATGACCCAAGGTCACGCAGGGCAAGGAAAAGAGTTGCGCCAAGGAGCAAAGTGCCCAAGTCGATCACCAAGAAATATCTGCATGGCCTCGAGGTGCCATATTTGACTCAAAAGAGTTGTGAGTTCACCTGGAAAATTCACGGGTGTCAGGTCTATCCCTGATCCCGAAGAAAGTAGTTAATGAAAATGGGGAAGGTGGTTGAAACCTTGTTTCACCACATAAATGGAAAGCATGGAAAATCTAGCTGTGGAGGGTAGACTGTCAGCCGAAAATTCCCTATCATGGATTTTCTTGTGAACCCCATACCGATCTGATCTTGCGTCAGACAAAAGAATATAAGTGCAGCCTGACAGAAGAAAATGCAGACATCAAGCCTTGAATGTAATGACCAGAGTGTGCTTCTGAAGGGAGCAAGTTGTTTTGAGTATAAATACTCAGTTTTGATATTTTATTATGGTCGATGGTAGAGAAAAGCTCCTGAATTGTAAAGTCTTAATGAAGCTTCTAATTTTCTGGCTATGTATCTG
This sequence comes from Picea engelmannii, assembly GCA_009831015.1. Lineage (NCBI taxonomy): Eukaryota > Viridiplantae > Streptophyta > Pinopsida > Pinales > Pinaceae > Picea > Picea engelmannii. Next base: position 1,185,899 of record ML779759.1, on the reverse strand, counting down.
TGTTTGAGGCTTCTTGTTTAATGACAATCATCTTTCCTACTCCCTCTTGTTTCCTTCTGATGTTGAAAGAGTTTATGATTGACTGATTCGCTTGAATTATTGTGGCCACATTATGATGGATGTTCGATTGTAGTGATGTTATAATTCCTTTCAGTTTCTTTATGATTTGAACTCAAGAAGATATTGAGTTTGATTTTTTCTTCTTTGGGCTACTGGAAGACTCAATGTCCACGACAGACCTCTACATTTTCTCATCAAAGTCTTCCTCCTACTCACCCTTACTAAAACCTACTGATTGAAATTAAACCAAGACCTCACTTGCTTGTGCATATCAGTCCAGTTTCTCTGAGTTAAGATGATATTATCCCAATATTGTGCCCATTTAACCCTCTTTTAACCAACCTGTGACATAAAATGCTGATGTTTTGTCGGGCTTACCTCTACAGCAATCCATAGGTGACTTTTGGTGCTAACATTTATGGCACCGTTGCCAGGGACGAAATTGAATATTTTCTCTGGGATTGATCGACAAAGCTTAGTAGTTCTGAAGGTGCATCAAAACTTAGTACATCAAAGATTGCAATTGTGCACCTGGTGACTCCATTGTGGTGACTCCATTGATGCAAATCCACTGGCGACTCTACTATTTGAGTTGTGGCTTCTAAAGGCAGTCACACGAGGTCTACCCCACAACTTCCTTTAGCAACACTTGAAGTTAACCCAGAGAAAATTGTCAGAAATGGAAAGGCCCCTCGAGAAGGTACTTTTGCTGCTAAACCAGGTATTTTTTGAAACTCCGATAGTTGCTTCTCATTCTCCTATCATACCGTTTGTTGGAGTTTTCCGAAGTTTAAATTTTGGGAGTGTTCCTGTTGATTTTTCCCCTCCTGGTCTAGATTTGGAGGGAGAAATCCTTGTCACTCCTCTCTCCCATGAAGTTGTACCTTGGTCTAGACCCCAGACCTCATAAGATTTTCCCACTCTAGGTTTTATTACTCCTCCTCCTGTTAGAGTTACTGATTTTGCAAAAAGGGAATCCTCTTTCCCTTCAATCCCTATAGACTTTTCTCCAAATCCTTTGTTGTTTCCCTTTCCTCTCGAAAGTTTAGTTCCAGTCTCCCCTATTCGAACCCCTTCCCCTCCTATTTCTCCTCCACCTACCATCCCTACGGAAGGTGCTAACCCTCTTAGGTGGCTGCAAGATATTCCCCTTTAGTCCTACCTCAGCCAATGAATGCTCTCCCTATTGGAGATTACCTAAAGTATAATGCCCAAGTTCACAAAAGAATAAGACATAATTGTTGAAGAACACATTGATTCCTTCTACAGTTATGCAGACAATCTGAATATTGAAAATGAAGATGTCTGAATGAGAGTCTTTGTCCAGAGCCTTGATGGTGAGTTTAGGAAATGGTTTAGTGGATTCACCCATGGATCCGTTGTTGGGATTGAAGCTTTGGATGATGTTTTCTTGAGACAGTGGGGGGATAAAAAAGACTTTATGTATTGTATTACAGAGTTTGGGGCTTTGAAGAAAGAGGACGGATAAGATATCTCTGACTTTTCCAAAAGATTCAACAAGATGTACAATAATATCCCTGATGAGATAAAGCCTATAGAAGCCTCTGCCAAGATTACCTATGTTAATGCTTTTGACCCTCATTTATGCCTCCTGTTGAGAGAGAGAAGAGATACTTCCTTGACTCATAAGCAAGATTCCCTTGGAAGTAGATTCTAATGTATTAACAATAAATTGACTTAGGAATAAGGTTGATAGGGACATACCAAGGGGAATATCTGAAGCCTCCACCTCTGGTTCCTCTGCCTCCCCCCCCCCTCAAATGGATGAAGTCAACAAGTTACTAAAATCACTTTCAACTAGAATGGAAAGATTGGAAGTAGAGGGGAAGAAGACATACAGAAATCCTCAAAATGCTGATAATAGAGCCAGTTTCAGAAGACCAAAAAATTCCCTCAAATACTCTCGAGAGAGCCCAGAAACAAAGAGAGAGATGATCAAAAAATCCAAACAGCTCTCCAAAATAACCTAGTTGTTGATGAAGAGAGGGAGGAATAAGAGCTTGATTCTGAAATTCATTGTCTTGGAGACACTTCCCTGTTTCCCCATTTGACTAAATCTGCATACGAGGAATCCCTCATGAACAATCAAATAAATGAGCTAAGTAAGGGTGAGAAGGCATATAATAATCCTAATAAATACAATCTCAGGTCTAAGAAGAAAGAAGGGAAGTCTGATTCCCATGATCGGCCTTCCAGAGCAAAGAAGCCTACTAAGGACGTAGCAAACAACAGCAAAGAAAAGAAAGCTTAGAACCCCTCACTGATACCCAAAGAACCTATCCCAGAAGTGAGAGAAGTTTTAAATCCCCTTTCTTCTTTTAGATTTAAGCACGAAATGAAAAAGATCAGAATTCATATGCCCCTTTCAGAGCTAGTCAAGAATGAAGATTTCAAAAAATCCCTCTCTAAGTTGTTGTAGTCTGAGCCATCTTTCCATTCCACGGACTCAATAAATATTCAAGATAAAATCGAACAATCATCTTGGGTCCTATGGTAGAACATAAATATGATTCATCCCCTCCCTTCTATACATCACTGAACATACATGATAAAGTGTTGCATAATTGTTTGATGGATTCAGGGGAATCTCATAATATTATGCCCAAAACTTTCATGGAAGAACTTGGGTTGGAAATCACAAAGGCTTATCATGATTTGTATTATTTTGATTCAAGGAGAGTGAAATGTATTGGGGTCATCAAATATCTGGTCGTGACCTTGTTTCAGTTGCCCATGAAGAGCGTGGTCATGGATATCGTGGTAGCTGATGTTCCCCCCAAGTGTGGCATGCTCTTGTCAAGGTCTTGGATAAAAAGACTTGGGGGAACCTTGCAGATGGACCTCACATATGCCACCATTCCAGTGTTCAGAGGGGAGCATAGGAGATTGTACAGAGAATCTCAATTGGCCTACATTATTAGTGATGAAGCAGACCCCACCAATAATCCTATATTTTCCCTTGACACTGATCTGGGATCCATCTTATTGCAGCTCACTGATACCCCTGAACCTCCTCTCGATATCAGAAAGTCCACTACTCTCTGCGAATATTCTCCTCCAATTGCCTCTGTGTGGAAATAGTTTTTCGACGGGGCCTCTTCCAGAGAAGGTGTTGGTGTTGGAGTAGTTTTTGTTTCCCCTGCTCAAGAAATCATATCTCTGTCATACAAATTAGAATTCGAAATTACCAGTAATGTGGTAGAGTATGAAGCTCTTGTTTTAGGCTTGAGGGATGCAAAGGACATGGGGATCAAAGAGATATCAATTTTCATTGATGCTGAGTTGATTGTCCAGCAAATTAGAAATGCTTATCAGGCCAAACATCCTTGGCTCAGAAGTTACAAAAATTAAGTGTGGGATCTGGTTGACATCTTTTTCCTGGCTTTCAATATTTAATCTGTCCCAAGAGAGGAAAATACCATGGTTGATTCTTTGGCCATATCAACGAGCCAGTTCAGGATCCCACTGCCACTGAAGCTCAGGTATGATGTTGAGATTAGATATAGGCCTTCCGTACCTGACAATATCAATCACTGGAAGGTGTTCGAGGATGATCTCAAAATCATAATATTTCTTGAGTCAGTTGATGAATTCTCTGCATTACATATTGATCAAGATCATGATGTCGAAGGTGACCCTCCCCCCGAAGTATTTCTGAATAAAATTGTTAATAACCATATTGTCCAGTTGCCTAGCAACCACATTCCAAAGGGATTAGTTCCTTTAGAAATATTTTTTGATGGGAACGATGTGGTAGTAAAGGGAAAATCCTCAAATGATTATGTTGATGTGGATGAGTGCAATATTGGCACAGAGCAGGATCTGAAATTTGTCAAGCTGTCAAGCATCCTGTCAAGGGAGAAGAGGACCGAGTATGTTGAGTTATTAAAATAATTTTTTGATGTCTTTACTTAGACCTATGAAGACCTCAGAACATATGACACCAGCATCATCAAGCATAAGATCCCATTGAAAGAGGAGGCCAAACCATTTAGGCAAAAATTAAGGAAAATAAATCCTATGTTGCTGCCTATTATGGAAAAGGAGATAAATAAGTTGTTGGATGCCCAAATCATTGTCCCTTTGAGATATTATGAATGGTTGGCCAACCTGGTCCCGGTGAGGAAAAAGAATGGAGAGATCAGACTCTGTGTCGATTTCAGAAATCTGAACAGAAGCTCAAAGAAGGACAATTACCCGCTACCAAAGATGGAACACATATTGCAGAGGGTGACTGGTGCATCTAGGATTTCCATGATCGATGGATTTTCAGGCTACAATCAAATCTTTGTCCTGCCTGAAGATCGAGAAAAGACAGCTTTCACCACTCCTTGGGGCACACTCATGTATGCCAAAATTCCCTTTGGATTGATGAATGCAGGAGCAACCTTCCAATGAGCCATGGACATCGCCTTCATTGGAGAAAGGGATAAATTTGTGGTCATCTATTTGGATGACATAGCTATCTTTTCCATATCTGATAAAGGACATTGTTGTCATCTGAGGAAAGTCTTCTTGAAATGTAGAAGGTTTGGTCTCTCCTTAAACCCCAAGAAATCATTGTTCACCATGAAGGAAGGGAAATTACTGGGACACATAGTATCATCTGAGGGAGTCAGGATTGATCCCAGCAGGGTGGAAGCTATTCAAGCCTTGTCATTTCCCAGATCCAAGAAGTAAGTTCTGTCCTTCCTGGGAAAATTTAATTTTCTAAGAAGGTTTGTTTCCAATTTTGCTGAATTGGTGAATCATATCACGACCATGCTCAGGAAGGGGAATGAAGTAAAATGGACGGCCGAGCCTAGAGAATCCTTCAAACAAATTAAAGGGGAATTGACTGAAGCACCTGTGTTATTCAGTCCTGATTATTCCAAGGATTTCTTGATCTTTTCCTTTGCCTCATTTGATACAGTGGAAGTTGTTTTACTACAAAACAATGTTGAAGGGCTGAAGCAGCCTATTTCATTTTTCAGCAGAGCACTAAGAGACACAGAGGTTAGATATGATATCATGGAGAAGCAGGCCTATGCCTTGGTGAAATATCTCAAAGCTTTCAAATTCTATGTTCTGCATTCAAAAATCATTGTGTATGTTCCTTCAGCTTCTTGTGAAGGACATTCTCATTCAGCCTGACATAGACGGGAGAAGGAGAAAGTGGATTGCCAAAATCCTCGAATTTGATCTAGAAATAAAACCTACCAAGCTATTTAAAGGTCAAGGTTTAGCCAATTTGTTGGTTGAATATAATTCTAAAGCTTTGGGGGTTAACTTCATCAACACTTTCTCAAAAAACTAGTTGGCTGAAGCGTTTGATAAAAGTCCTCGAGACAACCCTCCATTAGCAAAATGCACCTGGTAAAAAGATAATATATAGTTCCTGCATGAGCTAAGGTCCCCTGACGATATGGGAAAGAGTAAGGCAAGAGATTTAAAACTCAAATCAATCAGATATTGCCTTATTGACCAAGTCTTCTATTGGAAGGACCCTCTAGGAGTGCTTCTGAGATGTTTATACCTACAAGAGGCACAAAGGATTGTGTTTGATTTTCATGGAAGCCTATGTGGGGTGTTGTTCCAGAGTCTGTACTTAAGGCTTAGAAAGTACAGGGTCTAGGCATCCGAAAGAGAGTAAAAGATAAAAGGGGGAAGAATCAACCTTTGGAAAAGGAAGCTAAGGCTGATTTCTAGGTTGTCTCTGTCTCGCTTCCTAAAGTTCCTGGAGGCTTATATCTCGTTCAATTGCGGCCCATGAACGTTCGAGTTCTACCCGGGTGGTGGTTGTTTTAAGTATAGTGTCGAAAAGGTTCAAAGTGATGCTGGTTTGATCAGACAAGCTGGGTTCAATATTGGGTTGTCTTGCTACAGGAACAGTCATAGAGGAACAGGAAAATTAAAGGAAAGTTCGAGGTTTTTTTATGCTGCCTCAATTTTGACCGTATAAGAGAGAACTTTTTGAATCCGATATCAAGGATAGAATGCAAATCAAAGGCCTTTTCCCATAACTGAGTTAACTTTTTAATAAATTGTGCATGAAATGTGAGAAAAACATTAAGTTGTCTATAACGCGAGGCTCCTATCAAGGGAGAATCTCACCCTGTAAACAGAAGAAGAAAAATACAAGAAGAAATCTGACAAAGCATAAAATATGAAGATCTAAAAAGTTTGCGGGTCTTGTACCTGCTGATAGCCGATACAGAGGAAAAAATGCAAATGATTAGACAACTAAAAGTTGATCACCAGAGTAGAAGTTATACTAAATTGCAGCTAAGCATTCATCAGACATATATATACGAAATGAAATTTAATATAAGATAATAGAGAAAATAAAACTCATAACACAAGCTTGACGAAATCAAGAATATTCAGATTGCTTTGTATTAATTTTCAAAAGGAGAAAGTCTCTATTACAATCGACCAAAAAAGGTCCATCCCCTTTTCTTTCTTCAAAGTGCATATTTATACAAACTTCTATACGCTAGAATCTCAATCGTTCCAGAGGTTTTCGGTTACAAAATAGGAGATTAAGCGTTTCAATTCTTTGTCTTTGTCCTCTTTCGTGCAGATGGAGCACCTTCATTTCTTTTCTCTTCGGGTCCTAAAAATAGAACAGGCGGACACTTGTCATTATTTGGTATTGGAAACCTACCCGTTCCCCCGCTCGGTGCAAGTGATGCACCTCTCCACCAACTGGGCTATCAACCTGGAAGGCTCTTCTTGGTTATTTGCCTCAAAAGTGTAACAGTCCTTCGCTAATTGTGGCAACTTTACTCCTACCTTTCTGTCTTTGGTGATGATAGAAAATAATTGTACACTTGGTTTTATTAGCCATTTATCCACTTGGACTATATCCATCTGAGTTACCTGTGATATTTTAGCCAGCTCTCTTTCCTCGTTCTCCTTGATATTGAGCAAGTACTTGGCTATATCGATCTGGACTAGTGTCTCAGTGCTTCTTTCACTATCGATACCTGACAAAATTCCATCTTTCAAGCCAAAAGTTTCTTCACAAGAGTTTCTTACCTCTTCAGCCCGTTGTCTGCCTTCCGATATATTATGCTCCCACGCCTTCAGCAAGATGTTACCTCTGGTCTGCTCTGGGATGGAAAGCCTGGAACTACTACCCATTTCCCTTTTTGTCGTGGCTATAACAGCCTCTTGGAAAGCGATCCGAGCTGCCCCAACTTCTCTTTCTTTCAAAGAGATGTCTTCCAGTACTTGATCAATGATCTAGCAGTGGTCTTGAATGGATTCCACTTTAGCATGTAAATCTTGCTGAGCTACTGACACTCTTTTTCAGATTTCAATCGCTTGGGATTGGAATATCCCAATATCTATAACCTATTTCTTGACGGAATTTAATTTGGCCTGTAACTGCCCTATCAATTCTTCTTGTTGGCTTATCTGTGATTGGTTGGTCTGGGCCACCTGCTGTGTTTGTTTGAGGTTTGATTTGATCCACTCAATTTCCTTTTGATCGGCTGCTCTATCTTGTTCTATACATGTGTTCGCCTGATCTCTGACAGTTGCCTCTGTTGTAGCCAGCTTAGCCTCCAAAGTTTTGATCAAGCGATTTTTCTGCTTCAACTGTTCTTTTAGGGACCCGACAGAATATTGGTTGGCTGTAGAAAAATCCCCCAACGTCCCTACTATCTGAGTTGCAAATTCCTCTTTTTTCATGGCTTTTCCATCGGCTAGGATTTTGAATTTTTTGGCTACCATGCCCACTTCTCGATAAATCTCTTGCTTCACAACAACCTTTCTCTTCTTATCAAAGAAAAATTCATTCGGAGGCAACTCTTCCACAGTAATGGGCATTAGTTCTTCACCGAAAATCCATCCTGCGTCTGGGATCCCCTTTGTGGACTGTAGGGAAGTGACAAAAATGATGGGACTGCTGATTTCCTTGGATGATTTCTTTGGGATAACAGTCGTGGCTAGCTTGCTTGAAGGGTTGGGAATCTCGACTTCCTGTTTCGGGTCCCCAATTTTCCTCTTGGTCAGGTCCTGAATATTTTGAGCCCTTGGCTTCCATTTGTTGTATATCCGTAGCTGGTGGGTTCTTACCCTGTAAGGCTGGGGAAAGGCAGCTCCACCGGTCTTCCTGAAATTTGAAAAAATCGGCCATCTCCTCGGGTGATAGGACTTGAATCTGATTTAGGACCTCAGCATAGGATCTCGCCTCTCGGAAGATATCATCATGAGGCGAATGCTCATGTTTATATCTTTCAAGGCCACAACTCACCATGTGATTACCCATGACCTTGTGTGGGTCGTGTTTCTTGAACTCAATGTGGACCAATTTAATATCCTCCAAGGCCGTTGCCTCGGCTTTTGCGTGTCTAAAATCTAATAAAGAATATGTATTCAAATGAATGGGGAAGGGCGGACATACCTTCTTCGAAAAACCTTTAAGATCTTTGCTTATGCCACCGATCACAGTTTGCCTGGCGATTTCATGACAAACCAGCCTATACGGTATGAATAGTGGTAAAGCATACGGGGGAACAGAGGCGCCGAAAACCCTGATGTATGAAAATTCTGCCTCTACGTACCAGTCGGCCATGTTGCTCAAGTTGGCCGCGATGTTATTTGAAATCCTGGGAGGTGGGTTACCGAAAATGGAGACATGCATCGGTACCATTACTCAGTTGAAAATATCGTATATGAATTCTTTGGCCTTGTCCTCCCAAAGTTTCGAGTGATAGACATGAATAGGCTCAGTATTAGATGGAGTCCAGCCCCAGCTCATTAGAGGAAAAGGCGTAATGAAACAAATAGCATCCATGATGTAGGCAGACATGAAAAATGAGGCAGCTTTCTCGTTCGCCTTCTGCGCTCGATATTCGATAATCCGACTGGTTAGACTGTCTGACAACAGTTTGGCCCAGTCGAAGGAAACTCCTTCAGCAACTGTATGAATCAGAGGCACCCACGGGAGGAAAAAGTGTGTGGTTTCCTCCTTTCCATACAATCTACAGGTCATCATTGCTATATACCTGAATTGTGGCTCCAAAGAAGGGATCGAATAAATTCCGTTACTATCCGCCCTGAATTTCGCAGGGTGCGAGATCTAATCCTTGATCATAACAGACAAGTTTCTGTCGTATTGATCACATTCCTTCTGCTTGAAATCTTCCAGAAACTTGGCATTGTACGCGAAATTTGGTGAGGGTGACAGTTGATACATTGCCTGCAAATGTTCTGGTCGAAAAGTCTCAATCGTCACCTTTTGTTCACTGATAATAGTCCTGGTCGGGATGTCCACATGGTCTAGCACCCATCTGATCATATCATAATAGGGAAGGAGTCGTGACCTTTCCGCTATTTTATGCATCTCCGCTTGAACGACGATTTTTTATTTGGTGGCCAAGTCGTCCTTCTCGTTATCGCTGGAATCATCTGAACAGTTCACCAAATCAGACTGAAGAATGTCGGAGACGTATGACTAGGTTTTGACAGTGTCAATACTTCAGGGTGAAGTATCGGAAACAAAATCTGAGCCTTGCCCTAGACTCTCAGCAATCGCCTTGGATGCTTTTCGTGGAGCCATGATAGGGGACTCTGTACTTAGATTTCCTGTAGTCAAATGTGGATATAGACAGAAGTTAGCCTGACGAAAAAGCTTCTTTGCACAAAATAGAAATGAAATTTGAAATAAATGAAAGAAAGAACTATTTATCTTGGCCAACCCCGACGTCCTTGTGAATAGAACGGTCAAATCATTTTTTAGAGAAAGATTTAGCAGTAAAAGAAATATCCTTACCTGTCACTTCGTCGTATTTCAAATAAATGCCATAAATTTTTTACAGGTCGTAACACAAATTAGCGCAAAAACATTTAAATTTACCCCGTAGACAGTGTGTGTTAAGGTTTGCATTAATGCACTGATTAATCCGGCTTAGCTCCTTTAATTAGGTTTTCTTTAATATTTAATCACCTTTTTCGACGTTCGTCGTATCGGGAGATTTCACTCATACCCTTTAGCCCCTAAAACCCGAGATCGCGATGATGCGATCTAGTTAAACAAAAATGTGATCTGGATTAAGTGTTTAATTAATTTGTGCTTAATTAATCCGTTCTTAACGAATATCGTGACTTCACGACTCGGAGCTACGACAGTAAGGTTTTTGGGGAGAGCGATCACCGAGACGCGAAACCCCAACAATACTTAACTAGGGTTTAAAGGAACTTTACTCTCGGTGCTAACCTGGGTAAGCTTTCAAAGTCGTTTCGCGAATTCGCACATCGGGGCTTGGAAACCATGTGACTTGTAACTCCCGAAGCGTGATAGCCTGAGGTATATAAAAGTGAAAATCTCGCTTAACAATTAAAAAGTGGCGACTTAGGACTATCACGACCATCGCCACTTCGCATGTCGGGATTATGGAGGTTTTCAGTGGGTAAAAATCACGAAGTAAAATGCAGCTCAAAGGCCAACCTTTGATTTTAAGAATTACATTTAATACACTTGAAAAAAGGTGGCACCAACATAGGCTCCAACTAGGAATCACGTCTTCCTGCGAGACGGAAAGAACAGTAGACCATGTGCCTATATTGGGTAAATGGAGTCATTGGTTTTATTTTTGCGAAACTTGTTTTAGGAAGGGGATACAGAGGAAAGAACAGATTTTGTCTTTACTTCTGAAAAGATTTTCAAAACTCAAAAGCGTTCTAAAATCAGCTGCAGCCCCTTTCATGACCTTCTCCATCCCGTTACTGAATTTAGATCTTCCTTAAGATAATCAAAACAGTCCTAGGAAATCCAATAGATCTTGTGGCTTTTGGCTTCCATCAAACAAAGTAATTTACATGTTTTTAATCGGGGAGCCCTATCTGAACTTGGGATGCAGATCCGGTTTCAAAAAAATTGGTTACCAGAGTAGAGTGAGATTCACGTATGATAGCCTTACAGATATCTCAGATATTGCTTCACTACCAGTGAGCCTGTTCAGTACCCCGGTGAAGTTATCTGGCCCTTTTTTACTGAATTTCCTTTCACCACTTCGAAACATAATTATGCATTTAAATGCTGAGATGAGGGAAATCATTTATGAATTTCCTTTTATCGTCTCCTTGGACTAGATGGGGGCAATCAAATATGAATTTCCTTTCACCATCTATCTTATAATTTACTTTTTTTTTTTAACACGAAGTGGGTGCAATTAGTGTGTATAAGGCATACGAGGGATGATATCTGTGTAATATTTGCAGTGGAGGTCTGTCAACTTGATTTGATTACTTGGTACCAACTTTATCTTAACTTTCAAAACACCTTAGCCCGCAGAGAAAATGGGAAAGATTACTTCCAGGGGCCTTCCTTTGAGCAAGCCTCAATCCTTCGAAAACTTTTAAAAAACCTAGAAGAGTCAGGATCAACCTATGCATAACTTTTTTTAGTAGGATACTGAGGAGTTATGAGGACTAGATTACTTTCTAAAATCCGTTTTACAGCTTCCAAAGCTAAAAGGTAATCTCTTCTCCCTATGTATGAAAACCCGGAAAGATGCTTGGTTTTTTAAAGAAGGTAAATACGAGGAAAGAAAAAAGGGTGACAGAGAGAGATATGGAAATTGAAAAACAGGGGTCACGGATTAAAACCGACTCTTGGAACCCTTTTCCGGAGATGATTTACTTTCTCTGCTTATTTTAATTACCTCCTATCTTTATCTAGGTGAAACTCTTAGGACCCAGAGTAAGGATTCGTTCTTTTAATAACCAGTCAAGCGAAAACATCTTATTTATGAGACCATCATGGCACTTTAGAGACCTTTGTTTTAAAATAAAAAATCTCTCAGGAATTAGTACCTTTGCCTTACAATTTCGTTCTCTTTTAAAATAATGGAAAACCTTTTCTATCACCTGTTTTCAGCGAATTTATTCTCCGATATATGACTGCCTGTTTTCTCCTTTCGCTTGTTTGGGATGCAAGACGAAATCCTGTAAGGGAACAACACGAAGAGTATCAGGGATTTTAAAAGAATTAAATGCATTGAAAACTTTGTATCCTTACTTCTACAAAAATCACTGACCTAATTAATTAGTGGTGAAAGTAGACTTACCAAAGAGAAATTATGAAATAGAAAGAAAACACAAACCGGTATATACAGTGGAATTTTTTTGGGAACCAATTATTGCATATAGTGTTTTAAATAACACTCGTTGACAGGGGCGTTAAGGATTTTACCGTCCAAATTTTCTAATAGAAACGAATTTTTTCCTTCGGGAGCTGCAACTTTGAACGGTCTGTACCAGATATGATCAAATTTACCGTTTTTTGTCGAGTCTTCCTTCCGAGCATCCCATTTCAAAACCAAATCGTCGGGGAGAAACTCTCTGTCTTTGGCCTTATGATCGAATAACGCTTTCATGTTGTCCTGGTATTTCTGCAACCTTTCGTCTACTTCGACCCTGTGTTGTTGGACTTCAATCAGCTGGTTTATTCTTTTTGTGATATGATTTGGTTCTTCTTTCTCATCTTGCCAAAGTTTCATTACGGGAAGCACTAGATTTATGGGTAATACCACGTCGGTCCCGTACACCATTTGGAAAGGAGAAGTGCCAATAGATTTTTTCGTGCCAATCTGATTCGCCCACAAAGCGTATTTCAAATGCACATGCCAAGATATTTTTTTTCTTGCTCAACACTTTCTTAATTACATTGATCAGAGTTTTGTTTGAAGACTTGGCTATTCCATTTACTTGGGGGTAATATGTCATGGAATGAATGAGCACGATATTGTATTTTTGGAAAAAGCTAACCATAGCCATAGATTTAAAATCATGGGCGTTATCTGTGACTATCTTTTGGGGGCAGCCGAATCTAGAAAAAATGTTCTCTTCTAGGAAATCTATTACCACCTAATCTGTTTCCCTTCTGGTTGGAATAGCCTCCACCCATTTAGTAAATTAATCTGTGGCAGTCAGGATCCATTTGTGTTGAGCGCTAGAATTGGGGTTAATTTCGCCTATAAAATCTAGTCCCCATTGCTGAAAAGGGGCTTCCGTTTTGACCGGAACCAACGGTAGCGCTGGGAGTTTATGCTTGCCTGCGAACAATTGGCAAGGGTTACAGGCTCTGACTTTGGCATTGATGTCTAAGAAAAATTTTGGCCAATAATACCCTGCCCTCAGGATCTTACAAGTCATCGCCCTCTAGGCGTGATGTCCCCCACACACTCCTTCGTGAAATTCTCTTATGACCTTCTTTGTTTCTGATTCAACTAAACAAACCAACAGGAAGCCAATTGGGTCCTTCCAATACAATTGACTTTCGGATATACAGTACTTGACCGCATGCAGTTTTAACATCCTGGCTTTAGATGAGGATAAGTCACTTGGGCATTTCAAGGTCAGCAGGTAGGACACTACGTTTTTGTATCAATCTGATTGCACTTGTTTGCTCATCAAGCTCGTTCATGTCCACACCCTCTTCACATCCCTATAGGCCATTTATACCGAGGGCTCTGAAATTTGATTCGGCTAAGAGTTTAACCAAACCTTGTCCCTTTACTAGTCTCATTGGTTTTATCTCTAGGTTGAATTCTTGAATTTTTGCAAGCCACCGTCCCCTTTTGCCATCACTATCAGACTGAACCAAAATATCCTTTACGGAACTGATAGGTATGTACGCAATTATCTTGGAATGTAACACATAGGTTATGAAATCCTTCAATGCCTTCACCATAGCATACGCTTGTTTTTCCATTATATCGTATCTAAGTTCTGCGTCTCTAATACTTTTACTAAAAAAGGCTATCGGCTGCTCGAAACCTTCTTCATTTTTCTGGAGGAGCACCGTAGCAAGTGTGTGTTCGGAGGTGAACGATAAAATAAGAAAATCCTTTAGATAATCAGGGCTTGCCAGTATGGGTGCCTCACTTATAACCTTCTTGATGCGTGCAAACGATGCTTTGGCTTCTGCTGTCCATTTCACTTTGTTATTCTTCTTTAGCATATCTGTGATCAATTTCACGATTTCAGCAAAGTTTGGGATAAATCTCCTCAAAAAAATTATTTTTCCTAAGAATGGCTAAATTTCTTTCACATTCCTAGGAATATTTATAGTGTCTATAGCTTCAACCCTCTTAGGATTAATTTTAATTCCATCTCGAGACACAATATGGCCCAAGAGTTTACCTTCTTGCATGGCAAAGTGATACTTTTTGGGGTTTAAAGACAAACCAAACCTGCAGCATTTTTCAAACGTCTGCTTGAGATGTATCAAATGATCTTCATCAAATTTAGAAAAAATGGTTATATCATCAAGATAGATAACCACGAATTTGTCTCTTTCGTTGTTGAAAGCGATATCCATAGCATGTTGGAAGGTAGCACTTGTATTCATTAGACCAAAAGGCATCTTATCATACATAAATGTACCCCAAGGGGTGGTGAAGGATGTTTTTTCTTTATCGTGTTCATTTACGGCAATTTGATTGTACCTGGAGAACTCGTCGATCATCGACATCCTATTTGCCCCAACTAATTTTTCTAAAATGTGATCCATTTTGGGTAGAGGGTAGTTGTCTTTGAGGGAGGACTTATTTAGATTTCTAAAATCAACACACAGTCTAATCTCCCCACTCTTCTCTCTAACCGGGACCAGGTTTTCTACTCAATTGGAGTATCTCAGTGGTACGATTATTTTTGCGTCCAAGAGATTTTTAACTTCCCTTTCGACCACGGGCAATAAAATAGGGTTGATTTGTCTGAGTTTTTTTTCTAAAGGATTTGACACCAGGCTTCAGGGGTATCTTGTGTTCAATCAAAGTGGTGTCGTAGGTTCTCAGTTCTTCGTAAGACCAAGCGAAAATGTCTTTATACCGCCCGAGTAAGTCTTTATACTTGCTTTTTACCTCAAGAGGAAGGTACTTTGATATTTTTACCATCCTAGGCTCCTCTTTGGTCCCTACGTCGCAATTTTCAACCTCTTCTCGTTGTGGTTGCAAAGTGGATTTTAAGGGCATATCATTCTGATCTAACAGTATCTCCAGGGGGATTAGTCCCTTCAGAATCTGATTATTCCTTAAAACCAACATGCGATGATTTGCAATCTTTTCCTGGAACGCCTGAGGATCCTCTTCCTCTTGCATGATCCATGTGTGGTCGTTTTGATTTTCTTGATCAATGTGAGTTTCAGCGAAGTCGTCCACCATTTTGAGTAACTTCCTGATTTGTTCATCATCCTCAAACACTTGCCAGTGTTGGATGTTGTTTGGTATGGAAGGTCTGTTCCTCACCTCTATGTGGTACCTTAGTTTAAAATCTGTAGGGGGGGCGAATGTTGAGGCTGCCTTGGCTAATGAATTGGCTTGCAAGTTTTTGGTGCGTGGGATGAAATAGACCTTTACCGATGAGAATAAATTTTCCATTAGATCCCAGGCACAATTTCTGTACGATCTCAATCTTGGGTGTTTGGCCTGGTACTACAGATTTATCTGTTTCACTATCAAATCTGCGTCTCCATATACTTCCAGGTTCTTTATGTTTAGCTTCCTGGAAGCTTCCAATCCTAAGACTAAAGCCTCATACTCACATACGTTATTGGTGTAGTCTATATCCCACTAAAGCCTGTAACAAAAAGGGATAACAAATTTATTTTCAGGTGCCACAAAAAGTACTCCTACACCTGCTCCTTCATATGACAGGGCACTGTCAAAAAACATTTTCCAAATCCCAGTGCTATGCATATTTTCATCTACCTTTCCTGGTTCATTCTCACCTATGTAATTCTCTTCTGTGCAGTTATTTACACCATCATCAAAGGACAAAATACAATTTCCTAGATCTTGATCGGCAATATAAACAGGATAATTGTTAGGATTCTGAGGGTCACTCACTGTGTAGGCTAGCCTCATTTCCCTATATAGCCGAGTAAGTTGTCCACCAAATAGAGGAATCATGGCGTAGTTCATGTCTAATTGAAGAGACCCACCAATTTTGGCTCCCCATGACCTAGCTAGTAGTAATTCATATTTCGGGGGTATATCGGCAATAACTACACCCATCAGGACACTTTTCACTGGGACCTGTGCAAGGGTGACTACTAAATATTTTATCATACCCATGCACTTAACTCTTCTTGAATCGAAAGAGTATAGATATCCATAAGGCTTCGTGATCTCAAGGCTTAGTCTATCCATAATAGTTTTGGGCATCACATTATGTGAGGCCCCAGAGTCTAGCATGCAGTTATGCAGCAGTCGATCATGCACATTCAGGGTGATATAGAAGGGAGCGACGGTGTCTCGGGCACCCTCAAAATGTGGACCAAAAGTGATATTGGGCTTATCATCTTCCAAGTTTATCACGTCAGAGTGACTTTCTAGATCCGAAAAACTTATCATTTTGGTTATCTACTTTCGATATACAGGATTCTTTGCTAATTCAACCAGAGGGATTGGTATTTTTATCTTATTTATCTCATTTTCGAGGATGAACCCTCCACTACCTTTGACCATTTCTTTGGTTGAAACCTAGGACTCCTTGTTTTCTAACTTATTTATCGGTGTATGTGTTTCAGTTGTCTTGGTTTCTTTTGTTTGGGTCTCAACCTCCTTTACTTTGGGATCCAGTGAGTCTACCCCTTTCATTTTTCTATTAGATATCTTGGTCTCTTTCAGTGTGGGATCGTATATTTCACCTCTAGGGAGAATTTTCTTGGGTTGAGGAGTCAACGCAGGTTTTTTTTTAGGCCTCAGGTTATACCTAGGTTGGACCTCAACCATTATAGAATCAGTTATTTCTTGATAGATAGAAACATCAGTGTTGTCTATGTCATCATATTTATTTGACGGTTGCGGAGTGTTCAAGGACTTCTCGTAATCTTCTTTAGTTAAGTAAGGTTGTGTACAGTCGTCACCCAAATTTGTCACATCTTCTTCCAAATCTTTGAAATCTTGCAGGTTGTTTCCTCCTATAAAATTTTCATTTTTTAAAGGAGTTTGAATTTTCTGATCTTCATTTTTAATATGTCTTTGTTGATTTTGAGGATTAGGGTTTCTTCTGAATTCCCTCTTAACGAAAGGATCAGCCTTGGATTGATCTAGCTCCATTATAGAAATATTATTTGATAACTCTTTAATTATCCTATCCATATCATCCATTTTGTCATCTGAGGATCTATTAGACCCTGAGGGTCTCGCTTGTTCCCTAAAACGTTGGTTTCTCGGTTCCCCGTTTCTACTTTTGTTTTCAATTTTCCAGAAGCCATCATGTTAGATTCGATTTCCACAGCATCATCCTGCATTCGGGTTAGGGTATACCCTCTCCTTTATCTCAAAAGAAGTGCAAAATCGGGTTCAAAATATCCCGCAAAGATTACCTTGGCTGCAGGTTGGGATGGTTTAACTTCGACCGGGTCTTATTATATAACTTGTTAAATCTTTGAATGAATTCCATAACGGTTTTTGAATTATTTTTCTTTAAAGAGCCGAACTCTGTCGAATAATACAAATGGTATTTCCTTTTTCCCCATTGTCTAATAAAGGAGTCTTCTAGGGCATCATAGGATAATATCGATCCTGTAGGTAGACTTCAAAACCAGGTTCGTACCTGTCCTTCAAGAGTCTGAACAAACAACCTCAAATATACGTCTTTGTGTTTGAGACCTAGGATATCTGTGAACTAATCAAAGAAGTTTATATGTTCGGTTGTGGTCAAGTATCCTTCCCCTGTAAATTTAGGTAAGTTTTTTATGTAGTTTTTAGGAAGGTCATGGAGAGGGACAGGCAGGACCAAAGGCGCGTATCTCGCAGCTACTTTAGCGAAAACTCTGGGAGGCAGGGGAGGCCCTTGGCCCCCCAATCCTCCTCCTGGAGCCCCTCCACCTCCTCCTCCTAAGACCCCTCCACCTCCTCCTTCGGCGGCCACCATCGGTACTACTGGATAGGAAAACGGTGTGTTATATAGAGGGTTCTGGAACACTAAAAGCGATTTTTTAGCTTCTTCGAGAGACGAGAAAACCGAAGACGGGTGAAAAGGGATGCGAGGACTTGGATCTTCGGATTTGCAAGAGATGTAATCGGGGGAACCCGCAGGTGTGGAATATAAGTATATGGTATACTCTTCGAGACTCGGTGAGGTCGTGAAATCTAACTGAAGGGTCGGCGGGATATCGATCGCTGATAAATTTACTGCATGATTATGACCTTTATGTATGCCAGAGGTTGTCGGATAAATTTCACTTTTAACCTCAAGGAGAGATGAAGTTGGGTTGATGGTTTCAGGGAGGGAATTGTGCGAAGTTGAAGGTTCACAAGAAATCTTAGCCTTGGGTTGCAGGTACTTAAGTTGGTAGACTGTAGGGAACCTCTTGCTTTCAAAAAAAATTCAGGATCGGAAACGGGCGTGGTCTGTTTACCCTCCAGGTTTTGTCTGGTGTTCCTTCAACCGAATGTCAGCTTATTTAAACGTGGAGTCGCCAAGTGAAAGATAATAAAATCCTTTAGAAGGTGTTCACTCTTTGTTCACTATCAAAGGGAGAAACTTGCAAATATTTCGTTCTCCCAGGGAAAAGGTTTTGTAACTTCGTTCCCCGGCAATGGCGCCAGAAAGATGTTGTTCCATAGTCTGTACTTAAGGCTTAGAAAGTACAGGGTCTAGGCATCCGAAAGTGAGTAAAATATAAAAGGGGGAAGAATCAACCTTCTGAAAAGGAAGCTAAGGATGATTTCTAGGTTGTCTTTGTCTTGCTTCCCAAAGTTCCTAGAGGCTTATATCCCGTTCAATTGTGGCCCATGAACGTTCGAGTTCTACCCGAGTGGTGGTTGTTTTAAGTATAGTGTCGAAAAGGTTCAAAGCGATGCTGGTTTGATCAAACAAGTCGGGTTCAATATTGGGTTGCCTTGCTATAGGAACAGTCATAGAGGAACAGAAAAATTAAAGGAAAGTTCGAGGTTTTTTTATGTTGCCTCAATTTTGATCGTATAAGAGAGAACTTTTTGAATTCGTTATCAAGGATAGAATGCAAACCAAAGGCATTTTCCCGTAACTAAGTTAACTTTTTAATAAATTGTGCATGAAATGTGAGAAAAACATTAGGTTGTCTATAATGCGAGGCTCCTATCAATGGAGAATCTCACCCTGTAAACAGAAGAAGAAAAAGACAAGAAGAAATTTGACAAAGCATAAAATATGAAGATCTAAAAATTTCACAGGTCTTGTACCTGCTGATAGCCAATACAGAGGAAAAACTACAAACGATTAAACGACTAAAAGTTGATCACCACAGTAGAATTTATACTAAATTGCAACTAAGCATTCATCAGACATACATATGAAAAATTGAATTTAATATAAGATAACAGAGAAAATAAAACTCATAACACAG
This sequence comes from Picea engelmannii, assembly GCA_009831015.1. Taxonomy (NCBI): domain Eukaryota; kingdom Viridiplantae; phylum Streptophyta; class Pinopsida; order Pinales; family Pinaceae; genus Picea; species Picea engelmannii. Next base: position 1,166,488 of record ML779759.1, on the reverse strand, counting down.
TCTTGACAGAATCAAGAATCTTCGGATTGCTTTGTATTAATTTTCAAAAGGAGAAAGTCTCTATTACAATCGTCCAAAAAAGGTCCAACCCCTTTTCTTTCTTCAAAGTGCATATTTATACAAACTTATATACATTAGAATCTCAATCGTTCCAGAGGTTTTCGGTTACAAAATAGGAGATTAAGAGTTTCAATTCTTTGTCTTTGTCCTCTTTCGTGCAGATGGAGCACCTTCCTTTCTTTGCTCTTCGGGTTCTAAAAATAGAACAGATGGACCCTTGTCAATATTTGGTACCGGAAACCTGCCCCTTCGCCTGCTCGGTGTAAGTGACGCACCTCTCCACCAACTGGGCTATCAAACTGGAAGGCTCTGCTTGGTTATTTGCCTCAAAAGTGTAACAGTCCTTCGCTAATTGTGGCAACTTTCCTCCTACCTGTCTGTCTTTGGTGATGATAGAACATAACTGTACACTTGGTTTTATTAGCCATTTATCCACTTGGACTATATCCTTTTGGGTTACCTGTGATATTTCAGCCAGCTCTCTTTCCTCATTCTCCTTGATATTGAGCAGGTACTTGGCTATATCGATCTGGCCCAGTTTCCCAGTGCTGCTTTCACTATTAAGACCCGACAAACTTTCATCTATCAAGCCGAAAGTTTCTTCACAAGAGTTTCTTACCTCTTTAGCCCGTTTTCTGCCTTCCGATATATTACGCTCCCACGCCTTCAGTAAGATGTTACCTCTGGTCTTCTCTGGGATGGAAAGCCTGGAACTACTACCCATTTCCCTTTTTGTCATGGCTATAACAGCCTCTTGGAAAGCGATCCGAGCTACCCAAGCTTCTCTTTCTCTCAAAGAGATGTCTTCCAGTACTTGATCAATGATCTAGCAGTGGTCTTGAATGGATTCCACTTTAGCAAGTAAATATTGTTGAGCTACTGACACTCTTTTTCGGATTTCAATCGCTTGGGATTGGAATATCCCGATATTTATAACCTGGCTCTCAGCGGAATTTAATTTGGCCTGTAACTTCCCTATCAATTCTTCTTGATGGCTTATCTGTGATTATGAAGCAGATCTAAGACAGTGAGTATGAAGAAGATCTAAGACAGCAGCAAGAATGGAATCATAGTTCAGATTTTAAGCAGGAAGGTTATGACTATGAGGCAGTTTTGGAACAGCAGCAAGCAGGTAAATTTATTTCAGATTGTGAATCAGATTTTTCAATATTTGCAGAATGCCTTAAAAGAAAATATGAACTTGAAGTCTATAAGCAGTTTGAAATATAAGTGGATCCTATGATAAATGATGATTTCGTGAAAAATTATATATTTTCTATTGATTGTTATTCACATGACTTAAACATTGATGTATCATCATCTTCTAAGCACTTTTCCGAAGACAAAATTATTATCACTGATAAAAAAGATCTCATTTCTAGGGAACAAAAGGATGAGTAGTCTCCTAGCTTAGAAACAGTCATGGTTGAGCAAGAGTTCTCCGTGGATCAACATTTTTCTAATCTTGGCTTCAAAGACCCGGTGGCATTATTCATGGAGTTATACATTTCAGAGAGCTTGAAATTTTCAGATTTCTTCAGCTCGCCCATGTTTTCAGGCGAGTATGATTTCCGAAAAGAGTTCTTATTATGGTTGTTGCTTTCCATACATCATTTACTGATCAGTGATAAAGATGAGATTTCTTCAGTATTGAAGTTACTTGAATGGTTGTTATGGAAGTCAACATTTACTTAACCAAGAGGCAGTATGGTTGGTTAGTGAGGGAGTAGACAGAACAATAAGCTCTTCATATGAGCACTTAGATTGTTTTCAAATTTTGGTTGAATAAGCAGAGCAGGCTACAGGTTTCACAGGCCACATGACTCCATAGCCCAACAGATAAGGTGACTGGAACTACTTGTTCTTGGAACCTCACTGGGAGGATTCCATCCCCGAGTAGGAGCCAGATGTTATCTCCTAAAATAGCACTGTCATTTTGTCAATTTTTAGGTCATAGGAAGAGGTCCAAAAATTTGTTTCTAAATTTTTTTAGGTGTGTTAGATGGTCTACTTTCTGAAAATAAACTTGGAACAAGCATTGGTTTTGGTTTTGTCAAGAGAAAGAGAGAATATCATGTTTCGGTGGTTTAGGCGGGCCTGAAAAGTGCTCATTAACCACCGAAAGAAGATCTTTCAGTAGTTAACAGGCTAAATTCGGGGGCAAGTTAACCACCGAAAGTGTAGGTTTTCCAGAAAAAAAAATTGCCTTGGAAAAAATAATTTTTCTCAGTCGTGGAAAGTCCATTTCTCACGCTCAAATAGTCGATTGACAACTAGACATCCTAAGATTTCTAATGGTACTTTCATATCTGAATTTGGAGCTTAATAAGGCAGTCAAAAGTCCCCCGAAAGATCAGGTAGCATGTTCAGAAATGTAGAATTTCAAAATACTCGGGTTGGCATATTTTGTAAATGCAGAGGTTCGATAAATGCATGCACAACTAGATTTGTAAGTGTTTGACAGGTTTTAATGGAAGGCATCAGATCATGAGGAATATCCCCAAACAAAGGGAATTTGTATTGAGCTATAAGGTTGAAGTTGCCCATCGCCAAGCTGCCAGAATTAAAGTCATCAAAATATCTTTCACTGAGTTGATTTCAGATCATCAGAACTTGAGATCACAGATGTCAAAGACTTTGCATAATAGCTTTTCTGCTGGATATGAATTTGATCTCCACTGCCACGTTTAACTCATTAAATCATTTGGATGGATATCCTCATCAACATGTCCTCTAGTTGATCGCATACAGCCAAGTCGACAAATTGAGTCCACATGTCAAAACCTAATGCATCAAGTCAACAAATCAACACCTTGCATATACAGAAATTCATTATCAATTTGATTTTGATTAACTCTTTTGTTTCACGTGACTTTCATAAAACCAAGTTCCAAGATATATCACCGTGATGATTTTCCATTTGAAATCCCTTTGATTTAGGAATCAAATCTTAGTTTGATGTTATTCATCATCTCTATCTCACAGAATTCGAGTCATTGCGATTCTAATGCAAATTAATTCGCCACAGATTCGTTTTTCGAAAGTTACAGCTTTCGGTGGTTAACAGGCCTAAATTTTTCCTTTCTTAACCACCAAAAGCAGATCTTTCAGTGGTTAAGGCACCCAGTTTTTCCAGTGTTAACCACCGAAAGCCTGTCACTGCTAGATTTGTTGAAAAAATGCCCAGATCGAAGTTTTACTAATCTGAATCACTTGAAACCACTTTTAATAGATAGATGTTGAAATATAGAGTCAGATTAAAGATCCATTTTTGGTGTATGAGGATTAGAAAAGGTATTCAAATTGGTTTTGGTACCTATTTTGGCGGCAACAAATTAGGGTTTTTTGCACAACTCAGCAAATTCGAATTCTATCTTTTGGAAGAGTCATCAAACAGCCTTGGGAGGCTAGTCTGCACTGCATCAGGACTCTACTACCTCTAAAGACCATCATATGTGGGATTGACCTCATTTTGAGGATCTTTCCTTATTTTTTGTAAATATAGTTTTGACTTTCTGTTTTTAGCAAATATGATCCATCTTTCAAGGATCTAGATTTCATCTTGTAAAGCTATAAAGCCAAAGACATTTGGAACACCAAAGGGGGAAAATTCAGTCCTTGAGGCTGAAGGTTCGACTTTGAGTAACACACTTATTGTATATTGTGAAAAGACTCTTTCTATAATATATTCAGCCAGCGAGCTTCTTTCATTGATGTTGTCAGATCTTCTTTTCCTTGTCAATTTTATGCTTATGAGTTCAACTATGTTCTTTATCTGCATTTACATAGTCCATAGGTGGCTGTCATCTCACCATTTGATTAGTGAACAGAGGATCATAAGTAACCTTACTAGTTTCTTGACCCATCATATGTATTGTTTTATATATGTATGTTCTGGTTAATTGATTAGTTTCTCATCTCTTTGATACACTCCTATTTGATAATAGATCTTGAAGGCCTTGCACTGTTGAATAAGCTTAGACAGTCTTCTGAGACAATCCATTAAGATAGTTATTCATCTTGATCCAACCTCACACTCATTATTGAGAAAATAGTTACAAAAAGATTAAGTTACCAGGCATCTCCGATATACATCCTAGGAGAGTTTCCTGGAGTGATAACAGGTTGGTCTGGGCCGCCTGCTGTGTTTGTTCGAGATTGGATTTGAGCCGCTTGATTTCTTTTTGATCGGATACTCTAGCTTGCTCTATACTTGTGTTCCCCTGATCTCTGGTAGTTGCCTCTGTTGTAGCCAGCTTAGCCTCCAAAGTTTTGATCAAGCGATTTTTTCGCTTCAACTATTCTTTTAGGGACCTGACAGAATATTGGTTGGTTGTAGCAAAATCCCCCAACGTCCTTGCTATCTGAGTTGCAAATTCCTCTTTTTTCATGGCTTTTCCATCGGCTAGGATTTTGAATTTTTTGTCTACCATGCCCGCTTCTCGATAAAGCTCTTGCTTCACAACAGCTTTTTTCTTCTTATCGAGAAAAATTTTATTCAGAGGCAACTCTTCCACAGTAATGGGTGTTCGTTCTTCACCGAAAATCCATCCTGCGTCTGGGATCCCCTTTGTGGACAGTAGGGGAGTGACAGAAACGATGGGACTGTCGATTTCCTTGGATGATTTCTTTGAGGTAACAGTCGTGGTTGGCTTGCTTGAAGGGTTGGGAATCTAGACTTCCTAATTCGGGTCCCCGGTTTGCTTTTTCTTTTCCCGATTTTCCTCCTAGTCAGGTCCTGAATCTTTGGATCCCTTGGCATCTGTTTGTTGTATATCCGTAGCTGGTGGGTTCTTACCCTGTAAGACTGGGGGAAGGCATCTCTGTCGGTGTTCCTGAAATTTGAAAAAATCGGCCATCTCCTCGGGCAACGGGGCTTGAATCCGATTTAGGACCTCAGCATAGGATCTCGCCCCTCGGAAGATGTCGTCATGAGGCGAATGCTCATGTTCATATCTTTTTAGGCCACAACACACCATGTAATTACCCATGACCTTGTGTGGGTCATGTTTCTTGAACTCAATGTGGACCAATTTAATATCCTCCAAGGCCGTTGCCTCGGATTTTACATGTCTGAAATATAATAAAGAATATGTATTCAAATGAATGGGGAAGGGCAGCCATACCTTCTTCGAAAAACCTTTAAGCTCTTTTCTTATGCCACCGATCACGATTTGCCTGGCGATTTCACGACAAACCATCCTATCCGGTATGAATAGTGGTAAATCATACGGGGGAACAGAGGCGCCGAAAACCCTGATGTATGAACACTTCGCCTCTACGTACCAGTTGGCCACACTGCTCAAGTTGGCCACGATGCTATCTGAAATCCTGGGAGGTGGGTTACCGAAAATGGAGACGTGCATCGGTACCATTACCCAGTTGAAAATCTCGTATATGAATTCTTTGGCCTTGTCCTCCCAAAGTTTTGAGTGGTAGACATGAATAGGCTCAACATCAGATGGAGTCTATCCCCATCTCATTAGAGGAAAAGGCATCATGAAACAAATAGCACCCATGATGTAAGCGGACATTAAAAATGAGGCGGCTTTCCTGTTCGCCTTCTGCACTCGATATTCGGTAATCCGACTGGTTAGACTGTCTGAAAACTATTTGGCCCAGTCGAAGGAAAATCCTTCAGCAACTGTATGAATCAGAGGCACCCACGGGAGGAAAAAGTGTGCAGTGTCCTCCTTTCCATACAACCTACAGGTCATCATTGTTATATACCTGAATTGTGGCTCCAAGGAAGAGATCGAATAAATTCCATTACTATCCGCCCTAAATTTCACAGGGTGCGAGACCCAATCCTTGATCAAATCATACAAGTTTATGTCGTATTGCTCACATTCCTTCCGCTTTAAACCTTCCAGAAACTCGGCATTGTACGCGAAATTTGGTGAGGGTGACATTTGATAAATTGCCTGCAAATGTTCAGTCGAAACATCCCAATCATCACCTTTTGTTCGCTGATAATAGTCCTGGTCGGGATGTCCACATGGTCTAGCGCCCATCTGATCATATCATAATATGGAAGGAGTCATGGCCTTGCTGCTATTTTATGCATCTCTGCTTGAACGATGATTTTGTATTTGGTGGTCAAGTCGTCCTTCTCGTTATCGCTAGAATCATCTAAACAGTTCACCAAATCGGACTGAAGAATGTCGAAGACGTATGACTAGGTTTTGACAATATCAATACTTCGGGGTGAAGTATCAAAAACATCATCTGAGCCTTGCCCTGGACTCTCAGCAATCGCCTTGGACTCTTTTCGGGGAGCCATGATAGGGGACTTTGTACTTAGCTTTCCTGTAGTCAAATGTGGATACAAACAGAAGTTAGCCTGATGAAAAATATTCTTTGTGTAAAATAGAAATGAAATTTGAAATAAATGAAAGAAAGAACTCTTTATCTTGGCCATTTAAAACCCCTACGTCCTTGTGAATAGAACAGTCAAATCATTTTTTAGAGAAAGATTTAGCAGTAAAAGCAATATCCTTACCTGTCACTTCGTCGTATTTCAAATAAATGCCATAAATGTTTTACGAGTCGTAACACAAATTAGCGCAAAAAAATTTAAATTTACCCCATAGATAGTGCGTTTTAAGGTTTGCATTAATGCACTAATTAATCCGTCTTATCTCCTTTAATTAGGTTTTCTTTAATCTTTAATCACCTTTTTCGACGTTCTCCATATCGGGAGATTTCACTCATACCCTTTAGCCCCTAAAACCCGAGATCGCGATGATGCGATCTAGTTAAACAAAAACGTGATCTGGATTAAGTGTTTAATTAATCTGTTCTTAATTAATATGTGCTTAATGAATATCGCGACTTCGTGACTCAGAGCTACGATGGTAAGGCTTTTGGGGAGACCGATCGCCGAGACACGAAACCCCGACAATACTTAACTAGGGTTTAAAGGAACTTTACTCTCGGTGCTAACCTGAGTAAGCTTTCAAATTCATTTCGCGACTTCGCACATCGGGGCTTGGAAACCATGTGACTTGTAACTCCTGAAGCGCAATAGCCCAAGGTATATAAAAGTGAAAATCTCGCTTAACGATTAAAAATTTGTGACTTAGGACTATAACAGCCATCGCCACTTTGCATGTCGGGATTATGGAGGTTTTCAGTGGGTAAAGATCATGAAGTAAAAGACAGCTCAAAGGCCAACCTTTGGTTTTAAGAATTACATTTAAAACACTTGAAAAAAGACGGCTCCAACATGGGGGACACCATTTCTGGAAAACCACGGCCTACAAAGTTCTCAAGGCTGGGTATTACTGTCCTTCTCTATTCATTGATATCTGTGAGAAAATCAGAGCTTGCATCAAATGCCAGAAATTCTCCAGGAAGCAGTAGCTCAAGCCTCTGTCACTTAAGCCTATAGCAGCTTCAAGACATTTCCAACAGTGGGGTCTTGACATCATTGGGGAAATTCATCCTGCTTCAAGCAATCAGCACGGGTGGATTTTGACTGCAACAGATTACTTCACCAAGTGGAAAGAGGTTATCCCCACAAGGAACTCTTCCCATAGGGTGATAATTGGTTTTCTGGAGGATATTATAGTAAGGTTTGGTTTCCCCACCAGAATCGTCACTAACAATGCTGCATCCTTTAAGGATGAACCACTGATCAATTTTTGTGAGCAGTTCGGGATTGCAGTGATCTAGTCTACCCCCTATTATCCCCAAGGAAATGGATTAGCAGAATCCATTAACAAAATCCTGGTAAAGATCATCAAAAGACTGCTAGAGGATAACAAGAAAGCATGGGATTCAAAGCTCAAATTTTCTCTATGGGTTGATAGAGTGACAACAAAGCGGTCCCTAGGCATCTCTCCTTTCGAGTGTGTATATGGAATTGAAGAATTTTTTCCTTTTCAGCTCATCGTGTCTGTGGCAAAGTTCTTCCAAGACTGCTAGGAAGATCCATATGACATGATCAAGAGGATTCATCAGTTGATAGAAGTGCATCAAACTAGAGAGAAAATAAGGGACAGAGAACATGACCGTCAACAAGGATCAAGAAGGCCTTTGAAAGGAAGAGAAATAATAAGGATTTCCATCTGGGAGATCGGGTACTCAAATGGGAAGTGCCTAAGCAGGACAAGGGCAAGCATGGTAAATTTGAATCCCTTTGGATCGAACCCTTCAAAATATCTGAGAGGTTCCCAAATAACACTTACAGGTTGCAGAATTTGGAGGAAGACGAAGTTTTTGGTGGCCCTGTAAATGGGCACTTCTTGAAAATGTTTTTTGTTTAAAGCCGCAATCAACTTCCCACCAATGTAAATACGATCTTTGTTTTACATTTATTTAGTTTTTAATAGGAGACTCCATAACCCAAAGCATGGCACTGGATTTGCGCATTCTTGGCAGCTCGCAGGGAGCATCCCATCCCATGTGGAGCCAAATGTTAGCGCATAAACTTGTTAAGGTCTTGTGAGTCTACGGTTTCTACCTAGGTCTGTAATTTTTGCCTGTTTCTGTCCTTTTGCAGACCCAGTCGTAAGTTTTCCTCTCGGCTCGTATCTTTCAGCTATTTGTCTTCACCTGTTTGATATACATGTTTTATTTAGCATCTTTCCTAAGAAGTATCGGCCCTTAGCCTTCATGTTTTCCCTAAGGTCGATCACTTCTCTCTTTGCCTCTGTCGCTAATCCTTTTGTTTTCCCGAGCCCTCAACCAGTCATCAAATTAATTGTTCATAGGTCGCGTCGTGAGCACCAAGTGTAATATTTGAAGCGGTCTAATATAAGTGTAAATCAAGCGAGAAAGAAAGGCCAGTTTTCAATGGCGAAAATCCACCAGGAAGATCAGATTGATGACGATCGGGTGATCAGGATCTTCCAGTTGCACGAAATATAGCGTCAGAGGTCAAAATCACGAGGTCCATCCTAGCCATTGATGCTGCAAAGGACATGTGGTGCACAATCAGTGCTTCATGGTTTTGAGAGATTGAGCGGTCAAGGAGCAGAGTCATCAGATCTCGCGAAATGCAAAATCGCAAAAAGATCGCAGTCGTTGATAAAAGGAGAGAGTTGGACTCTTGGATCAACTTTTTGCGATTTCACGAGTCGGGAAAGTAAGAGGGAAGAGTCTTGAAGACTCGCAAAGCACGATGTCCCAAAATTTTGATGTTGTATGGGTCGTCCGATCAAAGGGGATGCGCGTCACCCGATCCTAGCTTCACGATTTCATGACTCGGAGGTTTGAGTATAGAACGCAGCATGAGTTCGCGATATGAGAAATTGCGACACGCTTGGGATAAGAAAGAGGTCATGGCACGAGGTCATGCAGGGCAAGGAAAAGAGCTACGCTAAGGAGAAAAGCACCTGAGTCGGTCACCGAGAAAGATTTGCATGGCCTCGAGGCGCCAGAATTGACTCAAAGGAGTCGTGAGTTCACCTAGAAAATTCACAGGTGTTAGTTCTCTCCCTGATCCCAAAGAAAGTAGTTAATGAAAATGGGGAAGGTGGTTGAAACCTTGTTTCACCACATAAATGGAAAGCATGGAAAATCTAGCCGTGGAGGGCAGACTGTCAGTCGAAATTTCCCTATCATGGATTTTCTTGTGAAGCCCATACTGATCTAATCTTGCATCTGACAGAAGAATACAAGTGCAGCCTGACAGAAGAAAATGCATACGTTAAGCGTTGAATGCAATGACTAGAGTGTGCTTTGAAGGGAGCAAGTTTTTTTGAGTATAAATACTCAGTTTTGATATTTTGTTATGGTCGATGGTAGAGAAAATCTTTCGAATTGTAAAGTCTTAATGAAGCTTCTGATTTTCTGGCTATGTATTTGTGTTTGATACTTCTTGTTTAATGACATTCATCTTTCCTACTCCCTCTTGTTTCCTTTTGATGCTAAAAGAGTTCATGATTGACTGATTCGCTTGAATTATTGTGACCTCATTATGATGGATGTTCGATTGTAGTGTTGTTATAATTCCTTTCAATTTATTTATGATTTGAACTCAAGAAGATCTTGAGTTTGAGTTTTTCTTCTTTGGGCTGCTAGAAGACCTAATGTGCATGACAGACCTCTACATTTTCTCACCAAAGTCTTCCTCCTACTCACCCTTACTACAACCTACTGATTGAAATTCAACCAATACCTCACTTGCTTGTGCATATCAGTCCATTTTCTCTAAGTTAAGACGATATTATCTCGCGATTACGCCCATTTGACCCTCTTTTAACCAACCTATGACATAAATGTTGATGGGTATCGAGCTTACCTTTGCAGCAATCCAGAGGTGACTTATGGTGCTAACACAACCTATACCATAAACAAGTGCATCAACCATGCACCAACTTGTACCTCAACCTGTAATCAACCCATACCATAAACAAGTGCATCAACCATGCACCAACCTGTACAAAACCTATATCATGAACAAGTGCATCAACCATGCGCCAAACCTGTACAAAACCTGTACCATGAACAAGTGCGTCAACCATGCACCAAACCTATACAAAACCTGTACCATGAACAAGTGCATCAACATGCACCAAACTTGTATAAATAACCTGTCACAACAACCAATCCAAACAACCTATCACAACAACCTGTCCAAAAACCCTATCAAAACAACATGTCTCATCAATATTATCAACCAAATAAGATCTAATAACCAAGATCAATCACCAAGACAACTCTCAAATATGTGCATCAACCAACCATAACACAGCAACTCATAATCATCACAAAAATCAATATGTTCTTCTAATAATATACCAATACAAGTATGCTACATCATCCATAAACCTTGTGTCAACAATACTACTAACAAGTGCAACCTCCAACCATGTACCAATTATGTACCAATCATGTATCAACTACTCATCAAATATAACTCCTCAATATGTACCAACATCATCAACTATACACCTCATGTATGTGCCAACTCACCAACTATTTATCACAACCATGTACCCAACATGTACCTCAACCAAAAGCCCTCATAAATTTCATCATATAAATATGATTTGTAACTCTGTAATAGACTTGGTGTATATGATCGCATACCTGCAAACCTTCCTTAACTTTAACAACAAGAGACTATCATTTTCATCAAACTTTACTTTAGTCTCACATTACTAGTTTTGGATTAGTCAACAACACTAACTTGAAATAATCATAACTATGTACCTGTAATGAATAAAGATCTGAAAATAGTACACAATATTCTTCATTGTTTTTTATGCAATTCCTCCAATTTTAACTACTTGGAACCTCTCAGAAAAGGAGTTATAGAAAAAATGCCATACCTTGTTGAATTATGGCTTATTCTAGAGAGAAAACTTGTAAAGCGTGCCCCGCATGGAATATTTGTTGTATGGATCTAAACATTTTACAAAGAATACTATAGACTGTACTCTGACCAACACTTTTGGTCTTACTTAATTTGGATCTGTTATGAAGAGTTGTGACTTTTTTACCCGAAACACTTGTTTTAGACTAGTTTCAGGACTAGCCACAAACTCTATTTTCCACGGAGTGTAACTCCAAAACTACAACAACCCACAAGATAGAATTTGTACCACAACTACTTGGATATGTTTTCTCAATGGCCTATCAATTTCACATTCTGAATCATTCTAGAAAAAAAGTTATTGTAAAAATGGTGAGATGACCTGTAAATAACATACCTTAGAAAGCATCATCAAAAGAATGTATCCTCCCTTAAAGTTCGACCTTCTTTACTTCACCATCTCTCTGAAATTCGGCTTAGATATCCTTTGGTTACCTTAGCCACCTGTATATATTCAATATGCTCAAGTGTGATGTAAAATGAGAGAGACTTTCCTCTTATTTACACTTTCATGTAGCTTTCTCAAGGGGTTACATTTTAACTATCTTCACCCGCTTTCCTTATTTTAGGGTTAACCAACTTCTAACCACTTGTCCAGTTAGTAATTTATCCATTAACTTTATTATTTAAATAATTTATTTTGTATCCACTTTGACTTATGGTACACTCATCACTTCACTTAACCTCAAGGGGTTACCTTCTAACCATCTTAAACCACTTTACTTATTTTAGGGCTAACCCACTTCTAACTACTTGTCAACTTAGTAATTTATCCATTAAATTTATTATTTAAATAATTTATTTTGTATTCACTTTGAATTATAGTACACTCATCACTTCACTTTATTATTTACCTTCTAAAAATCTCTTAAACCACTTTGACCTTTTGGGGCTTCTAGATGACTCATGAGGGTTCTTCAATTTCACATGGACATAACTCTCTAACCATGAGGAGTTATGTGACATTCCACATACCACTGGAAATGGAATGACATGTAATATACATATAGAATAGTTTTTCCTTCAAATATATCAAAACTCATACCATTATCCATCAAACAAACTTGGGTCCATTACCCAAACCTGGGTTCTCCAACTTCTCATGGCCATAAATCTCTAACCGTGAGGAGTTATGTGACGTTCCACATACCACCAAAAATTGAATGAAATGTACTATACATATAGAATGGTATTACCTTGAAATGTATTAAAACTCATACCATTATACATGAAACAACCTTGGGTCCATTACCCAAACCTTTGTGCTACCAGAATTCGCTATCAGACTTTATCCAAAGGTTGACATCAATCATTAAGGGTTGAAATCAATCTAAAATATCACTCTCCAATAGTTTACATCAATGACAACCAACAATCCATACCAACTATCCATCAACCTAAGCCAACTGTCTGACAATCTCCCCCTTTGGCATTGATGGCAACACCAACATTGATGGAAACACTTATTCATGATAAAAATCATGCTTATACTCTTCATCAATGTTTCTATCTCTCCCCCTTTGACATCAATGGAAAATGGTACCTCCCTTTGGGGCTTCTCCCCCTGGCTGAACTCTCCTTGGGGCTGCTCCCCCTGTCTACGTGCCTTTGATTTTTCTTTGTGTTATTTGGAATGTTATTTGTCTTCGAGTGCATCACCGTGTTTTTTGAGATACTGATGGCGCTTGTATTATCACAATAGATTGGAATGGGATCATCATACTCAACCTGTATATCTGTCAAATTTTGTTTCATCCATAGAACCTATGTACAACATGTTGTTGTTGCAATATACTCTGCCTCGGTTGTATATAATGATATTGATGATTGTTTCTTGCTTAGACAATATACGAAACACTAACCCAAGTAGAATGATGTTCCATTGGTGCTTCGTCGGTCATCAGTGCAACCTGCCCAATCTGCATCTGTGTAGGAAATAAGTGATAGATCCTTTACTTTTGGATACCATAATCCAAACTCTTATGTTCCTTTGAGATATCTAAAAATCCTCTTCACTGCTAATACATGTGATTCCTTTGGTGTTTCTTGAAATCGTGCCACCTTTCCAACTTCCTGCATTACATATGGTCTGGATGTTGTCACATATAGTCAGCTACCAATCATTGACATGTATTTCCTCTGGTATGTAGACTTTGAATCATCATCTTTGCTCAACTTGCAACTGGTTTTCATAGGAGTGGTAACTAGTTTGCAATCTTCCATTCTGAACCTCTTTATCATTTCTTTGATATACTTAGTTTGAGAAATAAAAATTCCTTGGTTTCTTTGACATATACAAAGACCCAAAAATAAGGATAGTTCTCCAAGTAATGACAGTTCAAATTCATTCTACATATCCTTTGCAAATTTCTGGCTTAACCTGTCATTAGTACTTCCAAAACAATATCATCAACATAAATTTCAATTAATAAAATATTACCTTGAGTTACCTTGAAGTAAATGTTGTTGTCTGCGCTTCCTTTCCATAGTTCATAGGGATTTTTGTCATTGTTGTTTCTAAGCATTACTCTGTTTTCAATGTGAATTGATGTATGCACCTCACGTGTCCAAAAAATATCTGTCAATTTGGAATCCATTAGCATTGTTAGAGCCATTTCCTGTGTAATTATCATCCATTATGATAATGTTCATGTCTTTGAACCACTCTCTGAACCAATCTATGAATCCATGCTCTCATCCACTGTCATATATCTGTCCAAACCTGCTAAGTTGTCTTACGAATCCATCTATGTCCATACTGTCCAAGACTCTACTTGCACAATTGTCCATAATGTTGACCCATTTATCACTATACTATCATGAAGTCTCGATTAATATATCAAACTGTACTTATGCTAACTGATTGCTCTGGATTTGTCTTCTCAAAATCTGCAAGTTGCTCGAAGGATGGTTCTTTGATCTATCACATCTATCACATAGACTCCCCCTGTATAATATTCATATTACTTGGGAGTCTCTAAGCCAGATGGCTTAGAACAATTCCTGCTCTGATGTGTATTCATCATCATCTTCATTGGTAAGTTATTATCTCTTTGAGATCTGACTTCTTTCTTTCTATATATGGATTCATCTTTCACTACAATGCCTGAAAGTACAATCTCTTGAATATGTTCCTTATTTACCTGTCCTTCCTTTCTTTCAGTTATTTTCCATACCTTTGTGTATCTGACATCTTTCTTTTTCTCTATAGAATTTTTTTCATCTCGTTTTATTACCTATCTTTCTATCTCGGGTACCTGGTCTTTGTTCACTTGTTCTTCATGTTTTCTTATCCATACTTTCTTATATCTTATATCATTATTCTATTTCATGGAAGTATCGATCATGTTTCTACAATCACTGGTTATGTGTCCATAGTTATGACATTTGTAACACTCAATGTTATGTGCGACCGCATAGGCACTTCTTGCTTGAACATTTCTTTTATAATCCCTGCAATCTGCAACCTTATGTCCAAAGTTAGTACAATAAAAACAATGACCATAAAATAAATTTTCATACCTGGGAGTGAATGATATTATTTGCGGCGTAGTCCTTATGAATTTTTGCCTTGACTGATCATGATCATGATTGGAACTTCTTTGTGGCTTGAACATGGATGGTCTTTTTGAAGATGTATCTTCAATAGTTTTCTTAGATTTTGGTTGACCATGATTCCTTCCTTTGAGTACTTCTGCATAACTCTTTCTAATTTCTTCATTCTTATTTTCTAGCAACCTAGAGTGCTTCTCTTCATTCTCTATAATTAATGTGAATGTTTTTGTCTCTTCAACATTCTTGTTGAGCTTGATGATTTTACTTCTCAATGTGACAACTTCTTCTTCAAGCTTCTCAACCTCTTCTTCTTTCTTCATTATCTGAGACTTCATGACTTCTTCTATTCTTTTTGCTTCTTCAAGATGAATTTTTAATGTGATTATTTCTTCTTCAAGTC